>JACEII010000002.1:2824044-2946347 GCA_014332785.1 Antheraea mylitta
TCGGCCGATTTTATTTGACAACTGGCTCAAGGATGTACGGCACAGCTTGGCTTGGGCTAAATAAACAAATAAAGTCCAGTTAAATGCTTATTTTTTTATTCCGAATTGAATTGAAAAGTGGAGCATTCTCTATCTAAATACGACTGATATTTTATTGATATGACATAATTGATGACACCAGAGATTAATATAAAATGATATTCAAAGACAAATATGAGAAAGAACCCAAAAAAGTATTTAAATTCTCTTAATTATATGTATGCATTATATAGTTTAGTGCAAAAATCTTTTTTTATCCCCCTCCTTTTTTATTCGCAGACCTTTTATAAGATGGATATAACAATAGCTCATCATTTAAAATTCATCAAGCTATTTAAATATGCGCTTAAAGTACACTCGGGAAACATTAGCCGTCTTCTGGATAGTAAGATAAAAACCTTGAAATGACTCTGCGCTGATTGAACCAGTCGAAATGCAATCCGAGCAGAATTAATTTTGCACTCCCTCGAGAATTTAGTTTTACAGTTTTCATGGTATGTTTATTACGCTATTAGAACGACAGATACGCTTAAAAGTGTAAACGAGAATCGAAAAATCGATGCGATTTCATATAACAGTATGTATAATCGATTACTCGACAATCGATTTTTACGATGTCGGTATCAAGTTTAACATGAATGGGCAATTGTGAATGAATACAGACATTCACTTGCAAAGAAAAACAGGATGGTACATACTCACACGCATCGTAATTTCGTAAAGAAACTTAGAACGGAATAATCTGTAGGTATCAAGCTGTTTTTTTACTTAAACTGCAATTGATTATGTAATATAGACAGGTAGTAAAGGTAAGTGATTTGTAATTTGTTAAATTTGAGAACAATCAGTAGAATATTTAAAATTAATATATAAAAATTACTAGTAAGTAATTTTTACGTAAAAAACGTACGTAAAAAATACGAACGTAAAAAATAAAAAAAAGCAGTAGCTTTTTTTTTACAAGATCGACAGCAGATGAAAAATTTTAAAGTGTAACGGAAAAAGATAGCGTAAATGAAAAAAATAAGTAATAGTTTAACCTATGGGATAATGATCTAAAATAGAGAAGCATAGCATGAGAATTAACAAAATTTTATCCTTATTTTTTTCCCCCATAAAAAATATAATAGCTATTAAGCTATTATATTAGCTATTAGCTTTTATAGCTTAATATATTGGGTATTAACCCATCTGCTAAAACACTCTAAAAGTAACACAATAAAATAGAATGTTGAATAAAGATTTTTAAGGGTGCACAAAAGGAACCTACAGAGATAGAGAGAAGTCCGACTGCGCTCTCGTACTTGTAGAAGTCGGATAATGACAACTGAAGCACATTTTGATATATTACATTTTTTTTTATCGAAGCACGACATAGTGACTGCACTATGCCTGATGTTAAGCATAGTACAATCCAAAAACATCAGCAATCACCGAGGGACAGATTATCCATCGCCGGTCGCCGCTGTCATGCCGGTCATAATGACGAAAGTCACCCGGTACTGGATATGCACAGGCTGATCCCGAAACGCGACGCGCAGAAAAGAGTCACTATGACGGGCTTTTTCGCCATATGCATGGTGGTTGCGACCCAGTCGGGCTGTAAAACCCTACCACCCCGCTTTCGCCATTGCCTCGTTCGTTATTCAGCAGGGTGCACCACGTGCAGGTGAGGTTGGCTTGGGTGTCTCAAGTCTTAAGATGTTACTCGACACTCCTTACACCCCAATTTACATTTTAAGAAACAAAACTTAGAACTTACGTTTTAGTCCATTTTTGTAATATAGCAGTTTAGTAGGTGGTAGAGCTACGTTGAAACTATAACTAACTGGTTTCAGCATGAATGGGTCGGCTCGCCCGGGGAAATACCACTCTCTCGTAGAAACCTCATGTGAAGTAACAGTGTTTGCATTGTTGCGTTTCGTTCGGTCAGTGAGAGTACCGCAGGCCCACTTCTCCTCACCTTGCCCCCTCTTCCCTTCCTCCCTCCCACTCCCCCAACAGAGGCTGGTAGCGCACTGCCACAACCCTGGTACTGCAAGTGTCTATGGACGGTGGTGATCACTTAACATCAGGTGATCCACCTGGTCGTTTGTCTCCTATAATATAAAAAAGTAACAATGCTTGTATTGTTGCGTTATGTTCGGTCAATGAGAGCACCGGAGACCCACCTATCCCCTTCTAACTTCCCTCCCTCCTGCTTACCCCACCAACACAGGCTAGCAACGCACTTGCGACTCCTCTGGTGTTGCTCGTGTCTATGAACGGTGGTGATCACTTAACATCAGGCCACTAACCTGCAGGGGCAGTTTCAGGTCAGTGAGCATGCTCGATCCCTGGCTGCCCCTTCCATGCGGCGGACGGTACACCGTGGGGTTTTAGTCCGTGCGAATCGGACATAACCTACTCTCTCCCCCGGGAGGGTAGCGTATCCGTTAGGGGTTTCCCCATGTTAATAAAAAAAAAAAGGCCACTAACCTGTTCGTTTTCCTCCTATGATATAAAAAAGATAATAAGGTCACAAAATGTAACAATTTATAATTTTAAAGCATTCACGGTTGCTTTTTACCAAAGTTTCTTCTCGTATATCGGGACCTTTCACAAAAACATTTTCCCGCTAGACACAAAAAGAGTTTCAAAAGGTCAACGTATGAAAAAAACAGTGCTGCGACAGAGCAATCAGAGTCCAGAAGTGTACGCGACAGGCGGACAAGGGATCAATCGAAAAAACGAAAAAAACATTGTATCTTTCTATCAATTTCAGATTTCCAAATATCATTGGAGTTATTTCAACAGACGTATTAAGTGAAAATGCATTGATTGATACGTGAACTTTACCTTATACGAATCAGAATAATCTTGATCATTTGCTACATAATAGATCAGAGCTAATCATATTACTTAAGTTCAGTGAACAGCAATAAAAAACTAATTATTTAACTCAACTTATTGTTAAAATCTCGGAAGGCATAAAATTTTCAGAAAGGAATGTTCATTTACGGAATACTTTCTATTCCTACATTTACTAAAATACATACTCCTATTCAATAATTATACTAAGTAAATGTATTTTGTTCATAAACAACGAGATCACAATAAAATATACTAATTTTAGATTTTTATAAATTGATCCAGAATACTTAAGTCAGGGATGCTCAAACGGTTGAGTATTACTTCAGACGATCTCGAAAAAAAAAATTCGATACAGAACTATTCACAGATTTTATTTTAGTTCGTAGATAACTAAAATAAAATGTAATGAATGAACAAATAATATTTATTTGATTCACAACTATATCAGAATAACCCCCTCATCACTTTCTTCGTTTTTTTTTCTCGAACTGACTACGCTATTGACCTAGCAAGGTCTTAACATCTTCACCGGACTACTAAGGCGAGCGCTTAAGGCACTCAGCCGATTTTATATTGGCAACCAGCTCAAGGGTGCACGGCACACCTCGGCTTGGCTGTTGCCCGTTGCATGCAAAATCGCGACCTATCTTAGCTAACTTGGCTAACTATTCACATATGTTTGAGTTGTTGAAACGTATATGTGTACCAAACATATACGCCTCAACAACTCCTCCATATATTTTTTATCGAAAAATTGAGAGTTTTTTCAGTTCGATAAGGGATCACTTTCTTCTATTTTTTTAGCGGGAATTACCTACACTTACGTAGACGATAATCCTATATCACACATAGTAGTACTTGCAGCGTTTCACGATCGATCGATCGTTGTTTGTGTGAAAACTATAATTGTTACAGAAATAAATAATAATGAGAAATGTAATGTTCTGAGGAAAATATATTCTAACTCGTAAACAATTCCTATATAATATATTGAAATACAATGCAAGTTTATAACGAGCATAGCTCAACAAAGGGTGGAAAACAAAACGAAAAGGTCGCTAGTTGGCGGCCACATGTGTTGGTGACGTCACAACATGGTCGCCGCTTTGCCGCTCAGCTGTCCGTAGATCCGTTTTATGTATAAACATTTAAGCATGAACGTAGAACTCTTCATTCTTCATAAATAAGCTAATTACGTTGTACCAAATTCGCCGTAAATTATTGAACTTTTTTTTAAATATCTTTTTTTTTAATAATCTTTAATTGTTCTCGAACAATTTTAAATTGTTTTAAATAATTTTGATTATTTTTTTTACGTAGTTTTTTAATTCATTGTAGATTCAGCGTTTAATCACAATCATATCAGAATTAATCTACGGTATAGCTGAAGATAATAATATGCTAATACTACAGAGGCAGTTCAACCAAAACAGCATTTTAGCGAGCAAATTAGCGGAATTATTTCCCCGCGTCGCGTTTTGGGATAAGTATGCACAAAAAATTAAAGCTAAGTAAGTAGTAGCTTTCACAATGGTATTTACAGGTCATGTTTGTCGACGGGAGCCATTACTCTTGATTATAGTATACTCACAATTTTTTTTTAAATTTTATTTTACGGCAATCAAAATTTTCAGATTATTACTGCCATTGTCGCGTAGTCAATAATATTACAAGCGTTGTGCGATCACTTCAATATTAAGCGTCGTGTGAACCAATATTCTAACAAGATGGTGGATCCCTGTTAGAACCTTCCTGGGAGTTTTTGTGGCATCTCAGAATTTCATGCTACGTGGTATTATTTTCCATTCACTTCACTTATGCACAATAAACTAACTGTATTACGTAAAACACCACCAAATTTACAAAATATAGAGTCAAACAACATAAGATTATGAATAAAATATAAAACACACTACATGACAGACTAAAACCCCGCCAAAAACTCCTACTCACAATTTATCGGCATATTAGCAACATAACGAGTCTATTAGCATGATAGAGTAGTCAATGTTGACAAACATGAATGACCGACATACAAACAATAAAAAAAAAATGAAAATCTTGTGAAAAGTGAAAACATATTTAGCACGTGTATACTAAATACAAATAACAAACTCGAGGACTACAAACTCGTACTATCGTATGGGTAGAATGAAAATGTCATCGGCAAATATATACGAGTTATATGAGTAGCCTCATTTTTTCACAGACATTTTCTGGAAAGGCAAACTTTGACATTTCACTACGACGGCATAAATGTGCAGCCACTGGAAAATATGGCGGTAAAATACAAGGTGATTGTTCTTTTTTCTATACCTTCTAAATTGACTGCGACGTTTACTTGATAAGGCCAACTTAATTATAATTTATTAGTCGTCTGATATTTTTTTGTATTAATACCTTTATTGCTGGCTTATTTGATAGCTTGTTCGGAAACAGCTTCGATGGACGTAGGTTCGAATCCTTATAAGGGAAGGAAAACGTCGTGATCATACCATATCGTACGTGGTCGTATATATTTAATAGGGAGTGGGGCTCCCTGACGTTTAGGCTGGTGCAGGTACTGACCGGACACGGATGTTTCGGGTGGTACCTGCACCGGATCGCTCGCAGAGAGCCGACCGCCGCCTGTGACAAGTGCGGTGCTGAGGAAGATACCGCGCAGCACACGCTTTCCGAGTGTGTTCCGTGGGAGGGACAGCGCCGCACTCTAACGGCGGCGGTAGGAAGGAATTTGTCACTGCCGAGTGTGGTCTCCGCCATGCTCGGCAGCGAACAGGCGTGGCGAGCAATGGCCTCCTTCTGCGCGGAGGTCATCTCGCAGAAGGAGGCGGCGGAGAGGGCCCGCGAGGTGGATCCTCTGAGTGGTCGTCTCCACCAATGGAGGACCGGCAGGAGGAGACGGCGCTTTGCCAACTCCTCCTGCCACCGTAGCCGGATCTGAGGGGATGGGCGGGGGGGCTCATCTCCTCATTGCACAGGTCCGGCGGACGAGGGGAGGCAGCTGATGTGTACCCAGTCTGCCTCTCTATAGGTAGGGGCCCGGCGGCCACCTTCCGCCGGGCGGACCGTTGGGGCGACTATACAAGGTTGAGTAGCAATTACGATCCCTTGCCGCTCCAACAATTACGGTCTGACGGTACACCGTGGGGTTTTAGTCCGTGCGAGCCGGACATAATCCACCTTCTTCCCCGGGAGGGTGGGTATCCATAAGGGATTTCCCAACGTTAAAAAAATAAAATAAAAAAAAAGGTGCTCGTATATTTTATGGGTGATAGAGCTTTTTTTTTCGAAATGAAAACGCTTTTGACCTGGAAAGGTCTTTACAGCTTCACCGAACTATAAGGTGGTACAGCCACAATGACTATTGCTGGCTTCAGCATGAATGGGTCGGCTCTCTCGGGGCAGAACCACACTCTCAGAGAAAATCGACTAGAAGTAACAGTGCTTGCATTGTTACGTTTCGTTCGGTCAGTGAGAGCATAGGAGGCTGACCTCTCCTCACCTTCCACTGCTCCTCTTCCCTTCCTCCTTCCCACTCCCTCAACACAGGCTGGCAACACACTTGCGACTCCCCTGGTGTTGCAGTAGGATTTTTTGTAACTCTGCTTGGTTAGCTACCAACCTCAAATTGAAAAATCTGTCGCCAACCACCTGCTTGTCCGTTCAGGTAGTTAGTTGCACTTGATGTGCCTGTTCCAGAAGGAACTAGAAAGGTTAAACGTGTTTCCCATCTTAGAATTAGTCGTCATTTAACATCAGAGTCAAAGACTACAAAGCATATTAAAAAAAAATAACTAGGGTTTATAGGAAGTCAGTTCCTATCATATTCAATAGAAAGATATCTCTTTTCATATCCAGTATATTTTTTCTCCTTTTTAAATGTTTTCCCATCCAATTATATTAAACTTATTGATAAGAACAATAGGGTCATGTAATAATACTTTAAAATTGGAATACAATAAAATTCAGAGCAGATACAGTGTTACTATATGCGCTGTAAAAGGAAGTTTACTAACTTTTTGAAGTGAAAATTTCTTTAGGCGCGTCGAGCGGTATTTTTGTGGCAAGAGTTAACATACAATTTAGCGCCATGACATAACCCACCATATCACGCTTGCGCTGCTTCAATCTGTAGGGTCCGGTGAAGCTGTTAAAGCCTTACTAGGACAATAGCATAGTCGGTTCGAAAAAAAAAGCAGCTTGAATCAGACTAGCTAATATTGATATTCTGCAGCTCATCATGTTTTATTGGTTTATAAGCTTAATAAAAATGTATATAATCATTGGCCCGTGTACCAATACATGTGAAAACCAGACTAATGTTAATAATTCCTATATTCAAATTATGAGATTTAAATAATTTGCACAATAGTTAATTTTTAGAATTCAAAAGAGAACGCAGTTATTACATTGTTTTGAGTTTTCACCTCTGTTTGCAATCTTTATGAATGACACGACGTTTTTTTTAAATCATCAAACTAACCTGGATAGAAAAATTAATTCTTGAGACCATAGTCTCGAGAATATATTAATAAAAAGAAGCAATAACATGAGATACACGCAACAGTTACGCGTTTTCATATGTCGTAAAAATATGTAATCGTCATAATAATGTTTTATTTATTTTTTATACCTTCAACGAGCAACGTATCAAGCAGAACTTATATTATTACTACATGACTATTTCGTGTACAGATGGGATCAATGACCTCTGTAATACGGCTAGTGTGGGTACTATCTGAGAAAAGTTATCGGAAGATGCGTTAGTGACGTCATCGGCGGCGCGGACGAGCGACCGTTTGTGTAAAGCGCGCATGCACATCAAAAAGTTTACTTGTTTTAATTAATTTTTTTTTAGGACAATATATATATGAATATATAAAATTAGTCTGTACTTTTTCTCTTCTGTTTGCCAATTTTTTTTGTTTAGTAGCTAATAGCGAGATTTAATGTGGAAGGAGTATATAGTGATGAAACCATATCATGAAAGTAGGGTCTTTTCTACGACCGTCTAGCTCAAGTTGAAAACCTATTACGAAACACCTATGATTGTATTCCGACAGCTGCACCTGAGAGCCAGCCCCTCTAAATTTAACGTGTTACCCGTCTTCAATTACATTTTAATCTACACTTTATACTAATATTATAAAGAGGTAAAGTTTCTCGGTTAGTGACGTTGTAGGAGGTAACTACTGGTCCGATTTGCAAAATTCTTTCAGTGTTATATAGCTCATTTATTGAGGAAGGTTATATATCATTACGCTAAGCCTGGCTAAACTTTGGGGTGTAAGGGGTGTCGAATAACATCTTAAGAATTGAGACACCCAAGCCAACCTCACCTGCACGTGGTGCACCCTGCTGAATAACGAACGAGGCAATGGCGAAAGCGGGGTGGTAGGGTTTTACAGCCCGACTGGGTCGCAACCACCATGCATATGGCGAAAAAGCCCGTCATAGTGACTCGCTACTGCACGTCGCGTTTCGGGATCAGCCTGTGCATATTCAGCTTTTTACAGGCCGGCATGATAGTGGCGACCGGCGATGGACAGTGTGTCAATCGGTGGTCGCTATTATTTTTGGATTGCACTGTGTTTACCATCAGGCATAGTGTAGTCACTTTGCCGTGCTTCAATAAAAAAAAAAAACCTAATAGGGGAGGAGCATCAATGAAAGATGTTTCTACATCAGGTTGTTTTTCGTCTTGATAGCTTCCGCTTCGCATTAGCGTTAGCCTAAACTAACTATTCCACACGGAGGAAGTCTGGCTAGTCTCACATCAAATGATATGTGGTCAAACGATAAAAACCTGCATTAAAAACAGGATGTGTCATAAAGACAGATGATAGAAGTGAAATTTTTGTATTTTTGAGAAACATTCTCATAAATTATTCAGTTTTGAATAGCATAGATTGTGTTCAATGATCTCCACAACGCTTGAACAAACGTAACCACGGACAACGAAAAAAAAAGAAAGCGAGAAGAGCGTATCTCTCATTGTTCTCCAAGCCTAAGTAAGAACGACACTTCTCTCAGTGTTTGCCTCCGCCACGTTTCGTTACACAGAAAGGTTACGAATCAGAATTCCAAAGGCGTCTCAAACGAAGTTTTATTCCAAAAATAATTAAATCGTATATTCAAGTGTCTCCAACGTCGATTCACATTTGCATCGGAACCAGGTGATTAGGTACAAACAGGTGCGACTATTGATTGGATTAAAGTACACTCCAGACTACACCGACAATAAAAAAAAACAATTTTCATATATACGTGTTTATTAATTGAAAACACATCTGCGGTAACCGTGTGAACGTAGCCAAGTGTACACGTACGCAATCCCTACAACTTTGATATACTGTCTACTTACTCCGTAATTTGCATACGTATTCATATTTTAGCACTTGAGTACTGGCTTGGTAAGTTTTATTTACTGACTCCGCGTATAGAGATTATGAAGCAACGGATTCTTAGTAAACAATACATAATTACTTAGCTGATGCATATTTACTTTATGATCAAAGAGCAAAATAAATGACGGTATACGTTTAAGTATCTAAGTTTTTTTTTAACTTTATTTTTGGCAATCAATCTTTCACATTATTACTGCCATTGTCGCGTAGTTAATAATATTACAAGCGTCGTGCAGTCACTTCAATATTAAGCGTCGTGTTAACCAATATTCTAACAAGATGGTGGATCCCTTGTTAGAACCTTCCTGGGAGTTTTTGTGGCATCTCAGAATTTCATGCTACGTGGTATTATTTTCCATTCACTTCACTTATGCACAATAAACTAACTATATTACGTAAAACCACCAAATTTACAAAATATAGAGTCCAAATAACACAAGATTATGAATAAAATATAAAATTCACTACATGACAGACTAAGATTCCGCCAAAAACTTCTTTCTCTAAGTTATTAGTAAGAGTTACTGGCGAGATCTTGGAACGTTATTTAATGGATTACATATTATATTCATAACCAGCAATACCTGCGACTTCGTCTGTTTAGAAATTTATGTAAAAAAACAGAAACTAATAAAATCATCTGAATGTATGGATAAATGTACTTAACATTTAGCTATGTAGTTTTCTCTCGTATTTAAGTCGCATCTTCATAAAGCTACAATAACTTTTGTTAGGGTGAACCGATTTTAATAAATAAAGACTAAATGTTACTCGAGGATATGCTATATGATTTACTTGAAGATATTTCACCGTGAACGCTGTATTTTAGCAACGTTGCGTGTTCATACAAAAAGGCAGACAGCCATTTCTAGCATTGATTGAAATGTATTTTATGACTTATTCCTAGATATCTGCAACATTTTTTTTACATAAATCAAAATAGTACAGAAACGTTAGATTTACATTCTTACTATCTTGCCTTAGTTGACTCTATATTTTATAATGTTAGTGGTGTTTTACATAATATAGTTTGGTCACCGTGCACAAGTGAAGTGGATGGAAAATAATACCACAGAGTATTCTGTACCACAGTATGGATTCTGGCTTGATACAAAAACTCTCTGGAAAGTTCTAGCAAGCGGCCCACCATCTTGTTAGAACATTGAAATGATCGCAAATCTATTCGAAGATTGGTTTGGTTGCCACAACTAAAACTAAAAAAAAGTTACCAAGTAACTGAATGACTTTCAATGATGTAGGCATATATGTTGTTATTCTTCCTGTTTTTCTATTTTTTTTTTAAATTAAACTACAGGGTACGGTACGCAGACGTCCGGCCACAGGCCTTGATAAATCATAAATACTACAGAGAATATTGAGTTAAAAAATGTTGACTTTTGCCAGAGACTTCGCCCGCGTGAGTGTATATTTGAACTATGCTTGGAGAACTTTATATTTTCTTGATGATTTGGATTATTCTGTGTCCTTTACTGTACCCTTGAGACCATGTATCAAAATTTCACGACTATCTGTCAAGCAATTAAAACGTGATATTGTAACAAACAAATAAAAAAAATCATATTTTTAATGTTAGTTAAAATTTCGATGCATTTCGTAGCTCCTTAACTATATTCTTAAAAATGTACTATACTTATATTAATATAAATAATTCCAACTATGTGGTTTTTGATTACACAATAACGAATCTATTATCTCTATAATGAAATATAATCACTTACCATATATACTTAATTTACGTAATTTTACGGACGGTCAATGTTATTACAACGATAAATATTGAATGAAACTTCAAACATTATATTTAAATAAGTTTCATTATCATCACGCATCAATATACGAGGAATCATCAGTATAACTTGTTCGGTGGGTTGTATCGCGTATTGTTGGGGCATGTTTGGTTGTATTTAGAATCTAATAGACAGGCCTATATAATTAAGAACTGTAGACAAATGGAAGATCACATAAACATTTTTATAGTTTGTAGGTTTTATGGTTTGACCACAATTACATATAATGTTGTCTAATCTAAGATGGTAAACAAGCTGAAACCTAGAGGAGTATTACAACTCTCAAATACTATTGCCGGGACAAGTCTTTATTTTTTTTTATATTACAGGAGGCAAACGTACAGGTGGCATCTGATGTTAAATGATCACCACCGTCCATAGACAATTGCAACATCAGGGTAGTCGTCATTGCGTTGCCAGCCTATGTTGGAGGTGGAGGAAGGGAAGAGGGCAAGGGGAGAGGAGGTAGGCTTCAAGCGCTCTTACTGACCGAACGAAACGCAACAATGCCAGTACTGTTACTTCACTTGGATATTTCTGTGGGTCGGTTTGTACTACCGCGGCCTAGCCGGCCCATTCATGCTGGAACCAGTAATAGCTTCAGCGTGGCTGTAGCACATACAATATATATAAATGTGCTTTGCGATAGATTTTCTACTTTAGGATCGTAGTTACCTAGACGAATTCATTAAGCTACAGTTCTTTACAGAAATCGAACTTACGTCTATCGACCTGTTCGAAAACGTCACATAAACCCATCATCACTATGACTGCGTTCCGGTAGTAGCTCACAACGCTCACGCTCACGACCGCGAGTTTTCCCGTTCCACTAGCTCGCGAGCGTTGCGATCGTAAGAGCTAGTGGAACGCATTTGTGGGCGTTTTGAGCGTTCGGATAAATAATAAAAATGGCGATCTAGAAAAAATAAAACAAAAACTTTGAGAGGTTAAGTTACACTTTGTAAGTCTTAACAGTAAATTCATATAATTATGAAATTCATTTAAGTATATTAAAGAAACAATGTATAATTCAATTTTTTTATTTTAATTATCATAAAAACATAAAAAATGACCTTATTGGTTAAATGAAAAATATTAAATTACCATGAAATAATTATAAATTAATTTTTAAATTGAATTTTAGAATTCACAACATTTTTCAAAAGAAGTAAAATTATCAAAACTTTATTAACGTATTTCATTTCATATTTCATTTACGTATTTCAATACAATATGTTATTTAATATAAATATCCTATACCGTATCAAGTAATGACATTTTCATGGTCGCCATCTTTATTGAGAATCCCGCCAATTTTGACAACGCTCACGCCGACCGACGTCTAGACATGGGGCGTCGTGAGCTTCGCGTGAGCGTATGTTATGACGTCATCAATGACGTTTTCGCCACGACCGCAACGCTCGCGGTTGTCTAGTGGAACGGCGAAAAGGGCGTTGTGAGTGTTGTGAGCGTCTCCCGGAACGCGCCCTATATGAGCCAACAAAGTCACTCGATGACGTGTGTCACATTTTTTTAACAGTTAAAATATTGTTGACTTTAATACGGAACGCGTTACCTAATTTGCAAATAGCTACCTACCACACTCGTCTAGAAAAACTGGCAATAAATACTTCTTGGTGTGTACGTGGGCGCCTCTGATGGAGTTGTTAAGGAACTAGAATCAGTAGTACAGAAAGCGTAACGCACGACTACATACTTTGCATAATAAAATTAACAATAGAACTCGGACTAATAATGGATTCATATATGCCCTCTATACACCACCTACATTTTTATTCTGCATTTTCATTTCCATTTCCATGCTCGTCATGTTCATATAACATTGCATTTTAAGTTTCAAAAAGCAATCTTAGGACCTTTCAAATATGACGTAATCACTGATAAGGGGGAGGGTACCCATGATTTGTACTACGTATCCGGGTGGCGACTACGTCAGTAATATTTATTTATTTCACCAGTACAGACTTCAATATACTTATACTAGGCGATTGGTTAGTCGCTTGCAATATTCAAAAAGATGATACTCCATGGTTACATTAAACATATAGAATAATAATGTCGAAACAAATACTAATATACAACAAAGAGAACATTCGTTAAAGTTTGTTCTAAGAATTTCAAAACCGTGGATCAAACCTAAATATACCTAAATTTTAACGTATGCACGTGGGCGGGATAAGAGCATTGCTTACTTTTGCTGACCAGTGGGAGGGACGGTCAGAAATTACAAAAAATCAGGTTACGTAATACTTAAGCGACCCCTTAAGAGATATTTTAAGTTTTAGATGTTATATTCTAAGTTATATATTCATTTAAATTATTATAATTAATACACGGGGCGGCACGTAACGTCGGTGGCCTTCGTTCGGTCTAGGTCGACACGGTCGCTGAGTACTGTCAAAATGATAAATTAATGTTATAAAGTTTATACCGCAATCACCGCCATTTGTTTTCAAGTTTAGATACAAATATCAATTAAAAATCTGTTAAAACGTAAAATTGAATATGAATGGAATCTAAGAATTGTAAAAAAACGGTTACATGTGAATTGGAATTTGCACACACAGACGAGCGTTCCATTAAACCAAATAACTCATTTCAAACCAATAAAATTGCCTCACTGAGCGTGTTCTACCGTCTGTATCATGGCGAGTGTTCTGCAGAGTTGTTCAATTTAATCCCTTCTTCCCCTTTTCACAACCAAACCACGCGCGCTGGTCTACGGAGCCACAGTTTTACGGTAAACCCTATATGGGCACGAACTAAAAAGTTCGCAACATCTTTGCCGTACCGTGAAGCTGTGGAACAATCTCCCGGCTAGTGTGTTCCCTCCTTCCTATAATATTGGGACCTTCAAGCGTAACTTGAAGAGGCATTTACGCAGGCCGGCATGACAGCGACGACCGACGAAGGATGGCATATCTCTCGGCAGTCACCGTTGTTTTTGGATTGCACTGTGCTTACCATCTGGCACAGTGCAGTCATTTTGCCGTGCTATTATATAAAAAAAAATTAATATGTTTATATTTTATCTATTTCTTGAATAAGTTGACTTTTCTTTCATTCAACATGAGTCCGACTCACAACCAAGTTGTGTTTTATATTACTTGTAAAATGTGTAACGTGAAAAAGATAGCTGTAATGTATACAACACGTTTTAGGTTGTGAGTGAATGAGATAGTATATTCTTACGTGATAAACTTTGAAATTTTTAAGCACATTATTTTCTTTTACATCGTAGTGACTATCGCGCACTGCTAAAAATTATTCTGTGTTGTATATTATTAATATGTATATTAAAACATTACAAAATAATACAGAAAACTAATGTTTAAAGCCTTCATGTATTCATCTCATTCTCTTCGTAATTAATCAAAATACTAAATTTCACTTCTACTAGGTATGAACTTCAACTCACATTTTTTTCTAAAAAAACACTTGTATTATTAAATTATTTTGTACATTTTTATCGTTATTTCTTTAGACAATCTCCATAAGAACACACCCTGTTGAAAATTATAATCTTGTACGGCTCTAAACTCATAAAGACACCCATTTAAGAGCATAGTGAGCAGATTAACGTTAGGAATAGGATTCCTTTTCTGCTAGCGATGAAAAGATTATAAAATAAGTACATAAGTATTTACGTATTTAGTGCAATGAAGATTAAAATCCTAATTAGATGGAAATTAATCGCATAATTGACCCGTGATTATAGAGCACATTACGACATGACATTTGATACTCGTATCGCAATAATATTTGCAGGTGTCCTTCGAACTGAGTCATCGGCTATTATCGATAGGGTTGTCGACATGCTTCGACGCTTACATCGACGTGATAGCAACCCTGGCCTAATACTGCCGTGAAAAATTGAACGAATCGCAGCGAACAGCCATGCGGTTCCGCCTGTTGGTAACTGGTTCAGTTCAGGGTTCAGTGTTCGATCTTGTTTGTTACCGAATTTGGAACTTTACCATATAAGTGTACGCAGTGAAATAAAAGGTCTTTGTAAAAAAATGTATTATTGACTTCCTTCTTTCTGATGCTTTTCACAAACAACCAAACAACAAATTACATAATACTAGCTTTTGCTCGCGGTTTCGCTCGCTTTAACGTGGATTTTCAAAATAAAATACAACCTATGAGAATCACTGATAACAGTTGAATGAATGTTTAAAAACGGTTTATCTAGTTTTAGATTTTATACACAGCTTAAAAAATTATCTGCTATCTAGAGCCGTAATATACACAATATTACGACTGTTTTGAAAAGTTAAATAAAAAAAAACATTTTTTTTTTCGAAATGTCTACGCTATTGACCCATCAAGGTCTTAACAGCTTCACCGGACTACTAAGGCGAGCGCTTAAGGCACTCAGCCGATTTTATTTTGGCAACCAGCTCAAGGGTGCACGGCACACCTCAAAAAAATCAATCAAAATCGAATTATGTACTAATAGTATGTATAACAAATACTTATAATAAATGTTATCCTGAGAGATAATTGTGATAGGTAACTCTAAGATACTTGTAACATTCTTACAAATGAAAATTGAACGTGATAACCCTAATGTGCAGTGACCTTGAAGAAATACCTCGGTCACATTAAAGGGGCGGTCATTAGCGAGTCTCAGTTTTTGCCGACAAACGAGATCATGGCGTCTGCGATGTGACACGTCATATCATACTTATAAATACAATAACTTTATAAGTTTAATACTTAGAAATGATTCGTAAACACGGTAATCACATATAATATACTATACATTTTCCTCTTTACGTCTTTGTACATTTAACATATATTAATTTTATCCGCGACTTCGCTTGAGTTATTTTAGATATTATCTCTCCTTCGAGAACTTTGAAAAACTAGATTTCGTAAAAAAACCGACATGATTTAAACACTAGAAACTGTGACAAACTAGCTGTCCCATGTTTCAGACTCAGTAAGACAAGTAACAGTTTTTTAGGTTATAATGTCAGGTTTTACAACAAAGTCCCAACCAACGCATACTATCGATTTGTCAGATGGTAAGTTCAAGTGTCATGTCATGCTGGTTTTGGTATTAAAATTATTATAGGGTAGATCAATATGTAAACGATGGTGATGTTTGGAATTGATCCCTCTCTCTGTTCATCCACTACAAAGGATCGTAACATTGTATTTAAAATATATGTATTCCAACATAACTAAACACGATTGAGTTTCTTGTCAGTTTTTCTCTATGACTCATATGGTGTACGCAATAAATAAATTATAATTAAGTATTTATCAATACTGCATTACACGATTGTGTTAATTATCATATAAAAGATATTATTATAAACAGTTGTCAATGATTCTGCTGGTGAGCGATTTGCTATTTTGTATTGAAATATGAAATACATCATAAGGTAATGATCGGAGTATACGTTGTTTGCATCGTGACTTTGAGTGTGAACATCATGAGGTGCTTTCCTTTTCAGACCTATTGATTGTTGCATAACGCTCTCTAGAACACATGATGCGATAACATTCTCCGTCCATTGTCATTATCAATAGTAATAACAGATAATAAATAATCAACAGCAGAATAATTTACTATCTGTTGTGTAGCAATAATGCAATACGTAATGACCACCCTAGGGGATATATAACGAGTTAGAATAATATACTACTTGTAGTTCGGTGAAGCTGTTAAGGCCTTGCTAGGGCAATAGCGTAGTCTGTTCGAGAATAAAAAACTACATGTTACCAGTTGTTATCTAAAGTTTATTTTGATTTATATTGTGTATTTGTACCAGTTATATTGTTGCGGTGCCTGCCTACTAAAAATCGACGCGGTAAAAATACGCAGAACATTTCGCAATATAACCAACATTGAAATGGATAAATACGCGTAACGGGTTATTTCCTTTAACCGTAACAAACCGCGAATAAGGTAAATATATAAAACAAGGCCGTGCCTTATCCCGTAATGATTAATTAATTCCGTTGACAATCACGCTTGCCGTAACGTTTCCCGCGCACCCACTCAACCGAAACGGTCGGCGTGACGCCGCGCCGCCATTGTTCCTGTAACGTCATGTACCAATTCACTCTATTCATTTAGTATGACTATTCATATTACAATAAACAGTAGTCAGAACCGGCGCGTAATATTTATATAGCTGTTATAAATTGTATGATAATGTACGGAGCCAGGCGGCGAATGTTTTTTGAATTTATTATTTACAATTTTATAAATAAAAAAAGAAACAAAATTTCTGTCCCGGGAGTTTTGAGAAAAAACATTTCCTTCTTTTCATTCCAAGGAAAAGTCAAAAGTAGCCCATGCAGCCAAGTCAACTAGGAAATGACTACAACGTAATGACAATTTTTTTTTTAACTTTATTTTAGCAATCAATCTTTCTGATTATTACTGCCATTGTCGCGTAGTCAATAAATAATATTACAAGCGTCGTGCGATCACTTCAATATTAAGCGTCGTGTGAGTCAACATTCTAACAAGATGGTGGATCCCTTGTTAGAATCTTCCTGGGAGTTTTTGTCGCATCTCAGAATTTCATGCTCCGTGGTATAATTTCCATTCACTTCACTTATGCACAATAAACTAACTAAATTACATTAAACACCACCAAATTTACACAATATAGAGTCACATAACACAAGATTATGAATAAAATATAAAACCACTACATGACAGACTAAAATCTCGCCAAAAACTCCTAATGACAATTTTCTGACAAATCTTGTTAAGTTGTTCAATTGGCATCGTAAGAATATTTGCCAGTGTCAAAGTCTTTTTCTTCCAATTAATAATTGGAGTTCAATATTCGATCCTACTTAATTTATATTATTCTTCGTGCGGTTTCACTCTCGTTAATATAATATTGACGTATCCCTTGAGACTAATATATTTTTTTAAAAGAGTATTCCTTTCATGTATCCTTGACAATTTGTGTGTCGAGTTTTGTGAGTAGTTAAGGCCTAGAATCCGTAACAAACAACCTCACATTCGCATTTACAATATTAGTCATGATTAACTTTCTCAAGTAAAAACCATCAAAACGTCAAAATAACTTACCCCAACAATATTTATACAAAAAAGTTTACCGTGAGACTAAAATTGTCACGTTCAGTTCACAAGTCGCAATAACTATATCGTCAGGGGTAATTTGCTCAAACGGTTTTGTCAATTTGTCTTGTCAGTTCAATTGGTCAGGCTGTTTCGTAGACATTACGCTAACATTAGATCATCATACGTACTAGGGAGCCATACAAATTCCTGGTTGGTGTGACTTATACTTACAGTTATATAAATACATATAAAGTGTCCATAGTTTGTCCGAGTTAATATCCGAAGTAACTGAATTGATTTTGATGAAACTTTCACTGACAGATAGAGTACTTATCAGAGTATCATATAAGTTAGTATATTTGCCAAAGAAAAAAAATTAATGGTAATATAAAGATATAAACGCAGATGAACTCGCAGGCAGCTTTTAGTCTGTATTTAAAACAGAAATTAAAATTTTCATTGCAATTAAACGAAACTTCTAGACTCGAAAAATAGTTATGTGATGCGTGTTTTGTTTGCAATTTAATTTAATTAACATACAGGAATCCTTGTAAGGACATACGAAAATATGTATGCATAAATATTTGTGTAAGTACTATTTTAAAGCAAACCACATCGACCTCCACAAACGTTTAACAGTTATTTATGGTCGAGCTATATTTACGAATAACACAGAAGCAACGAAAATGTCAATAACTATTTCAGATTATAAAGAGATGACATCACATTTATTTATATTGTACTCCATTCTGTGGTTAAAACAATACCGTTTAAATTCATAGCTAAAGTTTATTTATATTTCAATTACTTACTGTTATACTTATGTACGGTATAGAAACTTTTCCTGCTGATGACCTTCGAAAGGGGATTTAACACTATAGTAAACTAGTTTTTGCCCACGGCTCCGCTTGCTTTGAACCTAATGTAAAAAACAGTTATTAATAAAATCATCTCAATATATTAAGTCAATCTACTTTTCTTTCGTGCTAAACTCGCGTCGTTATTTAAATTATAATAACTTTTTATAGATAGTACCGATTTTTATGAAACAAGGCTAAATTTTACCCAAGGACATGCTTTATGATTTTCTTGGACAGGTTATATCTTGAACACAGTACCTTAGCAATAATGTGTGTCCAAACAAACAGACAGACAGACAGATAGACATTTCTAAAAAAAATATTTGATTTATTCCAAAACACATGAAACATTTTTTTTTACAAAATATTAAAAATACAAACACGTAAAATTTACATTGTTATTATATGTTCAAATGGTAATTATCTCCGAACCGTGAGAATTACAAACCATAAATACAAGCACACCGCATATTTTATCCACCTAAAAAAATTCAGTCGTTAATGCCCGTATGTATGTTTGGGTTATGGAGCAAAATCGAGGTAAGTCACGAGCAAGCTATTAGAGTCAAATTACTTACCTCTTAATTTATGTTCGCCACTGTAAACACTTCACAACGGGAACAGATAAAACCGAATAAGACGTCTCGACTAACCATCGGTTTCATTAAGCTATCAGGGCACGTACTTAAAACGTTATAACGTTAACTAATTTACGTTAAACCGAGGTAAATTGTTATATGAATAAATAATAAAAGCTTTAATACTTCAAAGGGATTTTTAAGTGACAATTCTCGTGTCTCGGTAGGGAAAAATTGCGTTATGCGTTAAACGTACGATAGGTATGTATTTGTGTTTGTCTTGAGAACACTCTTTTTTTTTCCGAACTGACTACGCTATTGACCTAGCAAGATCTTAATAGCTTCGCCGGACTACGTCTTGAGAATACCAAAATGAGTGAATGTATAGTTAAGTATTTATATTACGAGTCTTCGTATAGTATATAATTTATGAATATACTCATATATACATATATAATTTTACAATGACAATGATATTACAACTAAAAATATGTAGATACGTTACCTACATGACATTTTGACAAAACAAATAGCACGATAACGCACACATACGTAAAGTAATATTTTAACGCCACACTATCTTGGATATAATGTGGAAGCAAGATGGCATATCCTCAATATCGGAAGCGAAAAAGAAACAGTTACGTGTTGCTTAGATACGGGTGGATTGACAGAGCCAGATCACGTTTGCTAGCTAGCCAAGTTTTAACAGACATTTGATTTTACACATAACCTAAAGAAGTTTCACTTCCTCTGCGTGAACACACTGATCGAACCAAAAATACTTTATTTAATTTAGGACATAGGACGACGCTTATGAACGTCTAAAAACTACCAATGGTTCGGACAAATAATCCAGTCATTGAGAAGAACCGGCAACAAACTCGATCGGGTTTATGTTTTTTTTTTTTTATCTTAACGCACATCGTAGCAAGTAATCTGAAATGTATACAATGGACTAAATATGTAGCTAGTGTTTCTAGCATCAATTTTAGGGTACTAGCAACACTTATATCTTTAGAAAGTATATTTGATTAAAACCACTAAATATTCGACATTGATATCGCTTTCGCCTTTGAAAGCCAAAAAATGTATTTCCTCATTTCAGAATTAAATGGACTCACCGAGGGATAATTAGTAATAGGTAGTCAATGAAAAGGAACGGATCAATGAAACGTGTGCGCACTAGAAGGTGCCCCCATGAACGACGGAATGCAGCTGCAACTCGTTCCGAGCCGTGGCGCTCGAGTGATTAATAGAAAACCTGTGCGACAACCGTGAGTCGGGCATTAGAGGAAATTACGTGGGTTTCCATATGCGGCCAGACGCAATACCCGCTGTACTTTCTTCAACCGGCGGAGGATTATCTACAACTTTGTTAGAACATTGTTCTAAGCTTGTATATTTCTCTACTAATCAATCCAAATTAATGTACATCACTACATATTATAAAACAAAGCCATATGCTACGTCTGTCTGTCTATCCGTTCGTGATAAACTACAACTAAAAACTACTGAACAGATTTTCATGCAGTTTCACCAATAGATAAAAAGTGATTCGTGAGATAGATTTAGGTATATAATTTGTCAAGGTTTTCTTTATTATCAGAGCGGGATAACGTCCGCGGGGCCGCTAGTTGTTCATAATGTCTTTCATTTTCTTTATCTATCCCAGAGGTTCCCAATCTTGTTTTTCTCATAGACCTTTTCAAAATTTTACTGATTCCGATGGTTGCAGGTTCCATAGTACATTGTTAGTTATTCACACTATCGAAAATAGACCAGTTTTTATAGACCCCTGCTTACTAATTGTGCACCCCCATTTCTTTATCACGCCAACGTACACCCCATCGAGTCTCTCGTGAACCCCCGAGGGTCCACCTGGACCAATTTGGGAATCACTGATCTGTCCTAAACAACCGTTAAGCCTTTTTGAGTTTATCGCAAATAGACATACAGACCTGGTAGAGACTTTGTTTTATGAATGTCGTTAAAATGAACTAAATCCAATTTTAATCGATCATATAACTAGATGTTTAATTTTCCTAAGATTTCCAGTTTATCATACAGTGAGAACAGAGAAAGATGTTCAAATATCGCCGTTAATAAAGCTTTCAGTTTTTTTATTGCCTTTATATTTTACACGTTCAAAATTTAATAATCTTGAACAATAACGTAAAATATGAAGAAGATTGAAATTACAACTAGCTCATTTAATAAATAAATGAAACACAAATTAAGTACTTAATTCGCTTACCAGATCAGAATAAAGATAACACTAAGTATGTATCGAGGGCATTAAGCGTACGCGCAGTGAATTTAAAAATTAAAATCCCAGTAAGAACAGTACATAAACACGAGTATTTTATTGGTTAAATCTGATGCAACAGCGAGCTTGCAGACATCGACGCCTTACCAAACGGCCAAGTTGCAAGCTAACCGATCTGTCTTGACAATTTAATTGCCGGCATTAACGCTCAATGTGTGCAACGTACGCATGTATGAGATGTAATTAACCTTGCGGAGCTTTAACTGGGTCGTAGTTCAGTTCAAAACGGACTCCTCGATTTCGTTTTTAATCAGAAATGAAACCGACGAAATCATATGATTTATAACAAACAATTTTAATTTAACTTTATTTTTAATAACATATATTTGTCTTGTTAATTTATACATGTCGTGTTCACCTTTAGTAGAGTTCGTGTCCATTTATGTTCACTGAACTCAGTTTTGTGGACCTTAAATAAATAAATAAACATTAATTAAAGTTCATTAAAATTGTCTCCTCGTAGATGTTGAAGCAGATCAACGATTCAGTTGAGCAAATACATATAAAATGAACCGCTGGTTGTTTGTATCAGTAATACGCACACGTTGACCCCATTTTTAAAGAATCAGAAATGGTCAGTGACTCAGTAAGCAGATTGATGTCATTTGCTTATTAAAAAACTTAACAAATGACCTTGACGAGAACGGCGCGGCTTCTTCCTGTTTTTGTTTGAGACTCGCTTTGTTTTTTTAATTCGCACGTTTTTTTATATTATCTTATTAAAGATTATTGTTATAAGATGTTTAATTTTCGGTAGTAACATTAGCGTATATTTTTTCAATCATTTAATCAAAGCTTATGAAGTTTTTAGATCAGTCTTTCCGAGTGTCAACATGAAAGCCTGACTTTCAAATGGACTAAAAGTAAACGTATGTACCAATTAGGTTAGTACTTACTACCTCTCTGTACTATGGCATGGCATAATACATTTTTAGCACCCGCTCATCGTCAAATTGAAAATGTTGTCTCCACACATCAAACGATATGTTCTGGTAGCTTTTCTTTCTAGATTTAACGTATCATCTTCATCTATGTTGTCATCTAACTCCAGGACTGTCCAAAACCATAAACCTAGTCGTCCATTATAAAAAATGACCTTGAAAACTATTGATCTATTTCTTTTTAGTAACATCTCCATTTATCCTGAACAACTAGACACTAAAAAACACCATTAAATGTCCGTAGTAAGCAGAGAACATATATATATTACTATGTACTAAGTAATATCCCGTATCGCGAGACACTTTCCGATAACAACTTCTGCCAGACGCTTCAAAGAAAAATGAATGAACTTTACTTATATTGAAACTATCTTACTCAGATAATTATTACAAAATTATATTTCATCAGCAATAGAGATTGTAACGACCAAACATCCCGCTTAGACTTGAAAAATAGTTAGTTGATAGTAAGAACGCGAGAGCTTTACGTATACCTTTTAGAGTAAAATACTCACTACCTTTCTTTACTTTTGATTTACATTTAAAGAAGATGAATCACATACTCAAGATAATAATTAACAATGATTTATTTAAATCCGAGACTTTAGTAAACATAAATATTTGGGGATTTTTTTTTTTCGAAGCTAGTGTTTCTGTGCGTACCGAAGCGTTCTAAGTACAAGAAACACTCAGAACTTAGTTTCATATAATCTATACATATAATAAAAATGAAGTGTCTGTATGTAACAGCAAAATAAATATTTTTAACTCATTGGGCTACGAACGTATACACGCTACTGATAACAAATATGCAATTTTTAAAATTTTTGTCGGTCTGTATGTCTGTTTGTTCCGGGTAATCTCCGAAACGGCTGGACCGATTTTCACGGGAATTTCACTAGCAGATAGCTAAAATTACTGCTGGTGACATAGGCTACTCTAAATCAGCCTAAGTGTTAACCGCGGCTTCGTCTGCAATGCTATTTCGAAAGCAGTTGGATTAATTTTCAGAAAACTTTCACCAACAGATAGTGGATATCATAGCAAGCAATACTGTCTTTTTTAATTTAGACTAGCTGTTAACCGTGGCTTTGCCCGCAATGCTATCTCCAAAACAGTTACGACTGATCTTAGCGAAACTTTCAGTTACAGATAGCTGGCCTTATAAAAAGTAATTCAAGCAATTTTAATTTATACTAGCTGTTAACCGTGGCTTCGCATGTAATACTATCTCCAAAACGGTTAGATCAATCTTCACGAGATTTTCACTGGCAGATAGCTGACCTTATAAAAAGTAATTCAGGCAATTTTAGTTTATACTAGCTGTTAATCGTGGCTTTGCCGACAGTACTTTCTCCAAAAGGTTAGACCGATTTGCCGGGGTCTTTCACCTTACCTTATAGAAAGTAATAGAGATTATTCTATTTTAGACTAGCTGTTACCGGCGACTTTGTCTGTATGAAATTTAGCAAGATTTCAACTCATTCTTTATTTTTAATTAGAGAAATAATTCTCAACTAATTGTTAATAATTAGATATTATAATTATTAGTAACTTTGAAAATAGAAGAGGTCTTCCTGATAAGATTTTGGACCATAAACGTATTACGTAAAGAGGTCCATAATACAATTTCTTGCAGAACAGACAAGCGTTTATTTTTTATATAGACACAAAATTGTAATTCTAATGACAGAGTAATGTAAATGTAAATCTTTATGATAATATTTTAAGTTATTGTTTCATTAGTTCCTTACACAGTGTAAGTGAGCACGAAGATAGTTATATGGTGGGTTAAAATCCCAAATATGTTGCTGATGGTAAACCTCACTAGGTACATTGTTAGTATTTATATATATTGTATACATTCCATGCTACTATAAATGGCGTGCGTGTCGTACTTAGAATTGTTTTTAAAGAGCATTTCTATAATTGTACATAGTCTCACAAGTTTAAAATTCTTTAATACAATATTAAAAAAGCGTGCGGAGCCGCGGGTACCGCTAGTCAAAAATAAGTTGGGTCTGATCGCACTAGGATCTTAATCTATGTACCCTTTTTCGATTTTAACACTTTGAATTCAAAATTATCCAATTTAAAATCGATAAGGATTGTAAGCTCTAAATAATATGATACATTTTAACTGTGTATAGTCGTTAAAAGTGACAAACAGATGTTTAAATATTACGTAGAACTGTCAGTGTTTCAATTGATAGTGTAAAAATAGCTCGCCAGTGAATGGGGGCTATGTGACGCGATAAGCTTTAGTCGGCACGAAGCTGCCTGTCTCCTACGGTCATAAATAACGATTTCGGTTCATGTACTCATTCAAGTTAATTCATTTACTACAGATTTATAATATCTTTAACGGATGGTGTGTGGGAGGTCAAATTGTTCACATAACTTTTTTGAACCTCACATTTCATTAAATTAAAGATCCAGTTAGTAAAGATATCTGTAATTCAATTGAAAAATATATATCATATTAGATAATATATTTTTAATCTATACATATAATAAGAATGTAAAGTGTCTGTACTTTTAGATATTTACAAAAAAAAATGCAGGTGTCTAAGAAATAAGTAATAATAGACATTTCAATAATTTTCAAAAATGTCTGCCTGTCTGTTTGTTTGGACACGCATTACTACTCAAGTACTGCGTTAACATTAAAATGTCACCAAGAAAATCGCAAAGCATATCCTCAAGTAACTGTTACCGTTTGTTTCATTACTTTATGAAAAGTTATTATTTGAATTATGTTGAGTACGAGACAAGAATACATTAATTTGAATAAATGGAATTCAATATCTTATAAAAACAGGACATAATAAATGTATAAATAACATCTGAGACACAGTAAACAAAAGATTTTTTTTTGCATTAAGTTCTATGTGGACGAAGTCGCACCACAAAGCTAGTGTATAATAAAAATAATTTAAATATTTAGCAAATCTTTCATTATATCCTCGTGTAGCTCACATAAAAGCATGGTATAATGTTAATTGTGTAATTTACATAAAACAACAGCTACATTAACCATTTAAGGGATGATCTCACATGAGCCCTTATCTTACATGATTAATATACTTATATATTGTACTAATATAGTACAACCATACTATTCATTTTAAAATAAGTCAAACTCCTGTGTCTATCCATACATAGAATTCTTAATATCTCTGTGTACATAACTAACATTCATAATTCATTATCATTTTAAAATCCAACCCGTGCAGGGAACGAAACCACAAACTATTACCCCAGTTATGTGGTTTACTAGTACAATACTATGAGTCTTCTCGCACTGTGTTGTATTATTTTTCTAGTAACTTGTCTTCTTACGAGCACAGAAATAAAACAATTACTACTAAAAATTAATAGATAAAGACAGGAAATGTATCAATGTTTTATCAGAATGCAAGTAACATAATGTAATACATATTCTACATATCATAGAGGATGTCTTGATAAGTGTACAGGATGAGTATGTGAAATAGGAAAGTCATATATATGTTAAATTTATATGTAAAATGAAACATTCATAACTTTATCGACATCAACATTGTTTTTTACAATTTTCTGTTATCATTACAACAGTTGTTAGTGCACTTCCTTTTTTTATCAGTACATGGCTTTCAAAGATATGTATATAATAATTAGTACATTTGTCATGGCTAAAATTGGATTATAAGCACACATATGAGTGTTTATGAAGCATTTAGCATTGCATATGGGGCAGTGTTTCTCAAACTTATTAGGCCATGACCCACCTTAACATTTCTAAAATATTAATGCACCCCCCCCCCCCCCCATACATAATTTTAACCTTTTTTCATGACTATGAAAATCGTAAGTAAAATTTCAAAACATATAAAGAAAAAGTTACTTGACGAGTATAATTACCCAGTTGATATTTTGGTAACGTCAAATGAAATTATACCTAATAATTGTCTACAGCCTTTTATTTTTAAATCTGCTTTTTTTGTTAAATTTGTCACCAATATCTAGTATAATATAGTAAATAACCCAAAGCGAAAGGGTTAAAGGTGGCACATCCATTTTTAAATTCCACTTAACTATCAAATTGCCCCCTTGTGGGGCGTGGACCCCACGTTGGGAAACACTGAGAGTAATGAGTTGAGAACAGTGCTTGATATTTGTCACCATAGTGTAAAGGTTAACAGGTCTCTAAAAATGTGCATTGTCCATACACCACTTCTGGACATGCTAAAATTAGTAAGAACTTCTGATGCCCATTTCGACACACTATCTAATAGGGAGCTTATGCTCTCGAGATATCAAGATTTTTAGGTAAATTATATTGGGATTTTTATTACAATAAATCAATATTTTCTTCCATGTCTGAAATTTTATTTTTGTTCGCTATAATTTGTAAAGAGCAAGGTATATTTCAACTATAGGGGGCTCAGTACTTAAAAATCTTATAAGGAATAATCTTTCAATAACACTTTATGTGCACTCTCATATGTTATATACCTGAATATTTCTATTTAAAATTTCATAGTTATAGATTCATCAGATTAAACTGTGAATTATTTTTAGGCCTTAAGAATTTTAATGGTTACAGTATCATGAAACTATTAACTTTTTTTATTTACATATATATATCTTCAATAATTAGATGCACATTTATTAGCAATAGCATAGCAACTTAACAGATTCCTATCGAATTAGAATAAAATATGAAGTGTTTGGTTCAAAAAGCATTTAATAATTTTTCCGTCTGATGAGTAATTTATTGAAAAGGTATATATACACACAGATTATAACATATATATACAGGTTATAACTGTGATTAATAAGTTAATATATGAGAATTCTTTAAAAGTCTATAAATTACAAGAAAAGAAAGTTCATCATTCTTTTTTTCCAAGTGGCTATTTTTAATATACTATATTTATAGAATCTCTAAAACTTTAATACAGGTTGTGTGTCTATTAGTAACAACAATTTGATAGACCAGAAGTATAAAAAATAGTTTTCATAATTTTAAACAAATAATATAACAATAATATTTAAGAAATAAAGAAACAATAAGATATATAGAAATGATTATTATATTAATAAATAATATAAATCCCACATTCTGCTAGTGATTTTAACAAAACACATCTTCAGTATACTTTTACGTTACTTTTTATATAGAATGAATAGAAAAAAATCAAATCATACTTTGAAAGTTTTTAAAACTTTTATGATATTTAAAAAAAAAAACATGAACATAATTCTGTGATATCTGATAGTGTTCTATTTCGATACTTATATATGTAAATAAACAATATTGTATTTCTATCAACGCAATTCGTATTATAAAGCGTAAGTTATAAAATACGAAAGTTTAGAAGGCACATATATAAAATTGAAAAAAAATCGTTTGACATTGGGAACTATAATAATTTATCACCTTTTAGTTGAATATAAATGCATTATAAGTATTAGTAATTGTTTTAATATAAACCATTATGTTTTGTGAACTTTTTGTTAAAATAAAATCGTTTCATAAGTAAACAATACACCGTGTTTGTAAACAGTAAGCCGTCTATAAACTACAAGACACTTACCAGTACTTTCACGAAACGATTTTCTAATTCGTCTCTGTCAGGCATAGGGGGCTTCGCCCTGCTCCTTGTGGAAGGCTGCCGGACATGGTGGCCCTTCCCCGACACGCCCGCACCGTCCAACATCGTCTGATCCCTCGATGTAATTAAACCCATTATAAATCAACACTCAAAACGAAACACAAATCACATTTCTCTGAAGCATTGTTGTTTAATTCTTTCTTTTATCACAGACAGCACAGCGAGCTTCAAATAAGTCACATTACACGGCCACGATATACCTGAAAACGAGTTAGTCGGCGACTGAGTAAAAACAATGCAAGGAGCCCGATATGAAGTTAGTGTCAAATAATATCGAGAAGTTGGCGTCTGTAAGGTAATATACTCTGTGGTTAGTATGGCATTCGTATAGAATTATTTTGTGTAAACTTAGTTTTATTGGCATAATACATTATTTTCTCCGTTATTTATCATTCGACAAATTATTTTCTAATCAGATACTTTTGTTTGTGTTTGTATATCTTTGTATTTTGAATACTGACAAATATCTGTTTATCTGTGAGTTTCTGAACGAATTTCGAAGTTGTCTATCTCTGTTTGACAATTCTTGTAATTGTTGAAGCCATAGGAAAATTGCCCTTTAAGCCTTCCTTTGTAAATATTTTCTAAAGTGTTGTATTTTCCAGGTTTTAGTACCCATTTCACAGGGTTACCAGGTGTTTGACAAGACTTAACCGTGTGTTTTGGGCAAGGGTCCGATACTCCAGCCAATGCAACCGTCACTGTATTGATCTCAGGTGTTGCGGGAATGGGCGTTTAGGGAAACCCATAAATAATACATATAAAGGGAAACCTTTAATAATGATACACTCACAATGTAAATTAGCAATGACGAATTCGTAGCTCATGACAATTTTAAAAACAGAAGTCGTTCCATTTGACATTTTGTAATAGATTTTTATAACGCGTCGTGAGAGTCGCATTAAAAAGGTTACTAGCACGTAAACATGAAAACAGAGTTCCTACATTTTTTTTTTCGAACTGACTACGCTATTGGCCTTATTTAGCTTCACTGGACTACATAGTTCATACATCACTCCCCCCAAGTGCAGGAATAGGATGGTGTGAATCTGCGAATCGAACACGTTTATTACATCGTGTCCGACTTTGAGTTTGATTTGATTTTGTCACCCTGAACTGATGGTGTTTTAGTTAATGATGGTGTATAGTTAACTCTGTTTCTTGTGGCAGTATGTAAGCCGGCTTCAACTTGTCAATAGATACTGATACCATTTTATTTTTGATATTCATTTTATATACCTTCGGCCTTCTCTCTGTAAGGGCCTGTTTTACATCGGATTTGTGGGCTTCGATCCAGATAGTGGTATACGGCGGAATGACACTGCCGCGTTTCGGGTAAGAACCTCTCTACGAATGTCCTCTGTGTCGCTAGACCGTCGAGCAATGTTCTCTAACTTCTTAGTTTTAAGTGGTTGAGCTTCCGTATTACTGCTACTCCCTGACGTACTCTTCACGGCCACTATCTTTTTATGTGGCTTTTTAACAATGGGATACTTTATACTACGGTGTAGACTTATTGTAATTTTAAATATTTCATGATTAAGATTTAATTGTAAATATATTTTGTTTTAGCTATAATTTGTGTAAATGTGGATTTTTTTTGGGTCAATTATCCAATCGTTAAGCTTGATGTGATAAATATTTGTAGTAATAATAATCGGGGCTTTTTTGCGGGAGCACGCAATGCTCTTAAAGAGAGTTTCGAAAATATCGAAAAATTGCCATAAATTAAAACTAAAGTTTCAAGAAAGTCAGTCAGACTTTACAGATTTTTTTGAATAGGTCAATGTTGTCCAAAATATATCTTTCCTGAACAGTTACCGCGTCTTCTCTGTTAAGATACCATTTTCAGATACACTTACTACAAATAAATTGCGATCGCATCGGTATATATGCGGATGAAGTAAGGGTTAAGAAGTGTGGGTTACAAATTCTTTTGATTTTTTGAATAGGTCAAAGTTATCCAAAATATAATTTATCTTTCCTCAGCAGTAACCGCGTCGTCTCTGTTAAGATACCATTTTCAGCCATATACGTTAACGATTTCTTACTAATAAATTGCGATCGCATCGGGATATGCGGATGAAGTAAGGGTGAAGTGTGGGTGAAGTGAGGGTGGTATAAGGGTGGGATACGTGTGGCGTGAGGGTATAGTATGGGTGCTGTGACGGTGGAGTGTAGTGACGAGACGGTAGAGTGTGGGTGAGGTGAGAGTGGAGTGTGAATGGTGTGTAGGCGACACTAGGGTGGAGTATGAATAGCGTGAGGGTGGCCTGTGTATGGTGTATAGGTGCTTGAGGGTGGAGTGTAGACGACGTAGGAGTGAAGTGTGGATGGCGTGAGGGTGGAGTGTATGGAATGTAAGGGTGGAGTGTAGCTGACGTGAGAGTGGAGTGTGGAATGAGTGTAGGTGGCGTGAGAGTGGGTGATGTGCGGGTGGAATATGGGTCGTGTGTAGGTTACGTGAGGGTGGGGTGTGTAATGAGTGAGAGTGGCGTGAGAGTAGAGTGTGGGTGGCATGAGAGTGGAGTGTGGGTGGCGTGTAGGTGACGTCAGGATGAATTATGAATGGTGTGTAGGCGACGCTAGGGTGGAGTGTGGGTGGTGTGAGGGTGGAGTGTGGGTGGTGTAAGGGTGGAGTGTGGAATGAGTGTGGGTGGTGTATGGGTGTCATGTGGATGGTGTGTATGTGACGTGAGGGTGAAGTGTGGGTGGCGTGAGTGTGGAGTGTGAGTGTAGTGTGGGCGGTATGTAGATGACGTGAGGAGGGTGTGGGCGAAGTGTGGGTGGTGTGTGTTTGACGTGAGGGTAGTGTGTAGGTGGCGCGAGAGTGGAGTGTGGAAGTCCAGGGGATTTAGATCGGCTGAATGGAATGGCCATAAAATAAGACCAAGTCGCCCGGTCCAACGCCTCGGATACTCTTTTATTTTGTGCTGAATAGTAGTGCTACGTTGTTAATACAAGAAAAACAAGAATTTTTCCTCGATTAATCTTAAGTACGTCCACTTTGTTGTGCTGGCTTATCGTTGAATTTTGAGACATGTTGTATATTGTATTATACATATAAATTTTTATACATATGTACATATACACGGAGCTAAAAAAGTTTTACCTCAGTCGTGAAATCTCATGCACACTCGATTTTTTTGAATATTTAAGTTATACCACATGTTAACTGTACATAATTCACAATGTAATGTTCTACATTTGGAGGGATATTAAAATAAATAAAACATTTTACAGTGTTTTTATACAATTTTATTGGTTATAATCCTTTAAAATGGTTTTATTCGTAAAAAAAAAATATAGCGGTAACGAGAACAGTGTTATTGCCCGTAATCTATGAAAATATTATACAGTACACCAATACTTTTAGTTAGCACCATTTTTTTATAATTTTTATTTTTCATTTATTTTCTACAAACATAACATTACCTTATATTACTACGAATGCAAAGTAACGAAAAGTTCATGGTCTTTTTAACTTTTTCTCTTTTCATATTAAACTAACGTAAGCTTTCATTTGACAAAGCACTGAATCGAACAGCCTATAAATAATCAACTTATACACCAGGCTCATGTAAAAAATGTTCATAAACAGAGCTCGAAATGAAGAAAATTTGGTCCAGCTTCAACAAAATTAATTCTTTTTTTTTGTTTGTTAATAAAATTAAAATGAATCTCCCATCAATACAGTCTTTGGTTAGGACAGAAAAGACATGAGATTATATAACTTAAAATTTATAATATCACAAGCTTAAAAACATTGAAAATCAGCTCATCTATTAAAGAATTTCAGTCATATTCACTTATATATTTTTCCAAAGGCATAAATATTTGACAACAAAAAGAAAAATACAACTAAATACCAAAGTGCAGTAACTTTCTAATATTGTGCAAAGGAACTTACGAAACTAAATACAATAATTGCAGGCAAACGATACAAAAAGCAGTATATTAAAGTGCTACAAAGCTACAGAGTCGACAAAACATTTAAGAGTTAGATAAAAAAAAATGACAAAGGATACAATGCACGATGTACTATGCGAGGGTCGTACAGTAATGTACATCATAAATTTGTCCACACTTATTATTTTTACACGTACTTTTTTAATACTTTCAAGGCGTTATATCAATCGTCTACTTTACAATAATCTACCTTAAGCTACATTATTAAAACCTTAATTATAAATATATCAACTATTTCACGCTTTAACATGTTAATATTTGCTGTATGTTTTTTAATGACAAAGTATTTGAATTTGAAGTTTACAATAACCGTGAAATAGTTTATATTACCTAACAGAAATATTTCAAAGGCACAAAATATTATGAGCTTATGGCAGCATCATGCCTACGATACGTAAATGGGACAATAAATTAAACCACCTGTGATGTACAGTATCAACTAACGCAACAGTACCGAAACCCATGAAACAAAACCAAACAGTTAAAAATGCTTGTAACCTTTGTATTGACGAATAACTCTGTTGTGAACTGCTAAATACCATCTCCCCTTTCGTGAAAGCTAAAAACAGTGATTTATAACGTTGTAGGAACATAAGTTTAAATCCTCGTTGGATTTAACCCGTGAGTATACTGTCAAATCGATCTGACCTCTAAAAGTTACATTCTTGTTTGTCAATCTAAAAATAAGTAATGTACTTTAACATTTACCTACTTATTATATTAGGGATCATAAAAGACCTCATAATCAATCAAAGTCAGTCATAAGATATAACTTAACATTAAGGCTTAGTATATCTAGATGACATTTTATTTTCATCATATTATCTTCGAGCACGTACGAGATTATTTAATAGGATGAGCGATATTAATATTGACACCAATATCATTCTATAACAATAACGTAACACGAAAATATCAACATTCATTTCTCGAAATCTTCTAGTCTTATACGCGAAACAAAAATCCAAGTTTTTATATATCGATATTCAGAAGCGCTTAAATCGATATTGGAACATCGATAAATCGAATCACAGTATCGATATTGTTTCAATGCCTATCAAATCAATATCGATCATCCGTTGATTATTTAGATGAGGGATAGTAGTAGAGTACCGCACAGCCGGGGAGCTGCCAGCGGGACGCGTGCAGCTCGATGAGTTGCAGCAGAGTCCTGCGTATGGAGGGCGCCGCGGCCGTGTTGAGGAACGCATCGCGTACCGCAGTCAGGAGACGCTCCAGGTCTCCGGGCAACTGTGACTCCAGGTCACGTCCGATGTACGTAAGCACGAAGAAAAGATTCTCCGTCTTGGAAAACACACCAAATACGATTCATTTCATCATTTAGCTATTTTGATCTATACTAATATTATAAAGCAGGAGGGTTTGTTTGTCTGTTTCGCTGAACGCACTAATCTCAGCACCTAATGGTCCGATTCGAAATTCTTGCAGTATTAGAGAGCTCATTTATTGAGGAAGATTAAATAAAACTAATATAAGCGGAGCACTAACGAAGAATGTTTCAAAATCGTTTTTTTTTCTTTTTCAGAACTTCCGCTACGTGTTAGCGTTGTTAACCCAAAGTAACTATTGCACACGGACTAAGTTGCCAGCAGAAGCTAGTTTTACCAATAAATTGACAATTATTTTTTAAGCTACTAGACTATTACCGTCATTGTCAATTAGATAATATTATTAGAATTGTGTTTGTTATAATTTCAATATTCTAATATGATGGTGGCTCTTTTGTTACAACTTTCTAGGAAACTTTTGTAGTATCTCAGAATTCATAGTCCATGGTTTTATTTCCCATTCACGTGTGCATAATAACTGAACTATATTACGTAAAATGGTATCAATATTACAAAATATAGAGTCAAATAACACGAAATTATAAATAGCATATACAAGCTAATGCATGACAGACTAAGGTCTTGGCAAAAACAATTATTCATAACGCAAGTCCGACACGCTATAGATTAATATTGCTATATCTGGACAGGATACCTTGGGCTAGAAACATTTGGCTCGGCGCAAAAACGAGCCTCTATAAGTTTAATCTCGTAAGTTAACAAGTCATCAATATACAAGAAACTTTCTTCAACTCCGTTCTAGATTATAAGATTTATAACAGCTGTTTTTTAGATTTTATATCCAACTCATTTTTTCTAAACTGTATAAATCAGAAAACGTATAATCGAATATATGTAATGCTCCATAATGCCTATGTAACGAATATCAAAAATTGTGGGGGTAATGCACAAGAGCTGATGATATTATAAGTAAAAAGTACATGACCTACATGACATTTTGACAAAACAAATGACACGATAACGCACACATACGTTTAGTAATATTGTAACGCCGCAGTGTGTCAGATAAAGCGAGGAAGTAAGATGGCATATTCTCAATATCGGTGCTGAGACAGAAACTGTTTATGAGTTGCTTAGATACCTACGGACTGACGGGGCAGCACTTTAAAAAAAACTAGCTAGCCAAGGTTTAACAAGGCATTGTCGAAACTCTTTAGGTTTTTAGTTATAATATCATGGAGTGATACTCACATCACTAGCAGAGGGCACGGGTTGGCGGATGCAATCCTCGCAACACTTGCAGATGAGCGTGAGCAGCACCTGTCCGGGCTGAGCGCTGGCGCCGCGCCGCTGTATGGCGCGTCTACGCAACTGGCAGTACATCTCCAGCAGGAATGACAGGAACGCCATCAGCCGCGGTCGTCCTCCGCCCACCATCGCACCCAACAACTGCCGTTTATATTACAATTATAACTATATGTAAGGACACAATGTAGTCATGTAAGGCAGAGTGCATGGTAAGCAAATTATATGTGAGCGCGACGTATAAGCCAGTAAAAGAGAAGCGTGATCGACCTAAGCATTCGGCTTGTAAACGCATGTAATTAATCTGTATAATTTAAGTATAAAAATATTTAAATTAACGAATGCAAATAAATGTTAATTTATCGAAGAAATTGTAATTTTCAATTAACTCTTTTCTACTATACAAAATAATGATAATTCAGTGAAAATAATTCAATTAAATTCATAAAAGCATGCGATTTTTCTTTGTTTTTTATAACGTTATCACGTAAAATTATCTTCCGTAAACCGACTATATGGACAACCATTTTTTTAAAACAATAATCTTGGTGTTTTATAACATTTGAAGCATCAACAAAATTTTTAAAGAATAGACTCTAAATAAGTGCAATCTTAATTATAGGTATTTACGTGATAAAGTTGAACCAAACAAAAAACACACAAATCTTAAACACTAAAAAGAAAAGAAAATTTCCTTTTTAAGTCCTTTAAATAAATTTCTTTATATATTACCATAGACTATTTAGATATGTTCATATTTAGATTTGAGGTTTTGCATCTACAATTATAAAGTGATATCATTCTATTTAGTAGAGAGTAAAGGTCAAAATTTGTTCGAGAATAATTCGTAGAGAAAGTATTAGATAGAGTGTTAAAGATACATTGGATATACAAGGTTGTAGAGTTCACCTTCTCCCTGTCGTGGTACCACTGCTGGCACGTGTTGAGTAGCGACTCGAGGAAGGTCTCGGTCTGCTCGCGCTCGACGACCGCGATGCAGCGTCGCGCGGCCGGCAGCGCATACCGCGGCGACTCGACCGCGCGCGACACGAGGTGCCCCACCGCGTCCATTAGCGTGCGGGCGCATACCGCGTTCGGATCTGACACCCGAAACATTATTTTACACGATCCATTTTGGGTTTTTTGTGGAATTTTAGTCTGTCATGTAGTCGAATTTATATTTTATTCATAATTTTGTGCTATTTGACTTTATATTTTATAAATTTGGTGTTTTTTTACGTAATAGTTAGTTTATTGTGTATAAGTGAAGTGAATAGAAAATAATACCACTGAGCAAGAAATTCTGAAATTCCACAAAAACTCCCTGGAAGCGACAAGGGACACAACAAGGGTAACAAGGGAGCCACCATCTTGTTAGAATACTGATTCACACGACGCAATGATCGTAAGACGCTTGCAATATTATTGACTACGTGACAATGGCACTAATAATCTGAAAGACTGATTACCAAAAATAAAGTTTAAAAAAAAAACAGGATCCATGCCAAGCCGTTTTTGCCTGACATTCGCGGCCCTAGCTAGAGGGGGAGAGGGCATTGTGGGCCAAAGCCCACCTTTAGTACGTGGTAGAGCCACGCTGAAGCTATTACTAGTTTGAGCATGACTACGTCAGCTGGCCCGGGGCAGTACCACCCGACCCACAGAAACACCGACGTGAAATATCAGTGCTAGCATTGTTGCGTTTCTTTCGGTCAATGAGAGCGCCGGAGGCCTTCCTTCCCCACCTTGCACCTAACACAGCCTGGCAACGCATTTGCAACTCCCCTGGTGTTGCTAGTGTTTATGGACGGCGGTGATCACTTAACATCAGGTGACCCGCCTGTTAGTTTGCCTCCTATAACATATAACAGAAATTGAAATCACAATGCTCTACCTTAAAACTACCAAAAACTAACATAAATGATTATAATAAAAGTGTTTGTTTACAGTTTGAGGTAAAAAATATGTGATATTCGAGAGCAGATCAATATTATGTTTTTTTACTTCCACCCTACCAATAACCACCGTTGCCTTAAATCAAATTCGACTCTAGCTAAAAGATGTGTGAATTTTTGTAATCGTAATTTACATACATTTTGAATTATAAGATTATATGGTATCAACCGCCATACAAATCTCATTCACAGTACACATAACAGACAGTAAGGAAACTACCTATAAACGCTCGCACAGGCACATTCACACAAAAACGAGACGAGACCCCTAAGCAGTTTTCGCGGTGATGTCCATAGAATATTCCTTTTAAAACCTCTCGTCGACGCGTGTGTTTGTTTGTGTGGATACACATCGTTTTCGAGCGTTTATTCGTAATTTCCTCGCCGGAGTCGTCTCAGTCCCCCTCTGTGAGTATGGGACGCGGGAATTGTTCGAGGCGTATTGCCTCCTTCAGTGGTTTCAATCGCGACCCGTGAAAACGGGCCTGGCCTTGGGGTGCTTGTGCTATGGCTTCATAACGGCGCGTCACTCTCGGAATCCTCTTCTTAGTTGAAGAGGTCGGGTGTCCGCGCCTCTTGTTTGTCGTTTGGTGCTGATTGGTGCGAGCCACCTGCGTGGCCGGGTTTCTCCAGCTAGCGAGCCTGGTCACCTGTGGTGAGGAGTGTCCTCAGGAACGCTATGTATGTTTTCTCGGCTTCTGCTTCTGTTTTCCCCGCTTGTCTGGCAGGTTCTTTTAAAAGCGAGGTAATTTTCCCCGTGGCCTCTTCCCCTTGCGCGGGTCTCGCTGATTGGGGGGTTTCCTCTTCTTCTGCTTCCTTGTCGCCGCTCCTCGGGGAGATGGGTCGTTCGCGGGGGCTATAAGGATTCCCGCGGCCGCCTCCTCGACCATTACTATGGCCGTGTGGGCGTCCGTCCTGTGCCCGGGATCACCGGTCCGGGCGACGGTTCCTGCGCGGCGGTTTCTCAATTCCCGTTTGTAGACGGGGCAGAGCGTCACGCTATTCGTGGGGTGGGCGCCCCCGCAATTAGCGCAGGTGGCTGGCTCCTTCGTCTGGCGTTCACAGTGCCGCGCGGGGTGGGACCCCCCGCACCGCACGCAGGCTATCGGTCGATGACAGTTCTGTGAGGCATGCCGGAACTGTTGGCCGGTGACACTGTGCCGGCCGGCGTTTGCCTCGCCAAACTTCGATTGAGACTCCCTTCAGGTTGAGGAGTTCGGTGACTTCATATATTGCCGGTACCAGACCGGGCGTGCGTAGGAGGACTGCGTGGTAGATGCACCCCGGTCTACCCCCGCGTCCTTTGATCGGCCGGACATATTCCGCCGTGTGTCCGTGCAGGGTTTCTGTAATCACGGCTGGGTCAGTATCCACTGGGATGCCACGGATTGCGACCTTCAGGCTTCGTTTTTCGGACGGAGAGGGGGGGGGGGTGTATGAGAACCAATGCACCCCCTCCTGTTTGTCTAGATAGTCTTGTATGACCCGGTATTCATCGCCATCCGCTGGGATGAAACGGACTCCTTGTCCGTATGCGCGCACATTCGCTGGATGTCCGAGTGTGGCCGTGAGCTGTTTGAAGTGAACAATCCAGTTGTCCATCTTCTCTACAACTATCGGCGGGTATCTTGGTCCCGTCGCTCTGGTCGGCTCAGGCTGTGTTTGACAGGAATCAGTTGTTGTGGCAACACTGTCGCACGGTATAGCCACATTAGGGTTCCGCAGGCGGGCTGTCTTCGGAGGTGGCGCAGTTATAGGTGGCGCTGTGATCACCGCGTAGGAGGGCTGCTCGCTCGTAGCAACCCTTTGCGGCACCGGTGTGGGTGCAGGCGCGCTCGGGGTAGCCGAGGGCGCTGCCGGTGTAGGAGTCGATTGTATTTGCCGTTGTAGCGTGACGGCGGCTGCAGTGGTTGGGTCTTGGGCTTCAGGCGTGTTGGGCTTGAGCTTCTTGTAGACCTCGGAGTCCGGGGAGGTGCGCTTGCGACGTAGAGCTCTCCCGATGGGACTCGACGAGAGCAACGGTTTCGGGATTTCCGAAGGTTGCATGCGCCCGCTGATTGCGAGCTGCAAGGCAACGATGTCTTCGGGCAGGGGCTTCTTGTTCTCGATCTCCGCTTCTTGAACTCTCAAGTACAAGGTCATCTATCGAACCATCCCCTCTGACAGGTCATCGGTCCCAATGAACCGAGCGAGGGTGATCAGATCACCCTCGTACACCCCGAGCGGAGTAGGAGGGTCGACGAGCGGCCGCACCCGGGGGTCGCGGGGCGGAGAGCACGATGGCACACTAGGTGTGCGGAGTCCATGGAGGGTTGCGGGGGTCGTCGGTCGAGCATCGGCGGGGTCCGTAGGCAGGCAGGTCAGTCGTCGTGATGACGTGGCAGCAATATCTGGTTGGCCCTGAAAAGGTCCTTTGGGTCGTCGGCTCGACGTTGCCGACGGAGCCGATGAGGAAGCGCTGGAAGAGCGCATCGTCGCGTAAGTCGGAGTAGGCGGCACTCTCGGACGACCCGTACGCGTGTGACGACGGAGCGAATCCTTTGTAATTTCCGTACTGTCTCTTATATTTATACTGTGTCTATATGACAAATTATTTTTCATATCATATAGAAAATATCAATAATTCCTGCATAGTTGTTATATGCTTTAGAGGAACCATTCCATATAACCTCAAAACTCTATTCTTTCTGTTCTCGCGAATTTATAGAGATGTATAGTAGTACTTAGTGTGTTTTATTTGTGTGTACAATTATAGTGTTTTGTGTAGAAATAGTGCCTAGATTTAGTATAGATTGATAATTAGATAGTATAATTATTGTAATTGTAATTTGTTTGTATTATAATTCTTAGATATAGTTTAGGATGTATAAGTTACTAATTGTAAGAATATTTGTAATTATTATTTGAAATAAAGAGCAAGCGAAGGGTACTCGTCGCGCCCCCACCCCGCCCCGTGTAGTAGGTTTAGCAGATCCCTGACGCTGTTCACGTGGTTTCTAAGTGCTCTGATTGGCGGAGCACAGCCAGCGTCGGGCGAGCGACCCCGGTGCCGTATAGACAAGGCCCGGAGCATTGGACATTGCAGGCGCGGACGTCATAGAGAGCGGTCAATAGTTATAGTAACCGCGTAATAGAGTAATCGAATAGATAGATAGTGAATAAGCTGTTTGGAACGAGTCGCCATAGAGACATATAGTTTACGTCAACATAGGAGCGCCCTTCGCTTCGCTGCTCACTAATTATAGTCTTTTATTGCGAGAAATCCTAATAGTCGTTTCTTCGAAATTCAACTTCGGAACCAGCTTCATCGTCATAGTTGAAAGTCATTCGGAGGTGGCTTTCACTTTCTCTTTGGGAAAATGTAAATGAATTTCCAGGATAATACCTGTATTATCCAAAATCTTAGTGATATAGTTACAAAAGCAGACCAATAGATGGCTATAAAACAAGTTTTCAATTTTCAACTTTTTTTTTTACTTTTTTTTTGGCAATCCATCTTTTAGATTATTACTGCCATTGTCACGTAGTCAATAATATTACAAGCGTCGTGCAATCACTTCAATATTGCGTCGTGTGACTCAGAGTTCTAACAAGATGGTGGATCCCTTGTTAGAACCTTCCTGGGAGTTTTTATGGCATCTCAGAATTTCATACTCCGTGGTATTATTTTCCATTCACTTCACTTATGCAAAATAAACTAACTATATTACGTAAAACACCACCAAATTTACAAAATAATAAAGTCAAATAACACAAGATTATGAAGAAAATATAAAATTCACTATATGAAAAACCAAAATCCCGCCATAAACTGCAACAATGTTGGTAAGCTCGATAATTATTACAAACATTCTATCAATACATTTTCATGGATTTTAAGTTGCCCCTATTCACATATATATATATCACATTAATTACTGTATTCCTAAGTTTGCGACAACACTATATCTATACTAATATTATAAAGAGGTAAAGTTTGCTTGTGACGTTGTGAATTGTGACGTTGTAGGAAGTAATTTCAGAAACTACTGGTTCGATTTATAAATTCTTTCAGTGTTATATAGCTCAATTATCGAAGATGGTTATAGACTATATATCATTACGCTAAGACCAATAGGAGCGGAGCAACAATGAAGAATGTTTAAAAATCGCGGTGTTTTTTGCTCTTGAGAGCTTTCGCTGCATATTAGTTAGCCCAAATTAATTATGTCCACGCGAACGAAGTCGCGGGCAGAGGCTAGTATCAAATATTGAAGTACACGAAATTAGCTCATATAGATTATAAACCAAGAAACTGCAACAATAACAACGTCATATATACAGATACGTCAATATAGAAACTTTAATAGTCTGTAATGGACCATCAGAGACCTTGGACAGCAATCATGTTCGACATTGAACTAATTTAAAGCATCTAATCGGGATAAAACTTCCAGAACATCAAAAATAACTGACAGCAATAATGACGTGCACCTTGAAAATGTTCTTATCCTCAATTATTTATTAACTTATTATTAGTCCGAAATAACAAAATCGTAAACTTGTAATTTGTCAGTATTTATTCCAAGATCCACATATGATATTTAATTGAAGAAGGCGTGCGTTACTTTGCGGAAATCCATTATTGAATCGATTGGCGAGATTACACTTCAATCTACAACATATTTTAATTTGTTTAATGATAATTATTATATTTATATTAATTATACAAAAAATAATTAATATATATAAAATATATGTTTACTAATTAATTGATTTTCTTTTTGTTGTAGTTAGACGTAGTGGTCAATCAGTTCCAGGCGGAAGTGCAAAGTAGTATCCGCCTTAGTATCCACATATGATACCCATAACAATTAATATTTATAGAAACTAGCATCCCCTCCCGGTTTACTGATTACGCGTTAACGCCTTTAAACCCTTCGGCTGTTCTTTTTAAGACGCAGACCTGAAAATGGCGGACAATGTTTTTCAACTACGAACCGATTTATCTATTATTTTGGAGCTTAAACCATTATGGTTTTCGACGGTCCAGGGGTTATCACGTTGGGTGCCAAGTCATCTTTGACTGGCATATCCGTCAGGCCATTTGATATTTTGATAATAAGTACGTGTATTATCATACCTTTTTTCCAACTGTCTACGCTCATGACTTGTCGGGCCTTTAGAGCTTTACCAGACTACATCATGTATTCTACAATACTACGTTACAATATCAGAAATACATGACATAAATAATTCTTTCGTTTTCAGTAGTTATCAAATCGTGTACCAACGGTGGTACACTTGGCCTAAAGATTAAATTTTACGTGTACCATCGGTAATACATGTGACCTAGAGATCAAATTTAACATGTACCACTGGTGGTACAAGGGTAGTACGGAAAGTGTTAACATCGTTATTTCTACACATGACCATTATTTGCGTGATTTGCAAAGGATTGCTTTGTATCTGGGTGTAATTTATCTCAGTTAATCGTATGTTCACCTTCAAGAGCTTTATCGATGCATTCTTGAATTTCAGGCGGGAAGGTCCCAAGATCACCCGCATCGGCAGCGAGTCCTAAAGCAGCCATACCACTGGCGAGAGCGTCCGCAGACGTCAACGATTTGGACCTCTTGAGGCCCGGAGTAAACGACTGCGGACGGACACCCTTCCCATTCCCATTAGTTAGGGATGAGGGCGGAGACCTCTTCTTCTCATGAATGATCGCATTCTGCGGCTGCAGTTTAAAATGCACGCGAGGCCCAACCTGGAAATATAAACATAACATTATTATTATAAGGCTACATTTGAATCCGTGTGATTGCAATTACGTCAGTATAAAGGCAAAAATTGCGACGAAAAGAGAACTTGTAGAAGCTTTAATATCTATATATTAATACGTGAAGCAAAAACTTTGTACCCTTTTTAAGGTAATTCTGTGAACGTATGAACTTGAAATTTGGCATAGCTAAAGTTTATGTGGCGGAGAAGTGCAGAAAGCTATTTATTTTACATAAAATACATTAGAAGTACATTAAACTAATTAAAATATGCATTACTCACACTACTGTTTAAATTTTACACAACATATACACACATGTAGACAAAAAAGACATTTTGACAGCCGTCAATGATGAACTTCAAAAAAGGTTGCGAAGGAGGTTGATGTTGAGGAGGAAAAATAATTATTAATGAACTCTCCTTGGTTTTATTGGATGTCAACATTTTTAGGTGATAGGAGTGCTTTTACTTGTGTCATAGGTTGCGATAAATTTCTTTGTTTTCGTAAAGTTATATTTACTTAGAATTTCAGAGTTTTTCCAAATGTTATTTGTTTCAAAGTTATATTTAATTTCAATGTTCATTTACACATAGATTTTTTTAATGTTTATATAATTAAAGATAATGGAAAATGACGAATAACTGAGTAGCCATGATGAAAACCTTTGATTATAGAAGTATAACCCTTTGACAAAAGAACCCTAATAAATTTCAAACTTTAAAAAATCAATTAACTATGGTCGAATGTCGACCACTGGGTGCCCACTAATCTTGATAATTGAGCCATTATATTCCAAAATGAGTTTAATCCAATTTTAGGCGTTTCTAATATTTTACAATAGTTTTCAAGATTTTCTCGCCTTACACACAGAAATCTGTAAAAGTTTCAGCAGAACTACGCAGTAAGGAAAGTCGAATCTCTAGCAGCTTAAAGCATTATCAAGCCTTATACATATATTTAACACAAATATAAGGTAGTATTATAGCTACTTGTGCGTGAGCAACGTTCCCGCTTGAAGCGCTGTTTAGGAGCGCGTGCGGTGGCAAGACGGGCCGATAATGCGGAGGCACTTGCGCGTGCAGCACCGCTGAGCGCGAATGCTGCAGACCGACGCTCGCGTATCCGATGCCCATCGCCGGCCTGTAACGATACCATAAAACAAATTAACCAAAAACATTGTCATCACTGTAATTCCACAACGAAAACACAAGATTCCATAAAGAAACACACATAAATCTGTCACTAAGGACCTGCTCTATATTCCATCAAATGCATTTTAACTAGCCCCCCTTAGTTTAGTCTGTTTACTATCTTAGTCTACATTGTCATATAACGTATAAGGAAAAAGTAATAAATAATGCCTCTTATCAAGACATGACACAAATTAATGTCTAATTTTACGAGTAACCGCATTTACTACCAAGTATCTGCGTTTCAGTTTCAAAATGGAGGCTAAAATGTATTTCATTGTCAGCTGTACCATCTATACTAATCAATACCTTTATTATAAAGCTGAAGAGTTTGTTTGTTTGGACGCGCTAATCTCAGGAACTAATGGTCTGATTTGAAAAATTCTTCTAGTTAGATTGCTCATTTATCGAGGAAGGCTATGCTATATATCATCACGTTAAGACCAATAGGAGCGGAGCACCAATGAAAAACGTTTAAAATTCGTTTTTAGCATATCTTAATGCGGAGGCAGTCGCGGGCAGAAGATAATCAGATATAGAACCATACAGCCACAATCAGTGGTTAGAAATATAACTTATATAAAATGTCTTCTTCTTCTTCTTACCCTTATCCCACCTGAGTAGGGTCGGTACAACATATTTGTCATGTTGTGATGTATGATTTGGCTTAATTTTTACGATCGGCCGCCTGCCTGTCATCAACCCTCCTTGGGATTATTTTGTTGTGTCCACTATATGTTTCTATAGGATCTTTTAGCTACACAAATTTTCTGTAGGCTTTAGTTTAGACTGTTTCCGAAAAAATAAAAAAAAAAAACTTATATAAAATGTATATTTGATAAATTGTATTCTTGGAAAAGGTGAATAGCCAAGACCCACGACTAATCTACATCCATGTCATTAAACCCGACGAACCGTATCATCCATTGAGCTAATTACTATTCACGAATGGCGTCCGCGCACGCGCAACAAACACCTCACCAGCAAACTAGCTATATAACAACCATAAATAATAAAATCGGCCTCGTCCGGATGCCGTTCGCATAACCTGCCACCCTTTATGGACTTCCACTCCTGCGCAACACGAGCATTCAATAGGCAAATCAAATTGTTTTAATGGTCGGATATAAATCAATCAGCATAGATATTGATTTGACGATGATGTCATTTATCGGACACGTTAGGTACGACGTTTCGGTACGTCGCGGACGAGGTTTGTAAACGTTTGTTCTGTTGTTAGCCTTTGCCTACCAGACTGTAAACAATACACCTATTCAACTTGAAATATATATATAATAGTTCAAGAATAACATCTATTATTTGCGTTGAATAATGAAATAAGCGATGCGATTATATGAATAGTTTAGGTAATCAGTTCCTGCCTGGATATTATTATAACGTTAGAAATTTACGAAACATTACAAAGTAGGTACTAAGTGTATTCATGGTAATGAGATTTCGTTATCGTTTGCTACAAAATATCTTTATGACTGCAAATATACCTAATATCTCAACATACTTTATGAGCTTATGTCGCTGTAACCAGTTTAATTAGTTAGTTATAGGCCTTTTCATCTCTAGCAGATGATTCAAGTAGCATTGTGGCGGCACTTTTGTAGGTGGCTCACAAGACCGATCCGAGAACGGATCGTTCGGCCACAAATTCGGCAAGTATGCGTTTAAGATCCCAAGCAGCAAATGGGAGGAGATTGCCATGGACCGTGCTAAATGGTGTCGCCTAATTCACGGAGGCCAATCAAAGCACGACACGACCTGGTTTCGGCAACTGGAAGAAAGACGCATGAGGCGTCACGAGCAGGCCTCCTACCCCCGGCCATCTAGGGGCGCAGATGTACAGATGTCCATTTTCTTTAATGGTATTAAAAAAGCAAGAGTCTTTTACGCGATTATAAGGCATCTCATTGAAAGAATTGAAGATGTGATCAATTGACATGAAAATAAAAACAAAATGAATGCTTTGAAAGTACCTTTTAGCCGAAAAACCAATTACAGAAATTGATCTACATATATAATGCTCATAAATAACCAGATGCGCTCTAATGCCTGCACAATTTTACTTGCTAATTATTCAGCTTATGAGATATTGATAAAAAACATTGATTTAAATTGTGTTATCTGTTGTAAAGTGATTTGGATTTAAGAAGATACCGGGTATATTTTAAAATAGATACCGACATTTCTATAGATAACCGATAAGAGATATATATTAGAAAACTATTATGGACCTACTTCATTACTAATTTATGAAGAAAGAAGATTATTTGGAAGAAATAATCATCATACTATGCCAATTTATTAAATCTACAATATAGTAAGCATTGTTTTTTTAATACAACGAATTTTATCAAGATTCTGAATCCTGACACTGGCAAATGCTTGGATAGTGCCAAATGAAAAAATACTCTAGATTGTTACAAATAAAACTGTGGAGTTATTGGCGGGATTTTAGTCTGTCATGTAGTGGATTTTATATTTTATTCATAATCTTGTCTTACTTGACTCTATATTTTGTAAATTTAGTGGTGTTTTACGTAATATAGTTAGTTTATTGTGCATAAGTGAAGTATATGGAAAATAATACCACGGATAAATTCTGAGATGCCGCAAAAACTTTTGCAACAAGGGATCCACCATCTTGTTAGAATATTGACTCACACGACGCTTAATATTAAAATGATCGTACGACGCTTGTAATATTATTCACTACGTGACAATGGCAGTAATAATCTGAAAGATTGATTGCCAAAAATAAATTAAAAAGAAAACTGTCTCTTACTATGATTTCTAATACAAAATGTACATATATAGAGAACTGATATTGCAATTTATTTATTTTAAATTGCCAGTCTCACGAGTAATGTTAGGTAAAGTGTGCAGAAATAAAAAAGTTTTATATAACTTTTATAAACATTGTTGTTTATTTAGCACCGAACCGGCTGTTGCATTTGACCTGAGAGCGGTGCGTTGCGGTTACGCAACCTACAAACGATGCGACACGGCAGGCCCTGCTGCGCAAGTAATGAGGGCAAGTGGCGTGTCCTGTCTGCATTTACTGTTGTCACTTGACGATACAATATACCTGATGGAAATAATACGAGTTACGTATACTCTGTATTTATTCAGCTTTAAAATTTCACTTGTATAATGTATGCATAATTGAAACGGAGGTTAATTTTTGTGAACAACAATGACTTTACGGGTAAAATTAAAGACACTCATTTTGACATACATACATTGATATTAAGTAATTCAAGGCATATCCTTGAAATCGCATATCTAGCTTTTAAATTAATTTAATGAAATAGTAATTAAAAAACCAAGAATAAAAGTTAAATCTTTTATGATTTCACAACATTGTTAGCTGTTTTAAATGGTCATTCTATTGCACAGCACTATTTTTTGCAACAGGTAAATATTTGTTAATGTGTCTTGTTGCAGAGTAGCTAACCCCACCTTCGACCGATACTATTTATCAATTATTCTCTTAGCTATATATTTTACGTTCAGATAAAAAACATAAGCACCATACCATTCTCCACATTTCTCAAAGAAAATACACATTCTTGAACACGGGGTGCTCATAAGAATTGTAGTCTCTTAAAATTTAATGAATATTATATTTAATTTTCTTTTTTATAATGTTGCACGAGAAATTGTGAAATTTTTGCTGAATGATTTTCACGTATCGTGACACCATCCTTTGATATAAGAGTTGTTAAAGTTTTAAAAATCTACGCTTTCATAAATACTCTATTCAACGATATATAATTTTTCCCGTGCAGAAGTGATATATGTATCAGACAATGCAGATGAAATCGCGAGTATCAACTAGTATTTCATAATAATATTGTTCCATAATCAAGGCCCGATGACTTGTTAGGTAACGTAAGGTTTCTACCTGCCAATGTGAGCCGTAAAATTATTAAGTACGTATTACACACAATGAAACTGCAATGAATTCCGCTCTAAAGATCATAATCTTTTCATAATTTGATGCTAAATAGTCAATTCTTTGTCTGTACTAGCTCATCAAAATTACTGCACAGCTCTCTGATAGAATATACTGTCAATTCTATTAGCAGTTTTCACCGTCAGGCTGACCTTACAACTTTTAGCTAAAATTCCAAAAATATATAACTTTTTTATAACATGGGGAGATCCCTAACATATACCCATCCCGTGGGGCAGCTGAGGATAGGTTATGTACGATTTGCACGGATTAAACCCCGTGGTGCCTTCATATACCTTATTGGCGAGGGAGCAGGGATTGCCGATTGGCAACTGCGTCTGCTTCCCGGGTGTGGGCTCTCTAAAAGGCCCTGACTGCGGTCTGAGGGTTCAGAGACGGTAGACCCCTCGAAGAGGGAATGGGTGTTCGAGCTGTGGGAGTCGCATCGGCACAATGCACCTCCACCACATGGGCCTGTGGCAGTTTAAGCTGCCAGGACGACGGACATGCCTGTGTCAATCGCCCCCAGGCCCTATCTACAGCGGCCAGAGAATATAAACTAACGTTTAATCCGACCGACTATTCTGCGGCTGTAAAGAATTGCACCTTACTAAAACACAAATTGGGGAAGACACGAAACATTGTAGCTTGACCGTTGTACAAAGTAAAGTACAGCAGTAGAGTATAGATAGATAAAAAAATAGAAAGAAAGATACATTTATTCATCACATACAACACAAATTTCTAAGTACATACATAAAAAGCCCAAACTGAAATGAGAGAAGACGTGTTGCATGAGGTGAAAAGGATTTTGTCTCAGCATTACCTGCAAGCTTGCATCTGGAAGTATTGTAGCGCTGCTTTTCGGACAAAGCCTGTTGTATTATTATGACAAATACTAGTAGATCTGCCTCTCTCTGATTCTGGATATTATGCTCATTATTTGTACTTTATTGGTATCGTATTTATTTCTTAGTCTTCGTGTAATTCTAGGCTGTATGCAGGCTATATTCAAGTTGAATATTTGTCACAAAGCATCTATTAGTAGCCAAACTAGGGAACCAGTTTCTTTTAATGAAAAAAAAAGATTATAGCGGATCGGTGGGGTATTCAAGGTACACGTGCTTCGAATCCTACAATGTACTTGAGTAAAGCATAATATAGATTAAAGGCATTGTCTAAAACCCGCCTAACTATTCAAGTGCTCCCGAGTTGGCAATCTGACAATTTGATAGATGGAATGTCAATTCGATGTTGAAGGGAAAAGTAGAGGTGGAGGACAATAACATAAAAACGTAATTGTGTGTTATCTTTTTAAGACCAAATTTCAAAAGCCGTTGTTAAAATTTAGCATACAGGTAGCCAGTAATCAAAAATATTATAGTGGACGCTACTCTCAATGACAAGAAAAACATTGGGTACTACTTATCACCTTGAATAAAAATAAAACGCGGGAAAACTACCACTACAGAATAATTATATTCGGTGGTATTACAAATTAAGTTAAATACGTATTGAGTACTTACTTTAAAAAGGTAATACGTTTTAAATGCACCGCGCTCGCTGAATGTTCGCCATCTTGCTCTTTTGTCTCACTTTGGTCAGGATAGGCTAGACGCGCAAAAACGCGAACTTGCCTCGAGCGAGTGCGATGCATTTACTATGAAACCTTTTTAAAGCAAGTATTTAAAACGTATTTAACTTTTTTGTAATAACACCGCTGATACCTAACGTACAACTATGAAAAGTACACAGTAAGTATTTATTTTAAATGTAACTATGTATTTGATAATATAAATTTGCGGTTTGTTTGCCTGTTGTCTTTGTTACAATATATTGACATAAGAAAAAAACATTCTTAACTTAACCCCAACAAGCAAACGTTTTACAAATAAATAAAAGCACTAGTGAGAAGAGGTTATTGCGTGACAACTAATGTCATCGTCATAATTATAACACGAATATTCTTTCACAAGAACATAAACTATTAGTGTCGACTAGTGGGCATCCAGTCGTCGACATTCGACCACAGTTCATTGATTTTTTAAAGTTTGAACTGTATTAAGGTTCTTTTGTTAAGGGTATACTTCTATAATCAAAGGTTTTCATCATGGCTACTAATATAGTTTTCATCGTTATTTGCCATTTGCCATGATCTTTAAATGTATAAACATAAAAAAAAATCTATGAGTTCCTGAAAATTGAAATTAATTATAAATTTGAAACAAAAAATAGGCGGTTACATAATGTGGTAAGGCTCTCATATTCTAAGTGAACATAACTTTACGAAAATAAAGAAATTTATCGCAACACACGACACAATTCTCAATTAATTTTACACAACACCATGAGTGGGTGGATTTCTTGGTAATGTTAAATGAAATGTAGTCTGTTCATTATAAGAAATAGTGATATACCCAGTATCATCTTTTGGAAAAGTAATGAATAAACAATAGAATCCAATGATGATTCCTAAACAAGGATGATTTTAATACTACCATTAACTTTTGAAAATAAATTCATTTTTGTTGCTACATCAAGTTGAACTGCAACATTGTAACCGCGGAGGTCAATCATGGATTCCTTTTATGAACAAAATTCTTATCTTAATTATACAAAGTATTATTTGGCTCATAGCAGTAGTGTGAGTAATGTATATTTTAGTTAATTTAATACGCTTGTAACGCATTTTATATAAAAAAAATTGCTTTTTGCACTTTTCCTCCATATAAACTTTAACTATGTCAAATTTCACGTTCATCCGTTCCCGCAATTCGCTTAAAAAGGGGTATAAATATAAGATGTGATTATTTTATGACAATTTTCATGCCTATCGAATTTTAAAATTTCTATATCTATACATATTATATAATAAAGCGGATGTGTTGTAAAGACACACGATAGAATTGAAACTTTTACATTACAGGGTAAGATTTTAATTAAAAGAAAACAACAGAAAGCCAGCGTCACGCGGTATTTCTCACACGGTCACCCATCCAAGTACTGATCGCGCTCGACATTGCTTAACTTCAGTGATCGGTCGAGAACCGATGTTTTCAACATTCTACCCGACATAGTATTTAACTCCACCAGTTTTTGTCACACAAAAAGGGTTACGGATCAAAGTTTCCAAGACCTCCTATATAAAATTCACTCCAAAAGTAAAAATTACATACATAATATCAAAACTTAATCTGCTTTCAGTCATTTTAGTAAGTCGATATTACCAATCTAAATACGTTAATTGATATATTATTCAATTAATAATAAATCAATAATATAGACATATATAATTAATATAAAATCAATAAAAGGTTATGTGTTGACTTCAAAAATCGAACGGACCCATACGGATATTAATATCTGAACATAGAGTACAATTTAATTTATTTATCTACGTTTGTACAAAATGGGTAAATATTGTTCTTTCTATTAGCCAACAGATATATATGTATGAATAGGCAAAGTTTTGAAAAAAAGTAGTTCCATTACTTTATATTTATTCTTTAATTTGTACCTTTTATTGTGGTCGAATTGAATAAAGGACTATAAAAATAGAAGTGTAGTCTTAATGCTAGTATTAATAAACGCAAGATAAATATAAAAAGAGAAAAAGGCTGCGGTCAGAGCAGAGGACCTCTCAACAGCTGTGTGTATTAAATTCAATACCACATCTCGTGTTACCAAGAGGCCGCACCGCACCGTTGCGCCGTTCCGTGACTCATGCTTAATTAAATGAAACGCAGTGAAACTCCAGCGTGTTTATCATTTATGTAGTTCATCATAGCGTCGCGAAATTTACAGCATTATACGTTTTATTATATCTCAGCACGTTATTCGACAAATTGAACGTTCGGAATATGATTGTTAACATAAATTTATTGCAACATGTGACAAATGAGAAATGACGAAAATGTTTTGGTTTATCTGTGGCATTACATTTTTGTAAAATGGATGAATGTTTTTGTACAATAATAATGTATAATAATTTACTTCGGACTACTTTGTCTAAAGTTATGCGCGGTCATAGATATAATCAGTGCATGAATAATCAATCATTCTCGATTTTCAAACCCATAGCGATGAATTTTTTTCCCAAATTTAAATGGGACCAATTTCGGAGAATTCCAATAAAAAAAGAATTTTTAAAGATAGAGTTTATTATAGAGTTTAATCGATGAAATCTTATTATTAACACGATATATGCAGACTTAACAATACATCAAATAGTATTAAAAAATGTGTTACAAACAAACGTTCGATACACGTTCATTTTTAAAATATTGGTAAACTAGCTTTTGTTTGCAGCTTTGCACGTGAAACTGCAAATTTTACCTATCCCTCAGAAATAATGCATTTTTTTTTCAGTATCCCTGAATAATGTGTATGCAAAATTATAAGATAATCAATTGACTATTTGAGATATTATAATATAACAAAGAAACGAACTCACTTCGACGCGTCAACTTTCTAATAATCCGACAATCTAATAGTTTAATTACAGCGCGATGAAATTATAGAGTAATAAAATTTTGCTAGAGATTACCTTATCATTATAATATCGATATTAATTATCCCCAATAAAAAATCACAAAAATAGCCGTAAGTATTATACCATCTTACACAACACTAACAACGATCAGTCATCAATAATGAGTTGCACTGAACTGTGGCGGTAGTCATTAGTGAAAAATGGAAACGACAACGAAAATGAAGTCATGTTTATAAACGGAAGACAGGCACGTATTCAGTTACATTTTAATGACCCAATATCATATTGAAATTATAATTTTTACTTACTAGTTCAAAATTGTATTACTAGATAACATTTTATTATTTTATGACATTGTTGTAATGACTCCGAATATATTAGAACAGATATTACACGAAAATATAAATTAAAATCAGTCGTCTTTATACAAGTGCATTTCATCAGATATGCTGCACATATTTGTCTAATTCTTTTCAAGTTGCGCGTATAATTGGCAGAACAAGGATTTCATGAATTAAATTGTTTGATAAATCCTACGAAACAGCGAAAAAATTTGACTAAAATATTCCAATGGAGAAGGTGGTTGACTGAGTGAAATAAATAGAAGAAGATCTTTAGATATATTGAGGAATCTACGTGCATTTGTTCAATTTGTAATAGTGAAAAATTTGGTCTCATATTTTTCGTTAATACAATCGGCATCTAGTTCAAAATATGTATGATAAAGTAGCAAAGATCTAATCAACATATTTTATACCCCTTCTTCAGTATTCTAAAGCTATTTACATTCCAATTATGGAATTATTTCAATTTCCATTTCCAAATTCCATTCCAATCCATAAATAATAGTTCCAAAACCTCTCAAAAAGGCGCGAGCACAGGCAAAGGATACGGTTAGCTCAAAATCATTTTATAAATATAATTTAAAATAACTGCTGTTGGAAAAAGAAGAGTGGTATAATTTGTTGCAAACTTTGAATAATTACGTTTAGTGGTTCTTGAGTATTTACTGTTTACAAACTTTTTATTAATTGAACAATAATGAACCGTGTTACTGCTGTAACACCACCCTAATCTAGCACATACTGATGGAAACATTTAAGTACACAGAGATGGTTCTGTTTACCTCTATACCCGATAATTCCAATAAATCTCAAATATCTATTCGAGAGTTTTTGGGATCTTAGGCTGCCATGTGGTGGATTTTATATTTTATTCATAATCTTGTGTTATTTGACTCTATATTTTGTAAATTTGGTGGTGTTTTACGTAATATAGTTAGTTTATTGTGCATAAGTGAAGTGAGTGGAAAATAATACCACGGAGCATGAAATTCTGAGATGCCACAAAAACTCCCTGGAAGGTTTTACCAAGGGATCCACCATCTTGTTAGAATATTGAAATGGTCACACAACGCTTGTAATATTATTGTACTATACCGTCCAATGAAACAAAACACTGACACTTGCCAGTGCTTCTTCGGATCCATAACAAGAAAAAGAAGAAGAAATATCTATTCATCGGTTCAGATCTTATTCTTTCTTGAATTAATACTCTATCATGAGCCTTATTTTATTACCTTGAGTTTATTATGATAATCAACAAAACAAAACACATAGCTAAAATTGTCAAGAGTGACGTCAACGCCAGTCATTGAATCAATTGTTTTTATAGCTACGACAATCCGTAACAAAAATAATGGTTCATACATTATAGATGGAAGATCACTTGTAATGACGCTGACTTTAATTCTAAAGACATTAAATATTGATCTAATACTATATTATTCATGCATTTGAAGTTGAAATCTGTGCAAACATATCATTGTTCTACTTTGATATCATAGTTTATTGTAATAAGATATTTTTAAATACTTTCTTTACATGTATCACTTTCACTGCTAAGTAAATCTTTATGAAAAAAGTTATTTGCAAGTTTTGCTCCGATGCAGCCGCGCTATTTACTTAAAACGCTAAGCACGTTTATCATCTGTCGAGTCTTATTTAGTGAAGTACGTCTTGTTGACTAATTAAACATTGTGTTTAATTTACGCTAATTAATAGTATAAAATTTCATAAGATTATTTTGAATACTTCGGCGACTTAAAAATGTTTTTACAATATCTACTTTTAAGACAATATATTTATAGAAGAAACATAATAATTATACAATACAAAGAATTAAATAGGTTAGGTGGTCTGTATATTTGGTGTCAGAGACGGACTCGAGGAGTAAGCCTGACCCCCAAATATTCGTACCTAACTTCTAATCGTTGCTTCATTGTCAATTGAACTAAAGAAAATATAAATAATGAATACAAACTGATGTAATACTTGTAGACAGAGTCGAGACAATGAAGAAATCATTGAAGATAGAACGGAGTAGTATGATTCAGCTAAACACTTGGAATATGCATTGTGTTGTGAATTTAGCGTCGGCTTTAATAAACATAAGTGGCAAAGAACTTTATAAATTGAAGTTAACACATCAAATATTACATCCTCCTTTATGTTTTAAGCTGATTCAGTGAACAATTTTTATGCTCTTGGTGAGAAACTAGCTTCATTAGATAAATAATCATTGGTAAGAGAATAAACTGAACTTACACATCGGAAGTAGAATATCTTCCACGCACCATAATTTATAATAAATACTCAGTAGAATCTGGAACACACTGGAAGATAGCAGCACAGTATCACAATTCTCATCTCACTTTGCAAATAAATCTCAGTGTTTACGCTAGCCTTATAATATTTATCACTATCTTCAAAGCGTTTCGTAAATCTCAACGCAAACTTGGCAATGTTGCAGACAAATTACGTTTCATTTCCCTCTTTAACATCGGAAATCTATTAATAGGGGAGCCTGTATCCGCGACGTATCCTATCCGAGAGCTTTGCTTCCAGCGATTTCACGTCTACAAAACCACGTGCAACGATATACAGTTTTGCGTTCAAATATACGTATGTATATTATAATATTAGGTTCGTTCGTTCGGTTTATAATTTCGGCGTTTGTTTGATCGCGTTCGTGTGGGGAACTCCGCGCGTGTCCCGGCGCGTGCGCCGACTGCGCGGGGCGTCACGTCGAGGCCGCCCGTTTAGGTGCGCGCGGGCGGGTAGCGCGTCACACTCGATTCGCAACCGACAACAGAGTGATAACAAAAAAAAAACTCTACAATCGATACTACGTTCGTCCGTCTGTACCAAATACGCGTCTCGTCGTCGACATAGTTTTTCGCACATCATCCCCGCAATTTTTGTTATGCCTCAGTTGGAACCGCGCCAACTATATCGTTGATGAAAATCATCGTCTAAGGTCGAAAGTTACTGAAACGACGGAAACAAATTACTAAACATTACTCACTAGCTAACTTTAACTCGCGGCTTCGCTTACGTAGAAAGTGAAAATATTTTTACATAATAGGTACGTTAGCCTTGATTTTAAAACATTCTGTATTGGTGCTCCGCTTCTATTTGTATTAGCATAATGATATATAGCTTATAGCGTTCTGTGATAAAAATCGCTATCTAACACTGAAATATTTTTTAGAATCGAACTAGTAGTTCCTGAGATTAGCGCGTTCAAAAAAGCAAACTCTTTAGCTCTATAATATTAAGTATAGATTCATCATACCTCTTCCGAATCCGATGAAACCGGTTCTCGTGTCGGTTAGATTACTTCGCATAATCAGATATGTAATTACAATGAACAGTTCAACGTTCATCCTAATGCAAAGTCAAGGTTCTAGAACGCGTCGACTGCGAAAAGCGAATGATACTATCGCAGCGAAGCATGACTGAACTATACTTAATCATAGTTGAGGACAGTTCACCTTTTAAATTACATAGAAAAGTCAGTCTTTATTTACACCTTTGCTATTTTTTTTAATAATGCCAGTTTTTGGCTGTATAGCCTAATCACAGAGTTAATGGAAAATTGACCGTCTGAAGCGGACTGGTCATACTATTATTCATTTTAACTGTTTCCTAGATTAAAACTTCAAGCGTAGTCCTTCCATGTTTAGGGAAGAAAGAATTAAGGAATTTCCCAGCTTGATTGACAATGAAATACATAAAAACTGTAAGACCGTTTGTCTTATTTCCATGGAAATTGGCGCACTTAGTGATTTAATCGAATAAGGTTTATACTCAATTATAATGCTAGTTCTATTTCATTTATACCACCCTTTGTACTAATAATATAATTTCAAATGTTCAATAGCACATATGTATAATGATGTACAATAACCAATTAAACATAATTATTCAAGTTTCTTAAGATAAAAACCCAAATTTTCCCCACATTTTTAAAATTATACTTTTTTCGGCGCTTTAGGGAAAAATTATGAGAGTAGATTTTTACGATACGCACGCATACCGTCACGAAAAACCGACACCCTGAAGTTATTAAGAGCGCGCGCGCGCGCCCTCGCGAAAAGCCGACACCCTGAAGTTTTCTATAGTCAACATTTTGTTTCTTTGTGTTTCTATTTATTTGTATTAAAACTTACAATGTATTAAATACCCTTTTTCTATGATTAGTGTCGTTTTTTCTACAAACGTAGAATAAAGCGAAAGATAAAATTTTTGAAAAGAATTTTAACTTGTTAAGACAAAGAAGTATAACTTCTATCGTGTGAACATAAGTACACACGCACTTTTTATTGATATAATGTTAAAACTCGTCAACAATTTCTAAATAATTTTTTTTTACTGTTTCCCGCTTATCTATTTATGTATATTGTTATGATTACTAAGCTCACCTGTTGTTAAGGTCGACAGGCTTGGCCATGGTGAACTCTTTAGCATGCACATTGAGCTTGTTCGTAGACGAGGTAGTGTTGCCCGCGGTCACCATCGTGCCTCCAGCAGTGGTCGCAGTCGCCGTGGTCGCAACCCCGTCTGTTCGGACACCTGGCGGTCAACGTGGCTCGTCAAGAGAAGAGGGTGATAGGATAGAAATATAGCGGGGTTTCAAATGTCAATAAAGCTCGAGGACTGATAATGAAGATTGTAAAGCAGATGCTTAGAATCTATATACATATAATAAGAATGTACATGTAAAGTGTCTGTGCTTTTTAATTTTTTGTAAAAAAAATGTTGCAGATGTCTAGGAATAAATAAGAAAATATATATCTGTTTTAGAAATGTCTGTCTGACTATCTGTCTATTTGTTTTTTTTTTTTTTTTTTTTTTATAGCAGCACGACAAAGTGACTGCACTAAGCCTGATGTTAAGCATAGTACAATCCAAAAACATCGGCAACCACCGAGAGACAGATTATCCATCGCCGGTCGCCGCTGTCATGCCGGCCATAATTATGAAAGACGCCCGGTACTGGATATGCACAGGCTGATCCCGAAACGCGACCCGCAGAAGCGAGTCACTATGACGGGCTTTTTCGCCATATGCATAGTGGTTGCGACCCAGTCGGGTGTTTGTGTGAACACGTATCACTGCTAAAGTACACCGTCCATAATAAAACTTCTTCAAGAAAGTCATAAAGTATATCATCGAATAATTTCGTTTTTGTTTCATTCAAATCATTTCGTTCTATCAAAATTTATTGTACTTTTAATGACGACGCGACTTAAGTACGGGAGAAAAGTAAATAAGTAAATGGACTTAATACATCTAAATAACTTTATTAATGCCAATTTTTACATAGGGTTTCACGCGGATGAAATAGTGGACACAGCTAGTATAAAACATAAACGTGTCTAGTAATATGATAGAACAAAAGTGGAAACAGTAAGGAAAACAATAGTGGAATTAAAAATTACATTAATTACTACATATGAACAACGTTCTACTGTCACTGAGTAAAAGAGATAGCAATATTGTTACGTTTACCGGAAGGCAGAGCCATGAGATATGTATGAATGAATAATAATGGAACAATGCCAAATAAACTCGTAACAGTTTCTCAAAATACGTTATTTTCCTGTCATCTGGAGGGAAATTTTCTGTACTAGCTCTATATTGACTTATCTATCTATCTGCAGAAATGCTATATTTAGGTTCGCTAGTTACATTAGTGTTTAGCCTTTGATTAGTACGGGGTAGTTCAAACTACTTTTTTTTTAATAAATTTCAGTCAGGCCCAAAATAGCAAAATCCTCGCCGAACTAATATTAATTAACTGTAATCTATACTAATATTATAAAGAGGTAAAGTTTGTGATTTTGTGACGTTGTGACGTTGTGATGTTGTGACGTTGTAGGGGGTAATCTCAGGAGCTACTGGTCCGATTTGAATAATTCTTTCAGTGTTATGTAGATCATTCATCGAGAATGGTAATAGGCTATATATCATCACGCTAAGACCAATAGGAGCGGAGCACAGATAAAAAATATTTCAAAATCGGGATGTTTTTTCTTTTGAGATCTGCTATGTGATAGTGTTAGTGTATTTATTCCACGCGAACGAAGTCGCGGGCAGAGGTTAGTACTATATACTGCCTTTAAACTCGTTGCTCTAACAATATTAGGTTTCTAAAGCAAAAACTTGAGATTAGAAACATTATGTTTGTTACATACATGTATGTTTAAATAAAGTTGATTCATCTTCAATAAATGAACCAAGGACGCATAAAAGTAGAAGATTTCCGTTTACAAATATACGGAACTAACAAAATAAACAGGGACGCTTATGAAAAAGTACGTTGCATGAAGCTAACGTACCTACTTACATTTTTAATCCACTTTATATATACTGACCATAAAAATGATATGTATACGTAATTAAAACCTTCAAATTTTGATAAAGATATTCCTTATACCGAATATCGATAGATAGAAACTGATACTGTAATTATCAAGCGAATGAAACGTGAATGAACAAAAATGAGGATTGCCGACAGAAGAGGAAATAAAAAAAAATTGAATTTAAACTGTGTTCTCTTTTTAATTTTTGAATGAATTATTTAATTTTTAAATTTGTAAAATTAAATTATTATCGCTATTCTCTCTTTCACATGTTTAGAACTCCGAATAATAATTATATACTTTTTATAGAGTTTATTAATTCGTCAAACTTATCTAAATAAAAAATATATATATTAGATGTACACAGGCTCTTATACTACGCTTGGCTAATATGACGCAAACCGCGCAATCGCAATACGTTCGATCACGCTTCTTACTATGCCATGGTAGTACTCCGGTGAAGCTGTTAAGACCTTGCTAGGTCAATAGCGTAGTCAGTTCGAGAAAAAAAAATGTCATGATGCGAAATTACAAATTTATCTTCTACCAACAAAGTACTACTCAACGCGCCCAAAGAAGTTTAAACTTCAAAAATATCCTAACAAAACGAAATCTTTGTTAGATTTTACGTTCATTTTTTTTATATCATAGGAGGCAAACGAATAGGTGGGTCATCTGATATTAAGTGATTACCACCGTTCATAGACACCAGCAACATCAGAGGAGTCGCAAGTGCGTTGCCAGCCTGTGTTGGTAGAGAGGAGGTAGGGAGAAGGAGAAGTGGGCTTCCGGCACTCTCATTGACCGAATGAAACGCAACAATGCAAGCACTGTTACTTCACTTCGGTTTTCTGTAGGTCGGGTGGTAGCACCCCGGGCAAGCCGACCCATTCACGTTGAAAACAGTAATAATTTCAGCGTGGCTCTACCACCTACAAAATCATCATAATCTAGAGCTATTATTCCCAAGATGATCTATACTCACCCCTCAGGGGTCTATGACGACTAACACAGAAATAAATGTCAGAAAAAGAAAAAAATGAGGTCCATGAGATGCAAATAAGAATCAAAGATAATGATCTCTACAAGTAGGCCGTAGATTTAATTTTGACTATTTATGAATGTCAAATTACAAATACATGTAATGTCTATTAAAATGCTGCTTCTTTATAATATGTAGACATATCCATGTATATAAATGATATAAACACAATTTCAAAACATAATTAAAGTTGAGAAATTTGCCAAAACTACAGTATTCCGTAAACAGGAGGTTTATTTACATTTGAGGAAAAAATTGGAAATCTAGAGGAATCGGGTCGATTGGTAAACTAAAAACTGTGATACCGTAATAGCAAGACAGTGTTAGTTTCGACAATTTATTAGAAGATAAATACGTTTATATTTTAAAAATCTATAACTAAATATCGAACGAATAAGCAAAAAGCAGCACAGGCGTTATGGAACGTACCGGTAACCTAGATGTATTGTGAACGCGAGTATGACACGCGCACTGTCTCGCTTTAATGAGCAAAAGCGAAACTTTCATAAGAGATTTACCAGACTGACACACCTATTATGCGCATTTGTAACGAATAATTACATTTAAACAATTGCATGTATAAAAACAGTAATAAGGTACTAATGATATACAAGTAATTAATAATTAATCAAACCAAAAACCATATAGACAGAAAAAAACAAAATCTCTATAATTGTCCGAGTTGATGTCTTGAACAAATTTAACAGAGACTTTCATAAGCAGTGATTATAAAAAATAATAAAGTTACCTTTTTGATACATTGATACATGCGTTAGATATAGGGTTTAAGTAGGAACGATAGAGTTACAATTGAAAACGCTATAAACTGTCCACAATTAACCTTAATAAAAAAGGTATGCCACAGACAGAACACCAATGGTCTAAACCAAATGAATAAATGTTGGTGTTCAGGGTTATACGCGAAAATATACTTTGGTATATATTAAACTTCAAAGACAAATCAAAGAAAAGATGTTGTGATTTCTTCCTGAGTCATGTTAACTAAAATAGAAACGACATTCTGTTTCATGAAAACTTGCTTATAAAAACTATTACCCATACGTCGAAGAGTCAACGACGGATAAAATTTAACAGCATTTGAAACCAGACTACCCATGACGAAAGTATTAAGGTAGAGAGATAATCTGAGCGAATTATGGAAACAAACATAAAAGAATCGAGGAAAAAGATTTACAAAACCTAAAAAACACAAAAAGATTATTAATACGACTACAATAACAATGTGTACAAGAGCAAAACCAACGAAAATTGTATACTGTAAAAAAGAAACATTTGGAATACACATTAATCACTTTTTAAAAGTCCACGACATTTCACAGTAAAGTCAGAATAAGTAACTATGGTAACAAAAAACATTACCGATCATAGATTCAACATATATCAACAATCAATTGATGTTCAATTTCAAATGAATTTTACAATATTACCGGCATCTATAATAGACTAATATCTACTTCAGTAACAAAATTCGCTATATAAATTGATAATTTGGCAAATAAGTGAAAGCATAGCACGTTAAAGTCACACAAAGCTCTACACTCTCAAAATATTTCTTACAGCTTTGGAATGAATCGAATAATTAGTTTACTTTTTTTTTTTTTTTCGAAATGTCTACGCTATTGACCCAGCAAGGTCTTAACAGCTTCACCGGACTACAAACTAATTAGTTTACAAATCTTACAAATGCATACCTTAACAAACGACGTCTACATATTATTCCAGGCTTAAAGGGCATATCCATAAAATTTTGAGAAAGTAAAAATTGCAAACGATTTTGCTACTTATTTAAAAAATTGAAATTGGAGACGAACGTTCCCTGGATTTACTCGTCCGACAACAATGATAAACATACCTGAAGCTTCGCAAACTGGTTGCGCCAGAGTCGTGGCCGTCACAGACGCTGAGACTGTGCTCACGGCCGTCTGGGTAACCGACACGGGTGACACCTGAGCCATCGGTGGGACCGCGGGCTGAGCTATCGACTGCTTCACGATACACCGAGACATTTCTTTATTAATTCAACATTAGCACGCAGAATCACACACATTTGACAGCCGTCGCGCAGCGCAAACATCAGACTGTCGGATCGTTCCAAATATGAGGTTTTGTTTATTTTTAATTTTGGCGCCAATTTTCCTTGGTGACGCTCGCCAGCCGGCTATTTGAGATCGGTATGTGACAATCGATTTAAAAATTGTAATGAAATGCAAAAAATTATCAATAAACAATTTTAGTTACTTTAACGATGAATTATATTTTATCAAAGTATAGTATTTAGAGAATTTAATGTAATATATTTTGTTATATAGGAATAGAGGAAGACCGAAAAAGGTGTGGATGGATTGTGTGAAAAATGACATGGGTGTAAAAAGTGTGAATACTGAAATGACATCTGATGGCGAGAGTGGAGAAGAAAAACATGTCGTGCCGACCCTATTTAGTGTGATAAGAGTAAGAAGATGAAGACGAATTTAATAAATCCACAATCATAAATTATATAACTATAGTAAGTAAGCGAAACAGGATAACTAATAAAAGTAATTTATCATATTCTGCAGATTGTTTTCTTGGTTCCGATTAAGAAATGTAAATATAATAAATAAATAAAAATAAACTTATAAAGATAGAAAAAACTTATTATTAGTAGATTGCTATGATAAACATTCTAAACACAAATCTCTGACGTAAGGAATATACCTGTACAAAAATCTCACTGTAGATGATCGTATAATACTTTTGATCATGTTATAAATAAATATAAAAATGTAAGTTGTACTTATTCAGATTAAAATGAACAAACAAAAGTAGATTAGGTAGAATTAGCGGGAGTTTTGAAATATTATAAACCATATTATTTTAGCATTAGAATATAAATAATTATGTGGTGTATATACTGAATTTATCAGTAATCGTGTGTGCAATAAATATAGTATAATTATTAATATACATAAGTAAATGTGTTTTGTTAAGAAATCTGATAAAATTAATGGTTACAGAAATGATTTAGGTATGTAGTGAACTTACCTGGTGGTCTGTATATCTCGAGGGTAGGTTTTCCTTTTGAATTTGTGAGAATCATACTGCGCCGTTTGGCATTGTTTGAAAACTGAAAAAAAATCAATATTGCCATTATTTACAACTTAAAAGACCTTGACGACAGAATGGACTAAGTTAAAGAACTTATGGATAATCCGTAAGTACGGGCAATAATGATGTAAATGGCACGCTTACATTTTTTAAGATCTGTTAACATAAAGATTTTAGCAAGATCGTCCTATGCACCATTTATTGTTAACATTAAAATAGCTGGGAAAATATATCAAAATTATTATAAAGGTACTACTAGCTTTTTTTTTCGAACTGACTACGCTCTTTACCCAGCAAGGTCTTAACAGCTTCACCGGACTACTAAGGCAAGCGCTTGCGGCACTCAGCCGATTTCATTTGCCTGATACATGCAATTCGCGACCTATCTGAGCTCAGCTACAAATTCATACTTATATGAGTTATTGAAACATATATGTGTACCAAGCATACATACCTCGACAACTCTTATATGTATTTAGTTTCGGATAATTTTTCTAAACTATTTCAGTTCGATAAGGGAAAAAATAAAACCCTTCCACTTTCATGTGTAAACATGTGTGCGTGCATGTGTGTGGAGGTGATATGTGTCTTGTTGTCGCACTGATGTAAGATTTTGTGTCACTGTATCGCGCGAGCAGCGCACTCAATGGCTCCACGCCTAGAGAACTGACCTAGGCTTGAGCCGCTGCCGAGGGGGTCCTAGTCTCGTTGCTACTAGCTTTATGTTACTTGTAGCTTTGCGTATTCATCTATCTTGAATACCTAAAATAAGTCTATGTCCTTTACCCAGGTCTCAAGTTGTATGTCAAATATAATTTAGATCATTTCAAAGTAATATTCGTAAAAATGTAACACACAGAGTTATTTTCACATTTCAACTATCACAACTTTCAAAACTCGCAATTCTTTGATATTATAAATATGTAAAGGATTAATTCTTCGTTTTAGAAACTTGTCCTCATGGCCTTCGATCTTTTTAATTTTCAGAAGCATTCAGGTTACGTTGTGAAAGAGATATGAGTATTCACTACAAAAACAAAAAAAAAATTCGTCAAAACTCTTTAAGACAGTTTGTTATAAACAAAAAACATACATTAAAACAACAATTAACCAAACCTCTCGGCTGATTTTTTAAGATGTAATTATTAAAATGGAGGATCATTTTTTAATATATAACCAATTTTTTTAAATTATATTTTTGTATTACACGATTTGTTTTTTTTTTACTTTTCAGTTTTTATCATAAATACGTTTTTTTATTTATGCCGCCAACAGTCAGTTTACCGGTGCATTATAGGTTGTACTGTCGCTTATATGCAGCTTAAGCCTATATGGTTTTCGACAATTCAGGGATTTAATTAACCTCTTTGGCAACAGATTAATCTATGATTATGACAACAATCATTCATGAAATCCAAAAGGACGTTGGGACAAACGATTCTGAATTAAATCTTGACATAGTATTCTTCTTGTTTTGGCTCCACAGAAGCACTCGCCAGTGTCAATGTTTTCTTTCAATGGATAATACAATAATATTACAAGCGACGTGTGATTATTTCAATATTTTAGCAAGATGGTGGATCCTTGTGAAGGACCTTCGAGGGAGTTTTTTTGTTTCATGTTTTTGTTTCATGCTTCGTGGTATTATTTTCTATTCAATTCACTTATGCACAATAAACTAACTATATTACGTAAAACACCACTAAATTTACAAAAGATAGAGTCAAATAACACAAGATTATGAATAAAATATAAAATCCACTACATGACAGACTAACATCCCGCCAAGAACTCCCTAACATAGTCTGTTACCAGACATGATAATTAATTCACAGACTAAGTTTTTATTATTAGTAGAAAAGAAGTTAGTAGAAATATTCAGTCATTTTTTTCACATAAATTTATATAAATAATAACTATACTGTAGATTAGATTGTATAAATATTTTATACTACATATAAAATTCGAAAATCTTCTTCAAACATCGTTTATTTCCTTTATATCCACAAAATAAATACAATAACACCGGATTTTTACTTATTAATCATCATAATATCTCTCTATCGTTATTTGTTATTTATACTGGAATTACAATAAAAACAATAGTGTATATTTTCAAGTTTTTTAAAAACAAGAATAATTAATGATGAACTCCAAAAATATTACAATTAACGCTTCGTAGTCTAACCCTTCAGTTAACATTAATTTTATTATGAAATTGTAAATAATGAATTCGTAATTGTTTTTCTATTTATATTTAATAAATAACATAATGCTAATTAGAGTCGACGCGATAATTGCATAATATAGTTAAGAAACTGTAAAATATATATATATCTGCCCAGTGAATAAAATTAGCTCCTAAATTGACGGAAAAGAAAAATAAATTTCTAAGGGGTCAGTATATCTATTTATGTTAAAGTAGATTAGTATACAGTGTATTAATTATTTAAATGGAGTTTTACTTTTAATTAATCTATTGTCGATGAAAACTTTTTAAAAGACTATTACTTTCTGATCGGTGAAACAATATTATACCTATTTTATAACGTATTTTGAGACATTTTTACTTAGCAAGTTTAACAGACTTAATACAAGTATATATTTTGATACTAACTTCAATTCAAATGTAGAAAATAATTCATCATTCAATTTACAAGGATAAATCCAGTAAACTATAAACAAATACAACAGGTTACGTTGTTGTGACCGGTGCTCCGTGGTACATTCGGAGAGTCGATCTCCATAGAGACCTAGAGATCCCTTCTATCTGGGCGTACGTAAAATCACTTACAATTAGTTATTTTGAAAAAGCTGCGAATCATCCCAATCCGTTAGTGGTATCCGCCGCAAACTATGAACCCGTACCTAACGCTGCGCGTTATAAAAGACGTCCGCGATGCATTTTTACCGACCCTCCTGATTTAATCACGTCAGCGAACGATCAGTACCAGCCTGTCCCTCAAAACAGAGCGTGCTCACGCCCACGCCCGCGTAACCACAGATCACGCCGCCGTGGTCTGGGGGTTAATTTCGCTCCCGCACACCCGATTAGGCCTCCCACGGCAGCGGCTCAAGCCTAGGTTCGATCCCTCGGTAGGGAGCCCTTGAGTGCGATGCATGCGCGATACGGAGACACACAAATATACATCACTGCTACAACACTACACGATCACCCCCACACACGTGCACGCCTACACGCTTACACATGAAAGTGGAAGGGTTTATTTTTTTCTCTCATCGAACTGAAAAACTCTCAATTTTCCGATAATAAATATATGGAGGAGTTGTTGAGGCGTGTATGCTTGGTACACATATACGGTTCAACAAATCATACATATATGAATAGTTAGCTAGGTTAGCTAAGATAGGTCGTGATTTTGCATGCAACAAGCAACAGCCAAGCCGAGGTGTGCCGTGCACCCTTGAGCTGGTTGCCAAAATAAAATCGGCTGAGTGCCTTAAGCGCTCGCCTTAGTAGTCCGGTGAAGCTGTTAAGACCTTGCTGGGTCAATAGCGTAGACATTTCGAAAAAAAAAAAAAAGTTACGTTGTCATACCTGCTTAAGAATAAGCGGCTTTAATCTTGTAAGTTACATACTAAATAAAACGTATAGTGAAGAATGACATTTCAAAGCCATTAGGTATCCAGGTTTTACCGCCTGTCCATTTAATTCTTTGTTTGACTTTTTACAAAGCGGAAGAAAACGGCTTTATATAACGTAAAAGGAATTAAGTACTACAGTTCAAGAATTAATGCTGACAACTAAAAGCAAGTTGTTCGTTTACAGAGGTTATAATCACGTTGTTAAACTAAATAAGATTTGAATACATCAGTCGAAAATTGCCCAATCTCAATACACTAAGTTTTGTGAGACCGGGCAATTATTGATATCAAAATTGTCTTTTTATTTTCTAAACTTTTGTTTATTTTTTAGCTATAAAGTCTTTGTAAAAAATCTATATTATGACTACCTAATCAATGTTTTCGATATTTGTAACTAAAGCCTAATTCATTAGTTCACTAGGCACTAGTTCGTTAGCCAAAAAATTGTTATTGGCCAAGTTTTTTTAGAGTTGGCAAAATCGACATACTCTATGACAAAAGTACAGTCCTCGCCAAACTTTTTGACCGTTCTGAAGATAGTTGTACAGAACGTAAATTTGAGGCAACTTAAGAATAAATAAGATATAGAATAAATAGATTCCTGTAATAAGATTTTAATTTTGTTTTGTATTAAACTCTTCACTGTATTAGGGGCAAGTTACTTCGTGCAAGGAACAGTCCAATTAGAGCCAATGATATAACTAAAAAGCTGTTTCACTTATTATATTATTGTTCAGAACGACCTAAAACACTGACAAGGGATGTAATGGGCCAAGTACCAATATAAAATGAGCTACCATGATAAATCATACCTTACAGCCTACACTCTTCTGTGATTTTATATTACTATACAAAATGTTACTACATCAGGTCATATTTTATGTAAGTTAATCTATATTGGGACATGGGGAGGAAGGGCGAGAGGGGGAGGTGGGTTTCTGGCGCTCTCACTGACCAAACTGCACAACTGCACGGATTTTCATGCGGTTTTCACCAGTAGTTTAAAATGATTTCTAAGGATTGTTTAGGTATACAATTTTTCAGGTTTTACTTTATTATCACGGCGGGATAACATCCGTGTATTCATATATTAACTATACCTACCATAAATATAGGTACCTATGTAACTACAGTGTAATAGATTTGACGGACTGTCATGTTTTATTTTAAGCTCCCTTAAACATTCAGGCGGGGCAAGAACTTGATCATCGACTAATATAAATTCTCTCACGTCTCTGAGTAATTCTAAATGAAATATTACTTCTATTTTGTATATATCTATTTCGGGTCTTAGGTATTAAAGACTACAAGTATTTCATGTCAAGGTCTACAAGTGAATATGCGCGTTTTACTTACAAATGTAAATGTATAAATAATGTCATAAAATATAACATTTATTCGCTAAAAATATTTATCAAAGCAAGTTTTTCTTCATCTTTATCTCAGTTTTTGCGGAATTCAATTTAATGTAGACATCAGTGTTGTGCAAACATATTTTTGTTGATATAAAGAAGTGCGTATAAATTACTAGTACCCGGACGACGGAGCCTAGCTCGGTTCTTTAAAAATATTTTTAAATTAAAATAAACTGTTGAGTTTGCCTTATAATATTAACATTTTTGTACAAAAAAATATATCTCTTCTGCTGTCACTCGGATTCGAACTGGGGTTATACGGATTTTCGAAGCAACCGATTTCCATTTGAGTTTTTTTTTTTGTTTTAGCGAAATTTACCTTTATATTATAGCTATATTTTTTCATTGCCTGAAAAGTCATTTAAAAAAGGTTTTCTATAAATAAAATCTAGCTAGATTGATTTATCGTCCCCAAAACTCCTACATACTAAGTTTCAGGGAAATAGATGACGCTATTTTGGAGATCCTGAATATATACGAATATAAAAATATACAAGAATTGCTCGTTTAAAGGTAAAAGATTTTTCTTGACTTGTAGACATTAAATAGTTCCCAAACCTATTGAAAATTGGAGTACTAATGCAAACTCAGAAGTTTTATCAGCAACAAAAAAGATTCCCGATAACTCGAAGTCATATTTCCTCCATGTGTGAATTTAGACGGAGCCATTATATAGATTTATAAGCAAATGGTCTAGTTTACTTTAATAATGCGACTTAGTGAAATTGTGTTCTTATTACTGCTTATACAACTATAATGGAGAGCCACGCTGAAGCTATTATTGGTTTCAGCATGAATGGGTCGGCTCGTCCAGGGTAGCACCACACTCTCACAGAAAACTGACGTGAAGTAACAGTGCTTGCATTGTTGCGTTTCGTTCGGTCAGTGAGAGCGCCGGAGACCCATCTCCCCTCCCCAACCTCTCATCTCCCTTCCCCCTTTCCTTTCTCTCGATTCCACCAAACATGGGCTGGCAACGCACCTGCGACACCTCTGGGGTTGCTAGTGTCTATGGACGGCGGTGATCGCTTAACAACAGGTGACCCGCATATTCGTTTGCCTCGTATATGATATTAAAAAAAAAATAACCAAACATCGTGAAACAATAGCTAATGAAGTATTGCTATTTCTTGACCGGTTATTTAGAACTCCGTTAAGCTATAAATCCGTTGCTCAACAGCTATGGATATGTCGCAGCTTAGAAGCCCATTCCTCTTACGAGTTACCATATTAGACTAAATATTAAATACTTATATGTCAATAAAAAAATAAGGAAAATGTTATTACTGCGATTGATTTTAATAAGAAGACAAAATACTTTACAACAAAATAACCCATTGCATTTAATGTTATTTATTAAACAGAGTTCATAGAAAATATATTTGATAGAATTATTTATGCACGATTTATTTTACTACGATCGATCTCTATTGTAGATACAATTTATCTATTATTGCTCAATAATGTAATTTCAAACAACTACAATAGCGGTACTCTGTGACGGCCGTTTTGACGTTTGATCGCTTATGAAGTTTCGTACAAACTAATAAATACATTTGAGGAGTTTTTGGCGGGATTTTAGTCTGTCATGTAGTGGATTTTATATTTTATTCATAATCTTGTGTTATTTGACTATATATTGTGTAAATTTGGTGGTGTTTTACATAATATAGTTGGTTTATTATGCATAAGTGAAGTGAATGGAAAATAATAACACGGAGCATGAAATTCTGAGATGCCACAAAAACTCCCTGGAAGGTTCTAGCAAGGGATCCACCATCTTGTTAGAATATGGTTTCACACGATGCTTAATATTGGAATGATCACACGAAGTTTGTGATATTATTGACTACGTGAGAATGGCAGTAATAATCGGAAAGATTGATAGCCAAAAATAAAGTTAAAAAAAAAAAAAAAAATTTGAAGGTGCAAATTGCTGTTCTTTATTGTGACGTAGTAGTGACGGGCAGTTAGTCCCAAAATTTATCTTTATTAAAATTATAAAATTTTAGAACATAGAATTCATTCAAAACAATGATACATTTAGTAGGTGGTAGAGCCACGCTTAAGCTATTACTGGCTTCAGTATGAATGGATCAGCTCGCTCGGGGTAGTACCACACTCTCACAGAAAACCGACGTAAAGTAACAGTGCTTGCATTGTTGCGTTTCGTTCGGTCAGTGAGAACACCGGATGCCCACCTCTTCTCACCTTCCCCATCCCCCCCCCCCCCCCCCGTCCTCCAACACACGCTGGCAACACACTTGCGACTCCACGGTGTTGCAAATGGACGATGGTGTTCACTTAACATCAGGTGATATGACATAAAAAGAATGTAAATATATCTATCTAATTATTTCTATATCTAACTATATAAATATGGCGCCGCGAACAAATCTTTTCACGTTTTTATAAAAAAGAAAACAACGCCGTTTCACAGAATCATTAATATTTATAATTATTAGTCTACTTATTTACAAGACAATTCGACGTTTATATTTTTGAAATTCGAAATTATATACTATATACTTATATCTGTACTTACCATAGCGACGGGCGAGAGACATTGTATCAGCATTTTCAGGCGTGAATTTAAGTTAGCGCACAATGCTCGCCAGTCGCTTACAGAGCACCGCTCGGCACGTATTGCTTTATCTACCCCGTTGCAGGGGGCCATTGTATTACAGAAATATATTACAGTGTTTGACAGACTTTTGGGACATTTCATTTTCACATAAATAACGTCACGCATACTTTCTATGCATATAAAAAGAATGTAAATATAACTTGTCTGTACTTTTTAGACTTTTGTGAAGAAAAATGTTGCAGATATCTTGGAATAAGTAATAAAATACTTTAAAATAATTAAAATAAATAAAACCTCAATCATCTATACTAATATAAAGAGGTAAAGTTTGTGACGTGATGTTGTGACGTTGTAGGGGGTAATCTCAGGAACTACTGGTCCGATTTGAATAATTCCTTCAGTGTTATATAGCTCATTAATAGAGGATGGTTATAGGCTATATATCATCACGATAAGACCAATAGGAGCGGAGCGCTGATGAAAAACGTTTCAAAATCGGGATGTTTTTTCTTTTTCAGAACTGTTGCGTGTTAGTGTAGCTATTGTATTTCACGCGAACGAAGTCGCGGGCAGAGGCTAGTAAAATATAAAGCATATCCTCGAGTAACATTTAGTCTTGGTTTCATTAAAATCGGTTCACTTTATAAAAAGTTATTGTAATTTTAATGATGACGCAATTTAAATACGAGAGAAATGTAGATAAGTAAATACTATATACATCTATTCGTGTCATTTATTTCTTCAAAATATCATGTAGGTAACTTATCTACACCTTTTCAGTTATAAAATCATTGCTTATTTACTTATATTTTTATTAATTTAAATTGCAATGTGATTGTAATAAAACCCTCATAATAATAATGCGAAGGTTATCTCGACTTAAGCGAAAATCCGCAAAATATTAATGTAATTTAGCTCAGATTTTTTCTTATTAATTTGTGTTAACATTGGTTTTATATGAATAATTTGTATTCGCCGTGACTTTGGACTGACACGGTATCTATTAGATCACCACGTTTCAAAAATATAAAAATCCTGTTTATATATATATAAATATATACGCTGAGGAAACACAGGTACCTAAAGCAATACGTAATCGTCAGTGTAAAAATGTAACAGTACAACGTCATTGTGCTAGAATAATAACGTCTTTATTACTTCTGGCTGCCAATAGATCCGTTCTAAAGGTGCCGGAACAAATCGATTCAGATGTGCCACTTCGTAAACGTATGATTCACACTAACTTAGCAGATTTCAATATGACTTCACAGTTCATACCTATTTATCATAATAATACCTAGACACAATCACGCGAGAAATGACCACAGAGCATAAGACAATACAGAAGGGAAGTCCTGAGTTTATTTGTTATCTGCGAATGTAGATGAAAGTATGTTTATCCAGACCACTTATTAATTTTCATTAAGTATATGTTTCTTTTTTTATTTTATAAAAATAATCAATTCAATAGTCTCATCATTGAAAATTTACATTTAACCATATTCACTTGCATAAAGTTTTTCATACCGTTATAAACCAAAAGGCTGACATTTATTATAATATTATTTTTTTTCCTTGAATTACTTGGATAATCAAAAATATGTTTAGTATTTAAAATAGTAAATTTAAGGATAAATATACGAAAACATCAGTTAATTTTAAGCACTGAAATTCATAATTGATATCGTCTTTGTCGCGTATAACTTCTCTTTTTATATAATCCGAGCTGGTGTGAATTGTGAACCATTGCGGAGAACTCTAGTGTCACGTAAGCATGGAATATTGCATTTAGTCCGGTGAAGCTGTGAAGGCACTTCAGACCAATAGCATAATCAGTTCGAAAAAAAAGGAATATTTCGCATATAACTAACTATATAATAAGTGATCGAATAAATCATATCATGTTAAATACAGGAATTGAAAAAGCCCGTAACATACGCGTAAACGCAGCTTTAATTCACGTGCACCAAGCTACATTACAATTTTTCATAATTCCATTAGGCGATGGTAAAGCAACGAGGACTACACCCTATGTGTCACCAGCTACAAGACAGAAGTCATCTGAGTTAAATAGAATCTATTCAAAACGGTGTTAGGCTTTGATTAAATTTGCATTCTATAATAAACTTTTTGGTATGTAATAAACTATTTCATTTGCTTTGCAATGTGGTTATCGTACCCCGCGTACGTTCAGTGTTTTTGTTAATTGTCATATGTAAATATAACAGACGTGATTTATTACGTGTGATATAATGATGACAAAAAAATAAAATTACAATGTTATTGTTATATTATTATAGCTTAAATTCCATTCCTTGTTGTATATTTGTGACAGCTTTAATAATGTAAAGACAGCATGCAAGGATGTAGTACTGTTGTCTTATGTAGAATAATGTAATGTGTTGATAATTTCTTGTAGATGAAACCGCTGGAAGAACATAGTTTATTAATCATTTATTGAAATAACATTTAACCCAACACCTTTCAATATATAAGGACAAAATTACCATAAGTTATTAGATAAATCGCGCACTAACATTGTCAGGCTTTGCCGACATAATGTAGGCGTGTGCTTATTGTAGCAGTCGCCCACGTATTGACCGCAAATTACAATAGTGTTTGGTAAAGTCTCTTGATATCCAGTTAATTAAGATGACTCCTACGTATTCTGTAGCTTTTTAAAACTTAATACTAAATACGTTGATTGATAGAAATTAACCAAAAGATCAAAAACGGTATTGAAAATCATATACTTGTCGTATACATAACACTTTTTAATTACCTTTTCTTTGACTTACATGAACAATTTCTTAAGTTACCAGTAACCATCCTTAGCCATTACTTAGGACGTATTAATCACAGTATAAAACTGAATAATAAGCAACAATTTACTTTATTTTCTATCAATGAAAAAGATTTTCGAACAAGGAATACTTCCACAGATAATTCCACATATTTCACATCTTTAAAAAAAATGTACATTACAAAAATAATATAAGATTAACTAAAATTGAAAGTATTATATGTTCTATGAAACAAGATAATTTACAAGTTAGATAATTACTGTAATTAATTTAAGTAGAATTACATTTGTTTTTTAATGTTCTGGCATTATGTGTACAGATAACATACAACTTTATATAATCTTGGATGACTCTTGAAAAATGATATGTATTTTAATATAAAAGTATGTACCTTGTTATTCACAGATGGCGTAATCGTTCTATTAGATGCTATTAATAACAAAACTATTTTTATTTCAAATAAAATTAACAAATATACCTGGTTATGATGCATGTTGTGATGAGACTGCGGTCGTACGAAACTGCGTTCTCTCATGATGACGCCAGGCGTCGCGAAATCTTGAATTCTGTAACTCCGCTGCAGCTCATTACCGACACCGATTTGTGTTTGCATTTTGACGATTTTTTTCCGATTTGCCACAATTAAACTCTCAATATAATTATAACTGAGCGCTAGCGAAAATTTCCCGCGTTTTGTTTGACAGCTCTGTCAAACCCGGTTCTATGTTGGCGTCCGATTATCAAAATATTTGTCTTTGGTTAATGCACTAAGGCATTTAGCGATATTTTTCAATGTTATTGTATTCTTATGAAAAAAATGTTATTGTTTTTTTTTTAAATTTGTATGCTGATTTATGTTTACGCACTATTAAAAAAAAGATTGGTTATTCCCAAAATAAATATACACTAGATCGATGACTAGTATAATAGTTACTTTTACACAATGTCACACATATTTTCAACAAAATATTTACAACGAAATATAATTAACTATAAAACGGGCAATATTACTAAAATGCAATTCAAAAACAGCAAAGCTTCTAAATTACTGTGATTAATAGTAATTAAATCACAATGTTTTATTATTGTGACGTCACGTTAGAGATCAGTTATCTCTGTTTATATATGCATATATAAATTGAATTATAATAAACCCCCTTCAATCGTGGCCACTGATAGAGGGCGAATTTCGAGATTGTTTCGTTTATTCAATACGACTAATATAAAAGAGCAGTGCAGGTTTGTTTTGAGTGCCTGACAGTCACCGAGCGATTGTTTACAATATTTCAAGGGGGGCTGAGAATAGGTTTCTTCAGCACCGGACTGGAATCGTTTCGTCGTAGGGGTTCTGTGAACCCTAATCTGTGAAAGAAATAATATGAATTAGAAATAATTTCAAATATGTTCGACAACCCTAGAATAAAATCATTTTTTTGACCGACTTCAAAAAAGGAGGAGGTTATCAATTCGTACTGTATGTTTTTTTATGTTTGTTACCTCATAACTTTGGACTAGGTCAACCGATTTTAATGATTCTTTTTTTATTTGAAAACTGGTGCATCCCATGTGGTCCCATTTTAATTTAGTCCAGTTCGGACAACGGCATCCAGTGCAAAACCGTATAAGTGTTAAATTTGCATTAAGTATGTACACGAAAAATAGACAAGTAACTCAATATCATGCCAACCGATTTCGATGATTAATTTTTATGGTAAAGGATGTTCTTCAAGGGTAGTTTGATGAGAGTTTGGTTAGGTTCTGATTATGGAATCAGTGACAAATTAACATAACTATCAAGAAACAAGCCTACTCTTTTCTTAAGGGCCGGCAATGCATCTGTGAATCCTCTTGTGTCGCAGGTGTCGATGGGTGACGGTGATTCCTTACCATCAGGTGACCCGAATGTTTTAGTAAAATATATTTGTGTACACTAAAAAGAAGAAAATAAAGTAAATTTTCAAAAAAAAGAATTAATCGACTTCAATGTTAATCAAGGCATAAAAATAAGGCACCAAAAAGCGGAAAATTAATCAAATTAACCAAATTAAATAAAACATGAATATGTGTGCTACCCAGAGATGTGTTGGAAGTCGGTGCCAAACGAAAATCATATCATTTATAGTACATAGGTATAAAGACACCGACTTCCAATGCATCTCTAGGTAGTTAAACTATTTATTTAACTATTTATAATTTACTTTATTCTATCCACAAGTGATATAGGTATGTTACAAAAGATAGACAGCTTCTTATATTAACTACACTTATATGTTCATGTAAACAGTCAATATTATTTTTTAGAGTTGTTTGATATTTATGTATCCAAAGAAAGCTATAGTGAAATTGTAATAAACTCAATAGATACCAAAGTGTATTACTGCATGTGGAATGTGAGTTATTGTAAAGAATGTTCCTTTTTAGTTTCTTACATTGTAATTTGAATAATACGTCAGATATCATTGTTTAAATATACAACGAGAAATTAAGATTTATGGTTCTAGAAAGGATGTTTCGCTGATATTTTAAAGATAAGACGACAACAAGAAGACAGACAAGTTTAAACATGTATTCGTCTTGAATTGCTGAAAGATCCTGCATAATATTCTTTTTTTTACAAATAACAAATGTCTATTTTTATGTTGTGTACGAAAGACGAAAGTTTCAATTGTATAATGTTTTATTTTTGAGCTAATTACCTTCATACACTATGAGTAATTCATTCACCTACTTTGGCAACCTACGTTCTTAATTGAAGATTATTATTAACCTTATTGGTTGAGAAATTATTCTGTCATAACCTCACTGTTCAACAAGATAATGGCCTCCTTGTTAAAGCAATTCAAGAATTGGTATTCTATAATTTATGTTTCATGTTATTTTTGTTTTATTTCCCAACCACTTCACTTGCGTCTGTAGTCCGGTGAAGCTGTTAAGACCTTGCTAGGTCAAAAGCGTAGTCAGTTCGAGAAAAAAAACTTCACTTTTTTTTTGTTTTTTTTTTAACTTTATTTTTGGCAATTAATCTTTCAGATTATTACTCGTCACGTAGTCGATAATAGTACAAGCGTCGTGCAATCACTTCAATATTGCGTCGTGTGAGTCAATATTCTAACAAGATGGTGGATCCCTTGTAAGAACCTGCTAGGGAGTTTTTGTGGCATCTCAGAATTTCATGCTCCGTGGTATTATTTTCTATTCACTTCACTTATGCACAATAAACTAACTAGATTACGTAAAACTCCACCAAATTTACAAAATATATAGTCCAATAACACAAGATTATGAATAAAATATAAAATCCACTACATGACAGACTAAGATCCCGCCAAAAACCAAAAACTTCACTTGTGCACGATAATCAAAGTATATTACGCAAGGTGTTACCAATAATACAGAATACATACAAAATTATGAATAAAATATAAAGATAAATCAAGATCCCGCCAAAATCCCCGTTTTTTTATTTATTTCGACACGGTAGTTTCAGCGGACGTTCAATAGCCGACCGATTATAACCTCGAACCGGTTTCCCAAACATCGGTGCTGTTGTAAAAAAAGGAAATAAGCAATTACATTGTGCGAGTACACTGGTATTACGGTATATCAGCCAAAGTCGAAGCGTTATTTTATTTTTTAAACAATCTAGACAACGCTTACCTATTTTTCAGAATTTTATGCAAAATTTTGACACTGAGCAAAAATTTTCCAAGAATTCAGTATAAATGTCTCCTTGAAAACAAAAAAAAGAATTACTCGTATGTATTTACAAAGTAAACCACGCTCTCGGGTATTTGGCGAGATTCTAGTATATCATGTAGTATATTTTATTAATAATTTTGAGTTATTTGATTCTATACTTTGTAATATCGGTGGCATTTTACGTAATATAATTCCGTCAATGTGCAGAAGTGAAATGGCTGGGATATAATAGAGCATCAATTTTGAGATTACATAAACACTGCCTGGAAAGTTCTAACAAAGGGGCTACCGTCTTGTTAAAGCATTAAAATAATCACAAGAAACTTGTAATATTATTATCTACTTGAAGATGGCATAAGAGAAGATTTTTTTTTGGATCTGACCACGCTATTGACCCAGCAAGGTCTTAACAGCTTCACCGGACTACTAAGGCGAGCTAGCTCAAGGATCCACGGCACACCTCGGCTTGGGCTGTTGCCTGATACATGCAATTAGCGACCTATCTGAGCTGAACTAAGCTAAGCTAACTATTCATATATATATATTAGTTGTTGAAACATATATGTGTACCAAGCATACATACCTCAACAACTCCTATATATATTTGGTATCGGATAATTTTCTAAACTATTTCAGTTTGATAAGGAAAAAAATAAGAGCCTTCCATTTTCATGTGTAAGCGTGTATTCGTGCACGTGTGTGGAGGTGATATATGTAATGTTGTTGCAGTGATGTAAGATTTTGTGTGAGTGTATCGCGTGAGCAGCGCACTCAAGGGCTCCACGCCGAGGGAATGGACCTAGGCTTGTGTCGCTGCCGAGGGGGGCCTAATCTGGTACCACTCTAGAAGAGTGGATATCAAAATAAAACAAAACAGAAACAACGCTCTCTATTTAGACAAAACACGCTATAATTTTAAGTAGAATTTATTTAGGGATTTGATTTAAAGTAAGACTTTGAAGTGATGGACGTATTATAGGTTCGGATTTTAGCAACTGAGTCGAAGCTTTGGGTAAAGGAAAACATCGCGATAAAACCTTTTCTAAGGTTAAAGGACATTTTCTAAGGCCGCCTAGTTAGCTATTGTGTGTTTTGTAGGCGGTAGAGCCACGCTGATGCTATATAACTGGTGTCAGCATGAATGGGTCGGCTCGTCCGGGGTATTACCACCCGACCCACAGAAACACCCACGTGAAGTAGCAGTGCTTGCATTGTTGCGTTTCGTTCGGTTAGTGAGAGCGCCTGAAGCTCACCTCCTTTCCCCTTCCTTTCCTCTCTTCATCCTTCCCGCTTCCCCACCAACACGTGCTGGCAACGAACTTGCGACTCTTCTAGTGTTGCTGGTGTCTATGGACGGTGAAAATCAGTTATATTAGGTGACCCATCGTTTGCCTCCTATGATATATAAAAACAACTTGCAGACTGTCGTCGATCACCTGTTGGTGTGATCCGGCAGCTGTACTTGAGAGCCAATTCGCCTTTAGGTTTATCGTGTTTACCATCTTAGAGCTCATCATCATTTAACATCAGCTGTAATTTTAGTCAAACTATATAGTATAAGAGTTCATTTTGGATTAAATCTGATAATTATTTTAAGCATCTAAAATTGCCATAAATGTTTGGCGGGAAAACATCCCAGTGTAAAAGTTTGGATAGGTAATTTTACATTGCCTAAATGCCTTTTAGTTATTAGAACAGCCAATATAGAGCTATCTGTCGTGAAAATATAAAAATCGATATATCATAAAAATATTTCTTATCATTAAATAATAATTTTGTTGGTATTAAAATTTGTTATTTCGAGAAATTAAGGCGTAAAATCTCATGGCGTAAAGTATAACGTTTTCACAACAGCTCCGGAAATATTTAACATCAAACAACGTTAAATACACATAATGTGGCTTCTTTTTTATCTGCTAATATACTGCGACGCTTGTACTTGTGCGCATAGATAAAGGTAAACACTCAAGTAGTCCGGTGAAGCTGTAAAGACCTTGCCAGGTGAATAGCGTAGTCAGTTCGAGAAAAAAAAAGAAGGTAAACACTCAGGTAAAAATAAAGTGCAATTTTCGCAGTGCGTTGAGTCGTCACAACACGACAGAGCATGTTTTACGTGCTGTTGGTTTACGAGTTTTACTGCGTAGCATTTATGTTGAATTATTGATGAAATAATAAAAATACCATTTGAAATTTTAATAAACAGTTATATTAGTCCAACCTTTCTATGACATCCAAAATCTATAAATCGGAAAGAAGCTCAGTATATATGATATGATTTGTCAATTAATATACGATTCTTACCAGCAGTAAATGGACTTCAAGATAAAATTTATATACTGAAATTTGAAAGACAATTATCCGACCCCAGTTAAGGAGAATAAGAAGGAGAAGAAAATATTACAAAGCAATTCTTCAATGAGCAATTTTTCGTCATGTTATGTTACAAATGATTTCATAAAGAAGCAAATTACTTGCAGAAATATCTTTAGCTTAGGTTACATTTCAAACAAAATGTTATTCAAAAAATGCTAACATTAGATGGAGAAGGACTTTTAAGTTGAGATATTATAATAAATCAACAAATGCTTGGCTATAGTTATAACTTAATAGCTAACGCCGCAAACGCCGTTTGTCTAAACCGCCACCATATATCAATGTAAGAGAGAATAAATTTAAAGCGTAGACTTTTTAAAATAAGTATTCAATACGTATTTAACTTTTTTGTAATAACAACTTGTTTGTTGAAAGTTTACTTAATATAAAAATATTACAGCAGGATGCTCAGAGGTGGAAATGATGTGTATAAACAGAATGGATAGTGGGATAGTAGGAGTAGGATCATTATATAGAGAATAATGTGTGTGCGTAGTGTAGAAAATATATGTCGTAAATGAACATGAAAGTAATTTAGTTGAAAAAAGACTACATATAAAGGTGGACGGGTATACGTTTGGATGAAGAAAGATATGGACGAATTTGGTAAGGAAAACATATGCATAAGAGTTGTGGATGCTGAGACTTTATATAGTCAATATTGTCAGAGAAAAATATACGTTGACTTTGCTTGGGTGGGATAAGGTAGACTTTCCCTGTAAAAGACGATTAGTTGCAGTAATTCAGACCAATAAGAAATTATATTCCATCAATTTTCTTTGGTAGACAATATATTTACTTGCGGACATTCTTGGCTTCTCTTTATAAGAAACGCTTTATGAGGAACTCATTTTAAGATTAAAAAGATTTTTACAGCCATCTTTGGGTTCTCTTTATAAGAAACGGTTTATGATGAACTCATTTTAAGATTAAAAATATTTTTACAGCCATCTTTGGGTTCTCTTTATAAGAAACGCTTTATGATGAACTCATTTTAAGATTAAAAAGGGTCTTAGGAATCGTTCGAAATTGATGTTCTCACGGGCATCGCAATTACCGGATCGCAGACAGGCTTGAGTTGAGAGCTCGTTTGAATATAAAAAGTGACTCACCGCTCTCTCGTTGTGCGACTACCGTCGTTGTGCTCTGCACTCGAGACTCGTTCACTTAACTCGTATTTAATTCACTGAAACAACGAAAAAACAAATGTGAAAGTAAGTAAATTTTTAATAAATAATTATAAAACGTTAAAACGTACGCGAGGAATTAACACAATAATTAGTTGTGGTTACTTTTTTAAACATCAAGAACGTTATTTTTCACAATGGATCAACGTGTCTGCGCGCGTTTGAGATCTCTAAACTTGTAGGTGAGATTCTATAATTTAATTTAGAAAGTGTTTCGTTTCGAATTTAATTCAATATTTCATTTTTGCAAATTATTTCGATTTCCAATTAAAATGAAATAATTTCGTTTTACATTAAAGATAAGTTTTTTTTTTTGTAATATTCACGAGAACTCGTAAATTTAACACACGAACGAGTTATAGGATTTTGTTGTGTTTTTCTTTTTTTATACTAGCCGTTTGTACATTATACCATCTGATGTTAAATGACAAATGTTATATCTATGGTAAACACACTAAACCTATGGAGGTACTGGGGGCCTATTATTTTCATTCTTTTCACTTATGCACAATAAACGAACCATGGGGCCTAGCCAAGTTGCTTATCGAAAAATTGATAAAACCACGTGATATAGCGTTCAGATATGTCTCTTCAATGTCATAAGCAATTTGGCTGGGCCCTCTAGCTAGCAAGCGTAGTTACCGAAGCACACCAAGAGATGCTTGGCAAAAGATTTTCAACTTAAAAATTGTAGCTAGTAAAGCGGGCTTAGAAAAACCAATACTACCATGGATTTAAAAATAACCATTTACAATAATTATTGAACAGTTATGGTCTAAATTCTTGGTTAAATATTCAGTTTCTTTTATTTATAATCGCAGGATCTCTTAGAGCTTAAGACGATCTTTTACATCATTATTAAGAATTCTCTGTTTTGATATATAATATCTATTCACCAGTATATAATTGGTGTTGTTGTGATTATCGAAGCTATGCTTAGTTTCGAATACACTGGAATTAAATATATGTTCTTCAATTACATATGTACGTGCAAAATCGTATACGATTCAATTGAACAAGACAAAGTTCTCTTACGAAACTGAACAAATAACTTGTTCTCAGTTACTGGACATCGCTAAGAAAGAATAATTAACAACAAAATAATTATGATAATTAACAGTTTTAGAAGTTCCAACGATTAACTTTCCACTTGTTTTTGTAGTAAATAACATTTCTCAATAAGTTCTTTATTTGATATCCAAGAGTTCCTTTCTCTGACACATAAATGTAATGGTTTTTGTGAAATGTAAACGAAAATTATTATTTTTTCTTTGTTCTCACGTTCACAGTGTACGAGCGTGTTTTCAATATCATTTACATGATTTTTATACGGTAAATAATAAACGGCAAAAGTCCTACTTTTTGAAATAGTAAGAAGGAAATTTGTTCTTAATTCTCACAGTTGTTTACAATTGACGCATTAATTCGCAAACGGTTTCGTTTTCTAAAATGTTCGCATTTTTTTTTTTTCGAAATGTCTACGCTATTGACCCAGTAAGGTCTTAACAGCTTCACCGGACTACTAAGGCGAGCGCTTAAAGCACTCAGCCGATTTTATTTTGGCAACCAGCTCAAGGGTGCACGGCACACCTCGGCTTGGCTGTTGCCTGTTGCATCCAAAATCGCGACCTATCTTAGCTAATCTAGCTAACTATTCATATATGTATGAGTTGTTGAAACGTATATGTGTACCAAGCATACACGCCTCAACAACTCCTCCATATATTTACTATCGGAAAATTGAGAGTTTTTCAGTTCGATAAGGGAAAAAAAATTAAACCCTTCCACTTTCATGTGTAAGCGTGTAGACGTGCACGTATGTGGGGGTGATCGTGTAGTGTTGTAGCGGTGATGTATATTTGTGTGTCACCGTATCGCGCAAGCAACGCACTCAAGGGCTCCCTACCGAGGGATCGAACCTAGGCTTGAGCCGGTGTCGTAGGAGATCTAATCAGAAAATGTTCGCATAATTTTCGATATTATTATTACAACTCGCATTTGCAAAAATAGGGGTAATATTTTTCAAATACGATCGTGATAGATACTTCATATGTTGCTTGTAAAATTGTGAAGATAGTTTTAAAAAACAAAAAGCTAGTGTGACTAACAAATTTTTTTATGAAAACTGTATTAATATTTTATCTATACAAATTAAAATCAATTTGGGAATTTATGTAAGCGTAACACTTTCAAACGATTACTATCTATTTGGGTGATTATTTTTTTGTTGCGTCTCTCATTGTCAGGACAAGGTCTGTGTGATTGAAAATTTTTGGACAATCATACGGCAACGTGAAAAAGTTGAGGTTAAAAAACTCCATATACAAAGATGGGTGAGACAGAAAACAATAGGAAAATGTTCAAAACTATTGACAGAATTGACATTTACTTGCTCAGTAGCCTTTTCATTAATTACACGACCATACTAGGACTATACTATACATACCATTGGTAATTTTCTCTTTGTTAGTATTTGTTTGAATCTCTATGCGGAGTTTGGGTGGAAAGCTAGTTTTTGTACAAAAAATAAAATCTTCCTCTAAATCGATCCATCTAAACATATATGTATAAAAATCCATTATCTTTTTCTTCTATTTTATTCTTGGCAACCAGTCTTCTAGTAGACTATTACTGCCATCGTCACGTGAGTAACGATATTACAAGTTTCTTGATATATTTACAAAGAACTAATAAGATGGTGGCCGTCTTGTTAGAACTTTCCTGGGGGTTTTTGTGGCAAGTCAGATTCCATGCGCCGTGGTATTATTTGCGATCCACTTCACTTGTGCACAATAACAAAACTATACTACGTAAAACACCATCAATATTACAAAATATAGAGCCAAATAATACAAGATTATGGATAAAATATAAAGTACACTAGGTGACATTCTAAGATCCCCCCAAAAACTCCAGTGTCATTATATTTGTCCACGATGAACTCCGAAACTAATTTACCGATTTTCATGAAACATTGTCATTTATGTATAATTTGGTCCAACTTGAGAGATATCATAATTAATATTCCGATTAATGGATTCAATGTTTTTAATTATAAATTAAACGATAGTCAGTGTTTATTATTGTTATTAATTGAGCTGTACCTAAGCCACAGCACCGCGTGGCCGGGTCAGTTAGCGAATAAATAATTATAGGCTACATAAGCCATCTTCGAGCACACCAGCGCCGCTTATAAGTTTAGGGGTCAAAGTGGTCGCCATGGCCGAAACCGGTCGGACCAATCATCATCATCATCATCAAATAATTAAATAAATCATTTGCTACTTAATTTAAGGATCAGTTTGACTATTGTCAGAATAAGCTAAAGTGCGCATATGTATATTCATGAATTTCGATGACAAATATTCATATACATAAATAGATATTTAATTAAAATGTAATTTAGTTACATCACTAGCACTTAGTTAAAAAATAAAACAGTCTAATTGCACGTGACTTAGGTGATCTGTAACATCTAGATTAGGAATTAATGTATTTCTACTACATTTACCGTCTTAATACAAGTTATGGTAGTTGTATGTCTCCGTTATTGAGTTAATGAAAGCGTTAGTATCGATGTCTGAAATTCGCAAATTGCCTCAGAATTTACAAAAATATACACTCATTGACGAAAATGTAATTAAAAACCAAAATGTAAGTAGTACTTTAACTCGTCAAATTAGAAAAAAAGAAATTGTTTATTGTTGGAACAACTACACAATGACTCTAAATTAAACAAGTAATTAGAAAAAATATTGAAATACATGTCAAAAAATTAAGAATAAAAAGTCCAACAAATGGCAAATTCAACCAATGTATGCAGTACAGCAGTAGTACCGCAGCACTGGTTTTCGATGGGAACCTTTGTGATGATAAGCGGACGTTCAATCGGTTATAATTGATATTAAAAAACTTAAATACCAAATCTAATAAATACAAACAAGTAAAACAGATATACATAACACGTCGCAGATGTTCACGTCAAATAGGTATAGCAACTGTAACTGTTTTATAGGATTTTTTATTTCTGTTTTTTTCATGTGAAAATATAGATCCGATGTTTTGAATGTGATAATATATTAGTATGAAATAACAATTGTTAATATGAAACAACATCAAAGAGGAACATCGTAAATATTTTGATAGGTGTTAGAGCCACGCTGAAGGTATTACCAGTTTCAGATTAATGGGTCGGCTCGTCCGGGGTAGTACCACCCCCCTCACAGGAAACCGACGTGAAATAACAGTGCTTGCGTTGTTGTGTTTCGGTCGGTCAGTGAGAGTGCTGGAGGCCCACCTCCCTTCCTCTCTCCTTCTTTCCCTTTCCTTCCCCTCCCCCTCTCCCATATACAGGCTGGCAACGCACTTGCGACTTCCCTGATGTGGCTAGTGTCTATAGACGGTGGTGATCATTTAACATCACGTGACCCACCAGTTCGTTTGCCTCCTTTGATATATATAAAAAAAAAGAAATATCCTGCCTAATAACGGAAAATTAGAAAACTTGCCTACATCGTTGATCACTAAGCCTGAACTGACTTAAAGAACGTGAATGCGTGATAATAAAACTCGGAGAACGTAAAATGGACTTTGTTATATTTAACTCCATACATGGTATCTATAGGTACAAGAGATCTTTGAATTGTTTGAATGAAATTCTATTCACAATAATACATTTCCACCTCCTTCGTCTGCACAAAGATGATATTTGAGTTTTAGGCGGGATTTTAGTTTGTCATGTAGTTATTTTGTATCTTTGGGGGCATTTTACGTAATATAGTTCGTTTTTATGTAAAAGTGAAGTGAATGGATAATACTACCACTACTATAATATACTACGGACCAAGAATTCTGAGATGCCACAAAAACTCCCTGAAAAGTTCTAACAGAGAACCAACGTCTTGTTAGAAAATTAATTTTTTACACTTATACTATTATTTCCCCCGCGACAATGGCAGTAATCATCTAGAATAGGTTGCCAAAAATAAAACTAAGAAAACAAAAATGATATTTTCGAATCATAGATCTACAACCAAATAAATTTTAAGACCGTGTCTTAATTAATTTCAGTGTTAAAATTAAAATTAAATTTTTAATTTATAAAGAACAATTTCAACCTAAAAGGTGATAACGACAGAAGCTCATATATATGATTTAGTTTGGGGTATACTAATCAACTTCATAAAGAGTAGGTTCTGCAAGTGCTTAATTTTTAAAAATTGAATATAATAGTAACGCCCTTAAGTAAGGTTGAAAAAATTATACTGTTTGCGTAGGTTGGCTCCGTGACTCCGCCAAGCAGCATACTACCACAGTATAAATATAAGAGACCGTACGGAAATTACCTCCATTTCCGATATACATGTAAGCGTTTTTGAATCATGCAATTTTAATAGTATGATTCACAAACGAATATATGTATGAATAGTTTAGCTAGGTCAGATCGTTTTTTTTTTTCGGTAACAGCCCAAGCCGAGGTGTGCCGTGCACCCTTGAGCATGTTACCTGAATAAAATCGGCTGAGTGCCTTAAACGCTCGCCTTAGTAGTCCGGTGAAGCTGTAAAGGCTTTGCAAGGCCAATAGCATAGACAGTTCGAAAAAAAGGAAATACCTGCAAACGCTTGAGAGTTTTTAAAAGGTATTCTATGGACAGCACCGCGAAAATAGCTTAGGGGTCTCGTCGATGCACATGTCTGTGTGAGTGTGCTTTGTAAGATATACGGTCCCTAAACTTAAATAGGACTATATTAGCATTATACGTGCAGAATGCACTAGATACTTTTTTTTGGACGAATTAGCAAATCCTTTGTGTAGTCGAATTTACAGGCAATGTCAGTACACAAGTTTAAAAATAAATTTATTTGGACGATCATTGCACCAATTACGCTCGGACGACTGGACGTACACTAATAAGAATTGACATGGGAGTCAATTATGTTGTAGAGTGGGACTTACGATACTTTTTTTAACGCTATAAAAATTAGGTATATTTGTAGCGAAACAGCTACGTAATTATTCGCTCTCGTAGCTTTTCTTAAGAAAGTGAAGGTAATTAATCAATGCAACATATTAAGACGGACTGTGATGATGCACAAATCTAATTTAATGCACTTTCATAAATTCTCTAGAACTCATTAGCAGTTTCAGTGGAATTTAATTTGAAAGCATATCATATCAGCGTGCATAAAAACAGGTATCAAAATTTATAACAATACTAGCGGTGCCTTAGATTTTGCACGCGTTTATTATTTATTTTAATTAATATTTGTAGTAATAAACAGTGTAATTATATCAGGTGAAAGGTTAGACACTCGCAGTATTTTAGGACATAACACTTCATGATCACAACTAATACATAAAATAATAATAACAAATACTAATAGCCAATTGTAACTACGACCGCAAAGACTATTAGAAATTGCAACATCCTATTACAAAGAACTGTATGATTACAATGGCACCTCGCGAGAAGAAATAAATAAATTTGGCGAAGACCTCAGATATCCCCAAAATCTTTTATGTAGAAACAGAGAAAGCAATAAACACACAACGGAGAGACAAAGCACCCGGACCTGATGGTATAAACAACGAGATCTTAATAGAAAACAAGCAGACTATCACACCGATCCTCAGGAAAATGTTCAATGACATCATAGACACAGAAGTTATTCCCCAGCAATGGACGGAATCAAACATTATCCTTCTATATAAAAAGGGAGACAAACACGACATCGGAAATTACCGTCCAATTAGTCTCATGTCTAACATATATAAGTTATTTGCCAAGATCATTTTAAAACGCATAGAAGGAATACTAGATGAACATCAACCCATCGAACAGGCGGGTTTTCGGAAAGGCTATTCGGTTATCGATCATATTCATGTTGTCCGCCAAGTCTTAGCCAAGTATAAAGCCTATCAGCGCGAGTACTATATTGCTTTCATCGACTATACCAAAGCATTCGACTCCTTATACCACGAAAAGATATGGAAGTCCCTGAAGGAACAAGGAATCGAACAAAAATACATCAGCTTAATAAAAAATGTATATAGCCAGAGTACTGCGAGAATCCAACTAGAAAACAAAAGTAAACCATTTCGAGTAGGAAAGGGTGTTAGACAAGGAGATCCCTTATCTTCAAAACTATTCTCAGCGGTCCTCGAAACAATCTTTAGGGGTCTAAACTGGGAAAACCTCGGAATCGATGTCAATGGTGTCTCCCTAACACACTTGAGGTTCGCAGACGATATAGTGTTATTTGCTGAATCACCGGAAAACATACGACAAATGATACATGAACTAGCGTATGAAAGCGAGAAGATGAGTCTAAAGTTGAACCCAGAGAAAAAAAAGTTATGACAAACGGGAAGAAAACCATCATACATCTAGGAAATGACCAAATCGATTACACGGACGAATACATTTATCTGGGACAACTAATAAGTCTACAACTAACAAGAGGTTCCTATAGGCAAAGAAGTTGAGAGAAGAATAACAAATAGCTGGAAGAGATACTGGAGTCTGAGAGAGGCCATGAAAGACAAAAGTCTTCACATCAATGTAAAGAAAAAACTTTTTAACTCCTGCGTACTACCTGTTTTAATGTATGGCAGCCAAACATGGGCGTTAACAAAAAATACGACTAGAAAATTGGAAATCTGTCAACATGCAATGGAAAGAAGTAACTTATGTCTGAAAAGGTCGGACCGAATAAAGAACCATGTTATCAGGAAAAAGAAGAAGGTCATAGACATAACATGCAAAACCAGAAGACTCAAATGGCAATGGGCAGGACACTTGATAAGAGGTCAAAATAAATGGAGCAAAATTGTGACACAATGGTACCCTAGAGAAGGGAAGAGAAAAAGAGGTAGACCACAGAAAAGGTGGGATGATGACATTAGGCAAGTCGCAGGAGTAACGTGGAATAGAGTAGCCCAAGAAAGACAGGAATGGAAAAGGTTGGAGGAGGCCTTTGCCGATTGGCAAACAGACCTACAAAATATTATTAAATATTAGAATAGATTAAGATATATTTAACATACTCATAGTTTCTTTAGTTTTAACACTTTGTAAATTAGATACTAACTTGGTCTAAATAAAGGACTTTATTATTATTATTATCATAATAGACACCAAAGAGAACCTTAGGTAAAGTTTGTTCCAATAATTTTAAGACTATGGATTATAAATTAAATTAACCTAGGTTGAATGACCAGTGATAAAACCTGAGAGAGATGACCCGGAATTAATAGCTTTCTGTAATAAAAAAGAAAATAAACCCTTTTGTTTGTTCAAATTTCGAAAAATATCCTTTGTTAGTTGGTTGGTATCACTTCTGTTTCACCCGACGAGCATTAATACTGTGCTCTAACATAGACGCCAATAGTATTGTGTATAATTTTTGTGTGTTTCTAGATAATTAGGTCAAATATTAAGCAGCTATGTTTTTAATTGATTTATAACGAGAATCGAGTGCAGAGTGTCCTCAATAAATATGACTACTGTCTAAACATCCACCAGGTATGTATATTTTCGTAAAGGGTACAGAAGTTGGAAAGATGCAACGTCATCCAGTGGCTATTTATAACGAAATGGATGGCAAAAAAGTCGCTCTATATTTTATTATTATTGAATATTAAGTTGTAATTTAAACGGGGGAAGTAATTCGCCATTATTTTATCATTGAAAATATATAAAATAGAAGTTATTATCATATCAATTTCCTTGTGTATTTCTCTTGTTTGAATTGAATTGTATGGCCTTATATTTATACAACGTATTGGTAACGTTGTGTTACGCCCTGAATATGAACTCGTTACATATAAACAAAGAATGACTCATCGACCGTGAGAATTAAAACAATGGGATTCTAGACATAGTTAATCTCGAACACTGTTAAATCGGTCGAATAATGACGTCAGTCTTCCAGAGTTTTCCACCCTTATTTATGGAAAGGTTTACAAGTGAGCCACGGTGCGTCCATGGCAAATTCCATTGAGGACACTAGTGAATCGGAACGAATATTAATATGACCAAAAAGGAAGAACTTTAAGTGGCCCGCGATTTATTTTTTATATCAATGGCGACTACAGCATTATAAGAAGTAAGTGTAATTATTAGGTATTTGTTCTTGATTCTATAAATCGATACTAATAATATTATAAAGAGGTAAAGTTTGTGACGTTGTGATGTTGTGACGTTGTTGGGAGTAATCTTAGGAACTACTGGTCCGATTTGAATAATTCTGTCAGTGTTATATAGCTCATTCATCCAGAATGGTTATAGGATATATATCATCACGCTAATGCCAATAGGAGCAGAGCACAGGTAAAAAATGTGTCAAAATGCCGGGATGTTTTTTCCTTTTGAGAACTGCTGCGTGTTAGTGTTACTGTATCTAAGCCACGCGAACGAAGTCGCGGGCATAGGCTAGTACAAAATAAATTTCTTCTGACGCAAACAACATTAAATTTACATGCGTTCGTTACAATCTTACAATTTTATTCATTTGTCTGTTTAAATGAGTTACACTTTCAATAATAGGGTAAATTTTAAAATTTTAAAAATTTTACGTTCGTTTTTGAGAATGAGAATTTTGCGAGAAGTTTATGTGGCAGCCTGACGCTTATTTTTGAGCATTTTCTTTATTGTTTACTGTTTATTTAAATTTTATAACGCTAAATCTAATAATATACGGCACTTTTCTTACGTCAATTGAACGAAATTTGATATATCTTACACATCATGTTGGTACAGACAGAGTGAATCAAAATTCCGGATAAATTTCTCAAAAACCTAAGAACGGAATTATTGTAGGCGGATTACTATGACATCACTGTGTTTACTCGTGTGATGGTTCACTCGTTTGACACACGGCTTACGTAATTCTATTCAAATTTGTGGTATTTAATAAATTCCGTTATAGTATTATACACTTTTAACTTCTACATTTAAGGTGTATTTTTGCAAAACTGTATATCTTAGAGATACAATGCAATGAATGTGTATAAAACACATCTGTTCACACATTACGAAGTCTACCTAGGTTCTAGGTCACCGGGCACGAGCTGCTTTGTTATGTCGCCGCATCGTTTTATAGATATAAAAAAACATTGATTACAATGGACTGGAATATAAGGAATTGCTTTTACAATTATAATCGTGAGATGCTTTTGGCATAGGTCCTTGGACTAAAATATTTACTTACTAGTTTTGCCCTCGACTCCGTCCGCGTGGAATCTAATGTTAAAACCAGCGACTTATAAAATCATCAAGTCTATCTACTTTTCTTCGGTACTTAAACTGCGTCATCGTTAAAACTAGAATAACTTTTGATAGAGTGAACCGATTTTAATGAAACTAAGAGTAAATGTAAACTGTAGGTGGTAGAGCCCCGCTGAAGCTATTTTTGGTTTCAGCATGAATGGGTCGGCTCCTCCGGGGTAGTACCACCCCTCTCACAGATAACCGACGTGAAATAACAGTGCTTGCATTGTTGTGTTTCGTTCGGTCAGTGAGAGAGCCGGAGCCCCAAGTCCCTTCCCGTTTCCTTCTTTCCCTTTCCTTCCCCTTCCCCTTCTTCCATATACAGGCTGGCAACGCACTTTCGACGTCCCTGATGTCGCTAGTGTCTATGGATGGTGGTGATCACTTAACATCACGTGACCGACCAGTTCGTTTGCCTCCTTTGATATAAAAAAAAATGTTACTGGAGGATATGTTTTATAAGGTTTTACTTACGCAGTACTTTAGTAGTGATGCCTGTTCAAAGAAACAACATACAGATTTTTTTTACAAATGATTAAAATATATTTTACTACTTATGCCTAGACAATTAATAATATTTTTTTTACATAAACCTACGTTTATATTCATTTTTAAAATGATAGATGTCTTACAACTGCATAATAATTTTGTGTTATCTATGAATAAATATATAAAAATAACTGATTACCTAGAATATAAACACATAAGCCGCTGGGCGTTATGCTATATTATACTATTGCGGAAATAAAATCAAATGTTTTCTGTTGCAGTGAGAGTCAAATAATTGCAGGCGGAAGTGCAAAGTAACGTTCATTCAAGTATTGCATGTTGAAATATGTTCATATCATTTTACGTTATAATCTATTGAATATTACAAATAATTATGTTTTGCGACGCCATTGAATTATATAGTTATATATGCATAACAAAAGTTTTCTTAATGGAACAATACTTTGGTATACCAATTTTCCTAGTGCTTTTTCCTACGGTTTGTAATCACGCTTTAACTATTGGAGTTACTTTGATGAAATTTGGTATGCTAATAGTTTATATAATAGGGTAATTATACGATATTTTTTACATATATATGTATGTTAGGTAGCGTCAGGGCGTATTTTATTGTTAACTAGCGGGACCGACGGACATTGTCCCGCCCTGATAAAAAAACCCTTGACAAATTATATATGTAAACCTTCTTCAACAATCACTTTATCTACTGGTGAAAACTGCATCAAAGTCCGTTTAGTAGCAAATGGTGGATGGCGATCCTTGGTGGCGCACGTATCAGATCGTACGTAAGAAGTTACGATCTTGGGTGTCCTCGGTGACGGAGACTCTCCAGCCGGAGGTGATGGCGAGGGTCGTGGGAGAATTATTCCCCGACCCTCCGCTGGTACCGGCTCCTCCCATGCTTCCACCTCGAGAGGAAGCTGAGGAGGTGTCTGACGGTCCTCCCCCGATTACGGAGGAGGAGATGGGGAGGGCTGTCGGACGCCTCCTCAACCGGCGGAGAGCGCCTGGCCCTGACGGGGTCCCAGGCCGGGTGCTCGGCATTGCGCTGGGCCAGCTTGGGGGGTGGCTTTGGGAGCTGTTCGACCGATGTTTAGAGGTCGGACGGTTTCCGAAGCCCTGGAAGCTGGGGCGGCTCTGCCTGATGGCAAAGGAAGGCCGCCCTCTGGACTGCGCGTCCAGGTATCGGCCCCTCGTCCTGCTGGAAGACGCCGGGAAGGCGTTGGAAAGGGTCATCTCTTCCCGGGTCGTCCAGCACCTGGAGGGAGTGGGACCAAATTTATCGGACGCGCAGTATGGCTTCCGGGCAGGGCGTTCGACAGTGGACGCCCTGTGCCTCCTGAAGTCGCTGTCCGCGGAGGCGACCTCCCAGGGGGAAAGGGTTTTGGCAGTGTCCATTGGTCCCCAATATTGGGGGGCCGGGTGCCGGGTGCCACCGACTTTTCATGGGAGTCGTGCGGGTGATGGCCGTCTACGGGGCACCTGTCTGAGCAGACGCCCTTGGTGCCGCCAACGTACGTGCGCTGCGCAGTGCGCAGCGTACGGTGGCACTGAGGGCAATCCGGACGTATCGGACGGTGTCCTCGGTGGCGGCCTTCACGCTCGCCGGCTGCCTTCTCTGGGAGCTGGAAGGTGGGGTTCTTGCCGCCGTTTACGAATTCAAGGCGGCGAGAAAGCGTAGTGGGGAGCCTCCGGCTCCCAGGGAGATAGAGGCCAAGAGGCAAGAGCGCGCTTCGGGACGTACACCGTCGACGCCGTCCGCCCGGTCCTGCGAGAATGTATAGGGAGGTGTTGGGGCTCCCTGACGTTCAGGCTGGTGTAGGTACTGACCGGGCACGGTTGTTTCGGGTGGTACCTGCACCGGATCGCTCGCAGAGAGCCGACCGCCGCCTGTCACAAGTGCGGCGCTGAGGAAGACACCGCGCAGCACACGATTTCTGAGTGTATTGCGTGAGAGAGACAGCGCCGCACTCTGGCGGCGGCGGTAGAGAGGAATTTGTCGCTGTCGAGTGTGGTCACCGCCATACTCGGCAGCGAACAGGCGTGACGAGCAATGGCCTCCTTTTGTGAAGAGGTCATCTCGCAAAAGGAGGCGGCGGAGAGGGCCCGCGAGGTAGATACTCTAAGTGGCCGTCTCCGCCAACAGAGGACCGGCAGGAGGAGGCGGCGTTTTGCCCAACTCCTCCTGCCACCGTAGCCGGACCTGAGGGGATGCAGTCGGCGGGCTCTTCCCTTCATTGCACAGGTCATCTTCCGCCGGGCGGACCGTTGGGGCGGCTCTACTAGGTTGATTAGCTAGAACGATCCCTTGCCGCCCTAATAACACGGTTTGTCGGTACACCGTGGGGTTTTAGTCCGTGAGAGTCGGACATAACCCGTCCTCTCCCCTGGGAGGGTGGGTATCCAATGGATATCCCCACGTTAAAAAAAAGGGGATTTTGTTTTAAAGCAAACTAATCTCTGCTCACGACTTCGTTCGCATGGAATAATTATTTTAGATTAACGCTAACACGCAATCGAAGCTTTCAAGTGGAAAAAGTATCCCGATTTTTAAACATTCTTCATTGGTACTCCGTTCCTATTGGTCTTAGCGCGATGATGTATAATCATCCTCTATAAATGATTATATAACATTGAAACAATTATAAAATCGGACCAGTAGTTCCTGAGATTACCCCCAACAATGTCACAAACTCACAAACTTTACCTATGTATAATATTAGTATAGATATCTATATTGTAACCTAAATCCGCTGCTAGTAATATTTTATAGTATGTTCACAACTTATTTATCTTATTATTATCATATAAAAATTAATAAATGTTCATAATAACAAATACAAAGCATTCCAAAAATCGACTATATAAATTCAGTTTATATACAGCACTTCAATTTATATCACAAAAACATAACCTCAAAACGATTATTTAAGAAAATATAATATACAAAACTATTACAGTTCCTTATAGTTTTCTGTAAGTCAATCGTATCGAGGTCTAATACGTTGGCAGACATACAAAATTGAGTCCAAAATAGCAATAACATTCGTGTCGAAGTAATAGCGTGTAGTAATTAATACACGTAAAAAGATACAACATTATTCAAGGTTTAATCTGTTTTCCGTTCGTACAATTACAAATATATATCTTAAATTACTTACATTCTATGTTTTAAAATTAAGAACTATATATACAAAAGAGTATTTATTAACAATATGTTATATTTCATACACAAAATACATGTATATGTATATACGTATTATCTAAAATATCAGTCCTAAAGATAAAGAAAAAACAAACATATGCACTTATTTAACTTGACAGATAATATTGGGAAACAAAATGCATGTTAAAGTACCTACTAACATTGTCTTGCGAGTTTTTTTTTAATTTTATTTCTGGCAACCTATTTTTTAGTAGATTATTACTGCCATTGTCAAGTAGGTATTGATATTTCAAGTATCTTGAGATAATTACAATGTTAGAACAAGATGGTAGCCTTCTTGTTAGAACTTTCCAGGGAGTTTTTGTGGTAACTCAGAATTCATGCTCCGTGGTGTCATATCCTATCCACTTCACTTGTGTGCAATAATCGAACTATATTACGTAAAATACCTCCATTATTACAAAATGTAGAGTCGAGTAACACAAGATTATGAATAAAATATAAAAGTCTGACGGACTAAGACCCGGCAAAAATCTCCACCCTCATACTAGTACTGCAACATATTCTGAATGGGGTTGCCAGTTATTGACCATTTTTTTTAATCTGTATTTCTACAAATTATAAACAATTAAATTAACTGTTTTACAAAAATTACAACAGTAAAATGTATCCTTCTTCTTTCTTCCTTCACTATCTTTTGTGTTACTCAGCCATTTGATATTCTATATAGGATTTTCTGACTTAAATATTTCACTTTTGTGTAAGATCTTTCAAACATTTTGTTTTCATAAAAACATTGTCCTAATAATAAGAAACAACAATAAAATAATCAACCAAATAGGTGCAGCCATTCTGTAGTGATGCGCTTACATACATTCGATAATTGTTTTTATTCACATAACATTTAAGGGTGTAAGGGGTGTCGAGTAACATCTTAAGACTTGAGACACCCAAGCCAACCTCACCTGCACGTGGTGCACCCTGCTGATCAACGAACGAGGCAATAGCGATAGCGGGGTGGTAGGGTTTTACAGCCCGACTGGGGCGCAACCACCATGTACATGGCGAAAAAGCCCGACATAGTGACTCGCTTTTGCGCGTCGCGTTTCGGGATCAGCCTGTGCATATCCAGTACCGGGTGACTTTTGTCTTTATGGCCGGCATGACAGCGGCAACCGACGATGGATGATCTGTCTATCGGTGGTCGCCACTGTTTTTGGATTGTACTATGCTTACCATCAGGCATAGTGCAGTCACTTTGTCGTGCTTCAATAAAAAAAAAAAACTAATTAATTTTCTCATTCTTATTTAACCGTTTAAAACACTCACTGATTTTAAGTTATCTTTGATATTTTTTTTACATTTTCATCTGGCAACAATATTTAAGGCTTCATTGTATGTTCCATAAATAATTTCAAGAATTCTCTATCCCCCAGTAAAAGGCAGTCAAAATCGGTTTAGCCGTTTCTAATATTAGCCTAGACAAACAGTAGATATTTCAACTTTATATGTATGTATTAATAAAAACACTACATGTTAGTCTGAATAAAAAGATTCGCGAATTCCATAGATCTATTATTTAATAAGAAATTAAAACGAAAACTATATTGTAGAGAGAGTTACGGTTAGTTCTGCGTAAAATTAATAATGTAAATCACTTATTCCTGGTTACACCAAACCATATATAGTGCTAGCTCGTGCCCGCGTCGGCGCCCGCGTCTAATAGTTAAGGGGCTATAGGGCTAACGCTAACTTTAACTCGCGACTTCGTTTACATCGAAGGTGAAAATATTTCTAAATAATACGTACATTGATCCCGATTTTGAAACATTCTTCATTGGTGTTCCGTTCCTATTAGTATTAGAGTGATAATTTATAGTCTTCCTTAATAAATGAACTATCTAACACTGAAGGAATTTTTCAAATCGGACGAATCGTTCCTGACTTTAGCGTGTTACGAACAAACAAACTCTTTAGCTTTATGATGTTAGAATAGAAGTATAGATAATATAATAATTTACAATCATGTATGAGTTATATATAGTACAGGGAATAACAAAAATTTCTATGGATCTCTGGATGAAATGTAATTTTTAGTAAATCTATTTATAAGAATTGTATAAGCTGTAAATTCTTTACGCAGTAACTCGTTATTGATGCTGCTGATGGAAGGACAGATCTATGACTCACAGTAATGCCGGCGCAAACAAAAACTGTTAAGCACCTAACATTTGTACAAAAAGTAAATTTTCTTGTTCGTCAACAGTTCATTGAAAAAAATGACGTGATCATGCAATCTCGTCATCATTATCATTACGCAGTTGACTCTTATAAGTAAAATAATTAAATAGTGTACTTCATTTTAGAGTCGTATCCGTTCGACTGACTGTACAGTATTGATTTGACGTCTATTTTCTAATAGCATAAGAACGCAACTGACTAAAAATTAAGCTGAAGCACAGAATACGGCATAAAAAATAAGAGAGAAAACAAAAATAATAGATGCTATATACTTCGTTCGCACCTTAACGTGGAGATGGGCAGGACATTAGACTCGTATTAAAGATAACAGATGAACAAAAAGCATAACACTGTATTATTATGTAGGTGGTAGAGCCACGTTGAAGCTATTACTGGTTTCAGTATGAATGGGTCGGCTCGCTCCGGGTAGTACCCTGTTCCTGTGAGAGGGTTCTCACAGGAACACTTACGTGATGTAACAGTGCTTGCTTCGTTCGGTCAATCAGAGTGCCGGAGGCTCATCTTCCCTCCCCTCACCCCTCTCTCCTCCTCTCCCACTTGCTATTCCCTCCAAACACAGGCTGGCAACGCATTTGCTGCTCCACTGGTGTTGTAAGTGTCTATGGACGGCGGTGATCACTTAACATCAGGTGACCCGTGTTTGTTCGTTTTCCTCATATGACATAAAAAACGGGCCTCAAAGACATAGAAGCAGAGGTAGGCCAAAAGCATGATGAAAAGATGAACTGCAATCAATAGCTAGGAGGAGCTGGACGGCCGTGGCAAGCGCTACGCTTGGCTTTTTCTGGAGGAGGCCTTTACCCGAAGAGGGGTCCACGAAAAATAACGATAACCGTATGTCAATCATATAAGTAGAATAGACAGACTTTTTATTTATTTTATTGTCAAAGAAATGTATCCGATAAGTTATATTATGCGTATTTTACAAGCTTTTGCTCGCAATTTGTATAAATATAGATTTGACTTCGGGTAAAGTATTTTTTCAATACGATATATCCTTCTCTGTACCTATTATACTGTAGTACCTGGGTGATCGAGCCTAGCTCGGTTCTTTAAAAAACATTTTAAAATTAAAACTGTTAGGTTTGCCGCACAAAATTAGCATTTCACATAAAAAAAATATCCCTCTTATAATCATAATAATAAAAATAATTATTTAATTAAAATAAACTATTAGCAAAAAAAAAAATTATATACTTTCTCGGATTCGAACTAGGGTTTCACTGATTTTCGAAGCAACCAATATATCCATCTGAGCTATTTTTGTTTTGACAGCGCCGGCAAAAATTACCTTCATATTCCAACTATATCTTTTCATTGCCTGAAATCTCAGTAAAAAAAGTTTTCTATGAATAAAATCTAGCTAGATCGATTTTTCGTCCCCGAAACTACCTACATACTAAGTTTCACGGAAATAGATGACGCCGTTTCTGAGATCCTGAATATATACAAATATACAAGAATTCCTCTCTTAAAGGTATAAGATATGCAAAATTTCCTGATAATTGGTTGAATAGATACGGCCTGAGAGCGTAATAATTAAACAAATTCATGCTCGTTTTTAGCTTTGTTATGAGATATAAATTATTATGGGTAAGTTATACTTATGGATCGCGATACACTGATTTGAAGCGTCTTTAACAAAATTTGATTTATTGTACTTTACCTCTAGCGAAAGAGCATCTCTAGCTATACGGCAGAATTATAAAGCTTGACAAGGATGTAGCGTACTACAACTCTGTATGTCCTTAACTAAAGACATTAGAATGTGAAGTGTGAAATTATATAAGTGCATTGTTTTTTTCGTCGATAAACGTAATTGAGTTGGTCGCACGAAAGAATGTAAGGCCTTTTAAGCCTTGTTAAAAACAGATCACGATTTTACTCAGCTATGACAAAAAAGTTTCAAATTCTTTACGCTCGTAAGGTTAAATATATATTGGAAGGGTCGTTCTAACAAATTTTTGTGACGCTAATACACCTTTTATTCTTATATAGATTAGCACTAAACCGCAAGTTACTTTATTTTTTTTTTAAATTATTAGCATCCTCATTCCTCAGACATGATATCCGGGACCTGTTTGCGTTTGACTTTATTCTCTTTTACATTTCTTATTCTTCTTAACTCTATTACATCTTATGTATATTATATTATCTATTTTGCCGTCCCCATTATTTTCTTCCCTTTTTTATGGTGTCTATTTGGATTTACATTCTTTCTTTTGACTATTATTTTATCTTCTCTTAAGAACTTCGCTCTTTTTTATTTTTCTTTCTTTCTTTACAATCTTTTCCTTTTCTATTTATGGACTGCCATCATTTTTCCTTTTATTTTTTTTATTTGTTATTTATTTTATTCCCCTTTTATGTGATATTATTTGAAGTCACGATATATAGTCTGCTTTTCGTGTAAAAACCCTGTTATACCATATAGGTATGTCATACCGAGAAATGGAGAAAACCGAGAAACTGAGGCTTGTGTATGATAAAAGTGTGAATATTGAGATGTTATCTGACAGGGGAGTATGGAAAAGGAAATGTGTTGTACCAACCTTACTTTTAGCGTTTTAGCGTTGTAAGACAAGGTCTACGATGATAGACAGAAAAAACCCTACCACCATATTATTGTTTTATGACAATTATAAAATCATAACTGTAGCACTAGCTGTGCCCGCGACTTTGTCTGCATGGAACCTAATGTGAAAAAAAACAGCGATTAATAGTCACTGATTAAGTCATCTAAATATATGAAGTCCATTTACTGGTGTACTTTTCTCCCTTACATAAGTTGCGTAATCTTTAGAATTACAATACGTTTTGATAGAGTGAACCGATTTGAATTACACTAAGACTAAACGTTACTCGAAGATATGTTTTATGATTTTCTTGACGAGATTCTATCGTGAACGCAGTACTTTAGCAATGAGATGTGGTACAAACAAACATACAGAGAGACATTTCTAAAAATGATTGAAATATATTTTATTACTTATTCCTAGCAAAGCAAAAATCTAGAAAGTACAGACATTTACATTTTTTTTAATGTATAGACTAGCCTCTGCCCGCGACTTCGTTCGCGTGGAATAGATACACTAACACTAACACTAACACGCAGCAGTTCTCAAAAGGAAAAAACATTCCGATTCTGAAACATTTTTCATCTGTGCTCCGCTCATATTGATCTTAGCGTTATGATATATAACCTATAACCATCCTCGATAAATGAGCTATATAACAATGAAAGAATTTTTCAAATCGGACCAGTAGTTCCTGAGATTACCCCCTACAACGTCACAATTCACAACGTCACAAACTTTACCTCTTTATAATATTAGTATAGATGACCATAATACACCAAATAATAACAAATGTATGTTAAATCGAGAGCTTAGCTAGTAATAAACGAAGTTAGTAATAATACGTAGAAAACTTAGAAAGCAATGTGGGTTAAAATACATGCAAAGATCACATGGATGTGGCGAGGCCACTAGGTCGCAAGTGAAGAGAAGCCCCTTAACTGCATTGACTACACAATATTATAAGGACAATGAACAGGTGAGCAAAAGTATGGATAGTCTAAACACGTCACGGCCACAGCGAAGTATTTCGCGCCTTTTAAGCAACCCACACAATACTGCGCCCGCCCATACAAGTACTGTCGCAGGCAAAACAGTTTTCATTTGAATAATTTTGTCACTATAAGATTATAACATAAGGAAGATTTTGATTGGATTTTCGTATAGTAAGCATTTCTCCAAGTAGTTTCTTAAAATGATTATAACTGCTGAAATATTATAAATGAGGTTGCTACATATCCTTATATTTTGGCTGATTTAAACATTATCTTTATAAGTTAGAACCTATGTATTATTCTTATCTTATCTATACATATAATAAAAATGAAATGTCTGTATGTAACAGCGAAATAAAATTTTTTCACTGACTAGGTATGAACGTATACACTCTTCTGATTACAAAAATGCAATTTTTAAAATTTTTGTTGGTCTGTCTGTCTGTCTGTTTGTTGGATGGAAGGATGGAAGATGGGCCTCCGGTGCTCTCACTGACCGAACGAAACGCAACAATGCAAGCATTATTACTTTATGTCGGTTTTCTGTGAGAGGGTGGTACTACCTCGGACGAGCGGCCCCATTCATGCTAAAACTAATAATAGCGTCAGCGTGGTTCTACCACTACCAAAATTAATGAAAGTATGCATTTATGTATAATTTGGGTCAACTTGAGAGGGCACTAGCATATTTGAGCGATTTTACGTGAAAATAGACATACTCAGTAAAACTGCTGAGAAAAAAATCGATCTATCTCCTTAACCAATTCCGTGCCAACTTTAAAAGTTAGTATATTTTATGTGTATTTTAAGCTACGTTTTGATGAAAAAAAAGCCAAGTTACTAAGATTTTGTTTTGAAAAATTTATTATTGGTTTTGAACATTAAAAAAAAGTTTTTTTGAAGTTTTATTTTATATTCAAAATGAGCAATTATTTTTCTATATAAATCGCTGCGTTTAATATTTTATTGTAAACTTGTTCAATTCAAAAAACTACCAAAAAATCTGAATTACGGATGTGACTGTTCTTTAATTTTTTTCGGTTGTCCGCTTCACGTGAAATGCCCCCTATATAATATTGACGGAATTTTTCAAATCGGACTAGTAGGTACTGAGATTACCCCCTACAACATCACAAACTCACTAACTTTACCTCTTTATAATATTAGTATGGAAGTATAGATGGCAACGGAACAACTGAACGTCAATCCGTTAATACTGTCAATATTTTTGAGAATCTTATATATTTTAACTAGCGGGCCCGGTGGATGTTGTCCCGCCCTGATATTAAAAAAAACCTTGATATATACCTACACCTTTCTCATGAATGACTTTAGCTGCTGGTGAAAACCGTATGAGAATTCGTTCAGGGCGTTTTGGGTTTATCGCGGACAGACAGACGTGGCAGAGAACTTTGTTTCATAATATGTAATGATGATCACTCATTTACCCAATTTTTTATATGAAATTTTAACATAATTTCTTTACTTTTCAGTACGAATTCTCAAACATTTTCTTTCATATAAATATTGTCCTGACAATTGCAGAAAACATTTACCTTTCTATTTAACAGGTAATTGATAATTATTATATTTATGTAAATGTCAGTGATTAAGAATTCAACTTTTGATATTGAATATACTAAATACCAAAAACCTAATGTTTATTAATACATAGTATTGAATGCAAATGAGTTAATAAATAAGTGATTATTTGTTCTTGTTTTATGAAGTCAGACGTAAAAGCCTTGACTTTTACGCTTAGCTGCACCTAAGTCCTTGCAACGCACTAAATTGTTTATTGAAACCAAACATAGGCTTGTAGCTGCGACCTTCCTTTGATGAACGTTTGTTATAGGCATTGAATCATTGGATTGTAACGTAATACGATTATATACCTATGCTTAGATTGTTTATAATTCCAGATTTATGCATTACTAGCCTCTGCCCGCGTGTTCCTCCGCGTAGAATACTTTGGGCTAACGCTAACACACAGCGCGGCGGAACCTCTGAAGAGGAAAAAAGTCCCGATTTTTAAACATTCTTCATTGGTGATCCGCTTCTATTGGTGCTAGCGTGATGATATATAACCTTCTTTGATAAATGAGCTATTTAACATTAAAAGAATTTTTAAAATCTGATCCTGAGATTTGCGCGTTCAACCCACTAAACAAACCCTCCAGCTTTATAATATTAAGTATAGACTACTACTCTTCTCTCGTATTTAACTCCAGTCGTCATTCAAATTACAATAACTTTTGATAGAGTGAACCGATTTTGATGAAAAAAAAAATAGGTACTCCTGAGCTCCTAATTGTTTTATGATTTTCTTGTGAAGTCAGTACTTTAGCAGTGATGCGTGGCAATACAAAGAGACAGACAGACAGACATCTTTAAAAATGATTGAAATGTATTCTATTTCTTATTTCTGCAACGAATTTTTCCACGAATATCGAAAATCTTATAATATGTATAGAAGATAAACAACAATACTTCAAAATAAGTGAAGTACAGAACATAAATTACAACAAAAAAGTTGTTCAAAACCTGTAAATAATACGGGCCATGTCGATAGCGGCCAATTAGCAGATGAAAAGTGTTAATTTGATGTCTATGAAATGCATCATACGGCGAATTAAAGACCAGACGAAAAATTTATATATGCAACATATCTTACTCAATGATGATGACAGAGACATCATTGTTATTATTAGTTTCAAAACATCTACAAAGGAAACTTTAGGCAACGTCGCAAAAGCACTTTTTTGTTGACTCACCAAACTGATACGCGGGAGGTAGGTACGGTTATAATGCCTGTATTTAAACAAATCATTTGTTGCTTTAGAATCTGAAAGATCTAAAACCATTTAACATAGAGCTTTATATGTCCAGATCGTATCATATATAGAGGCACATATGCAAGATATAATATCCGAAGCATAGGCAGGAGAATCTATAAAAATTACGGCCACACCACACAATACCTTTTTCTGTTGCAAAAAAATAATGTCATATTAATGATTTCCTGTCAGCTTTTTAGAGTTTTAAGATTTAAGTATAAAGTAAAGATAATTTAATAAAGCCTCATTGCATTAAGTGAATGTAGGATAGTAATTTACTGCGTAGTTAAGTTGCATTTGAACATAACTTAAAACCAGGTAAATGGTGCATGCGCTTAAACACGCCAGATTACGTAGTAATTACAATTTCAATTTCTCAGAATTTTGCTGTTCTATATTTTCTATTAATAAATTAAAATCAAAAATACTTTATTTAGTATATGCATTCAGAATGTGCTTATGAATATCAAGTTTTGGAAAACATCACAGTCGTTGAGAAAACTCGGCAAGGAAATCGAATAGATATCCGGATATTTTTTTAGTTACTAAAATTATAAAGTTTTGCTGTCAAGGGTGAAATTGTTGATTGAAAAATATTACTTGAAGAGGCGTTAAGGATAATAGAACAAATGCAGAGTTTGACTGCTGAAACGTTACCAAAAAACCTGTTTCTCCCGCAAAGCTAGAGGTCTAGAGAATATTTATATCGTACGGTAACTTCTTTTAAATTTTAATCATATTATAGTAAAAACTAGCTAATACCCGTAACTTATTCTGTGTCATTTATTATCTTAACTGAATTTTCATGTAAAAAACACAGGAACTACATCGCTTCAACTACTTTTCTCCGCAGGAAAACATCGCTCAATACGTAATGGTTATAAAAATCATAGTTTCTTAAAACTTTGATAATTTAAATTAAAAGACTATTATTTGTTTTAGATAAGCATATACGAAGTAAAAAAAAAGGCGAGACAATCATAAGCATTGCCAACAGAAGTGAAAACTTAAAACCATGGAATTTGCACTGTGTTCTTTTCAGTTGTTAAATTGATTATAGTGGGCATTATTTAAATTTCATAATTTATAAATTAAAATTAGTATCACTCGTCTCTCTTTCTCATTTATTGGCACTCCGAATAATAATAATATAGTTTTTATGCAGTTTATTAATTCATCAAACATATGATGGGCTGCACAATCTTAATCTTTTTTTTTATTGAAGCACGACAAAGTGACTGCACTATGCCTGATGTTAAGCATAGTACAATCCAGAAACATCGGCAACCACCGAGAGACAGATTATCCATCGCCGCTGTCATGCCGGCCATAATGAGGAAAGTCACCCAGTACTGGATATGCACAGGCTGATCCCGAAACGCGACACGCAAAAGCGAGTCACTATGATGGGCTTTTTCGCCATATACATGGTGGTTGCGACCCAGTCGGGCTGTAAAATCCTACCACCCCGCTATCGCCATTGCCTCGTTCGTTGATCAGCAGGGTGCACCACGTGCAGGTGAGGTTGGCTTGGGTGTCTCAAGTCTTAAGATGTTACTCGACACCCCTTACACCCAAAAACATACAAAAGTACAAAATGTTAATATTAGATGTACATTCTTATACTACGCTAGTCTGGCATATACCGAGCAAGCGCAATACGGTCAGTCACGCTAACTAGCATGCCATGCCGCAAAATTATAAATTCATATTCTACCCAAAAAATACCCCCCAACGTCCCCAAAAAACTTTCAGAAAAAATATCTACCTTTTTTGCAAAAAGTTTCTGATGCGCGCACTACAGCCCACCTCTATCGATCTATTGAAATAGACAATTCACAGGATATTTTTACACTAAAGAATGTTATAATAGTTACTATACAGGAAACGTTATAAGGAACAGATTCTATTAAGTCACACGTCATTAGAGATGCCGGGGCCGACGTGGCTTCTAGAACCACGCCTCGCTATTGTTGCGCCGTGCGAAAGAATCATCAAGCTGCACAAAAGCTGATATAAAGAACGATTACTGTAACTCCGTCTGCCGGTCTCCGTTTCAGGGGTGAACGAACTGAATCAATGGCCTGTGACGATTTATTACCACAGGTGTGGACTTGGATTTATTTTCGGACAAAATCTTTCGTGGTTAACTAACTATCAAAGTGACTTTCTCCACTGAATCTTTGATATCTATTCTGATAGTAGTCGTGGATTATATTAGAGAATTACTAGTGTTGTTCACTTTCCGATATTTCGTTGTCTTGTTAGGTCGTCAGTCTAGTACTCTAGGACTATACGCAGCTCGGAGCAGACCTAACTTGATTAGATTTCCCAATCGCATGGGCGTCCTTTTATTACTGCCTTAATCTAAAGCTACATCACTAGATATATTACTAGGTACTCTTTTTTCAATACAAACACTATCTAACACAGTAACACTATTTAGATACCCAATATATGATGTATATGTAGATTAAAGCATATTTAGTTATATGTTAAAATTGTCAATTTTGCAAAAACCGATAGTGTCTAGGTAACGTTGCCGTTATTATACGGACTGTAGTTAAAATTGTGACAAACTGAGCATCATTTTCTTAGGTTTTGTAACTAATAAATCATGAGAAAATAAAAGAATATATTTTGTACTAATCCTATATACCAAGAGTTCATAAACTTTTAAAAATATAGATCAATATAAAAATCTCTTTTGATGTATAGAATACTTTTTTCAATGATAACAAATGAAAATCAAATTAAAATAGTTTTAAAAACAACATTTACAACAATATAATTGTTTTGCAAGACTCTTGGATGCTGTATAAACTTCCTAAAAAAATCACAGCTGTAATAAACGGCTTTAACTAATAATTAAATCAATTTAGCTATAATTACTAACGCATGTCGACGACCTAATACCTAAATAATCTACGTTTCTTAAATCGCACTGTAGACGTCAAATTAAGATAAAGTTATTCGGAAAATTTATATCAGTTATAAACAAACTTCTATGCAAAAACGAGTGTCAGTGACCCTGACCGAGATAGTCTGGTATGAGGAAAGTTTGAGTCCCATGAAAGCTTTACATTATCTATGTAACATTTTTCAGCTTCATAATAAGCAATAGTTCCAGAGAATAGGTTCTACTATATATATATATTATATCATATAGGAGGCCAACTAACATGCAGGTCACCTGTTGTTAAGCAATCACCGCCGCCCATAGACACTAGCAACCTGAGAGGTGTTGCAAGTGCGTTGCAAGAATGTGTTTGGGGGAATGGAGAGAAAGGGAGAGGGGAAAGGAGAGAAAGGGAGAGGGGAAAGGAGAGGAGGGGGGAGGGATTGATGGGTCTCCGGCATATTCACAACTTTTGCTCCTTTTCTATATCAATGTAGACTAGCAAAAACTTTCGACTTCATATAATCTAAATTAAAATATAAAACATATTAACAAAATTCTGCCCGCGACTTCATCCGCGTGGAACAGTCACTTTGGGCTAATTCTAAGACGTAGCAGAAGCTCTCAAAAAAAATGCAAAAAAATACCATTTTGAAACATTCTTCAATGGGGCTCCGTTCCTATTCGTCTTAACTTAGGTCTGATCATATATAGTCTATAGTCTTTCTCGATAAATGAGATATCTAACAATGAAAGATTTTTTCAAATCGGACCAGTAGTTCCTGAGATTAGCGCGTTCAAGCATCAGAGACAAGCCAATTTCCTTCCCAACTACGTCCCTGTGTCAGCCATTTTTTTTTTGTTATCTAACCAAAACGCTCACGTTTACAATCGCGATTTTTAGACGTCAATTAACGTTAGCGAAACACAATTATTCAAGAAATATGATGATAATAAATATATTTAATACTAGCTGTTACCCGCGGCTCCGCACGCGTTTTTTGAATGTATTAATTAAATTTAAAATTGTTATTACATGTGTAAATAACAATAATACTCTTTCAAAAATATTTGTAAGTATGACACGCACATCATCTACAGTAACAGGTAACATGTACATTATATATGTGAATACTAATAGTGTATCGAATGGGATGGGATTTATCATAAGCCACATAGCTGGAACTTTAAACTACTATCTATGTATCACCCTCAGTGCTCACTTACACTATATAAGAAAGTAATGAAAATATTAAGCTATGCATTATCGAACAATATGTGTTCAATCTTTTATTATATAGGTATAATATCGGGTATCGTCTGCTGAACTCGCTAGCTTAAAATAAAACAGCTAATTAGTTAGTTATTTGCCCGTAAAATTCCCATTCAAATATTACTTGTACTCAGTTGAAGCTGTTAAGCTTGCTAGGTCCATAGCGTAGTCATTTCTAAGAAAACAAAACTGTTCATATAGGTCCAGCTGTTTCGGAGATTACCCGGAACAAATGAACAAACAGATATATCGACAGAATTAAAAAGAATGTTGATATTTGTAGCACCGCAGATATATGTATTCATCAAAAAGTATTTATTTGAATATTATATACACACGCTTTATTCTTATAATACGTAATATATCACAAACTAAAAATTGGGAACAAAACTAACGTAGAATAAACTTTTTGAGGAGTTTTTGATTTCAGTCTGTTATATAGGGATTTTATATTTTATTCGTAATTTTGTGCTATTTGACTCTGTATTGTGTTAAATTGGCGGCGTTTTATGTAATATGGTTTGTTTATTATGCTAAGTGAAATAAATGAAAAATAATACCACGGAGCATGTATTCTGGGGTCTTGAAAATTAAGAAGATAAAAATTTACGAAATATTATATAGAAGATTTGGCGCTTATATATAGAGAATACATAAGAACTACCTATATTGACAATTTCAGAATTGGCAGTATGGATTAATTCCTTCGCCTGTATTGTGATGGACGAATATTATTACTACTAACCTTTTAGAATAGCAGCACAAAATAGACTTTATAAATGTTTGCGATAGCAACGTACTACTTATAATCAAAAATTGGAATAAAAAATAACCTAGAATAAACTTTTGAACAGGAACACAAAATAAACCCTAATAATATTTCCGATAGAATGTTATCATGTTACCATGGCAACGCATATAATACTGACACTGACACGCAACGGATGCTCTAAAAATAGCCCGATTTTGAGACATTCTTCATTAGTGCTCTGTTCCTATTGGTTTTAACGTGATGATATGTAGCCTATAGCCATCCTCGATAAATGAGCTATCTAACACTGAAAGAAACTTTCAAATCAGACCGGTAGCTCTTGAGATTAGCGCGTTCAACCAAACAAACAAACTCTTCAGCTTTATAATATTAGTATGGATATTGCCATCAGTCGCGTGCTTATTACGCCGTTTGAATTACTTTAAATCATTGCAAAAAATATAGTTTCCCGTTTGATTAATTGCGATGATACTTTTAATTTTTTTTATTCGTAATTAATTTCGGTAGGATTGAAGTTGGAAATGTATGTGTTGAGATGAGTTCAAAGGTTTGCAAGACGTTATGTCTGTGACACTACTGACAGATTATGGATCTCGAGATAATCACCTTTCTTTTTGGATACACTGCGCTTACTACCGAATAGAGAGCTGTCATTTTGTAGTTAGTCAACAAAAAATACATTGGGAATCAAAATTCCTAAGAAGTTAAATGCTTATGAACATTTTAAACTAGTATATGATATATTTTTTTCTCTAACTGACTACGCTATTGACCTGGCAAAATCTTAACAGCTTCACCGGACTACCTAGTATATAAACTCTTTGGATGATTGATGATAAGATTCATTGTGTTATTTTTTAATTTGTAAAATAAATAAATACAAGGCAATTTATATCAAAATGTTTTCTGATGTATAATCCTATTTTTTTATTGTAATTTAGTAAATAAACTTCAATTTTTTTTAATTTTGTACTCAAATTTAAAACAAAATATTATCGTATATAATCAAGAAAGTGTACAAATATTGGAAATATGGATAGATCTAGTATACAACTTCCAGTTTTTTGATGAAGCCTTTTGTACTAATTTTATTATCTCAGTTTACGTACCTACTATTGAAAGCTTTAATTAAAAGTATTGTGTTAAGTTATAGCGGTTACGATTTTTTTTTATATTGGTGGATATTTACTGAACCCTGTATATGACATTATTCTAAATACTGCAGTGATTTAAGGGATTTTAGTTTCATAACTAAAATTAAATATTTCTAAATTTTCTATTTCTGTATGTTTTCTACAATTATTTTCACATATAAATACGTACAACGACCACAAATTAACGTCTAAAGACATCAATTTATATTAGCACAAGAGATTAATCCAATCTGTTGATTCAGATTTGCTTCAGTTGCTTGACTGCACTACGGCACTAAAACAAAGGCAACTGCCGTGAGATACGTCATCCTTCGTTGGTCGCCGCTGTTATGCCGGCCTGCGTAAATGCCTCTTCAAGTTACACTTGAAGGACTCCATATTATAGGAAGGAGGGAACACACTAGCCGGGAGATTGTTCCACAGCTTCACGGTACGGCAAAGATATGACGATGCGAACTTTTTAGTTCGTGCCCAGATAGGGTTTACCGTAAAACTGTGGCTCCGTAGACCAGCGCGCGTGTTTCGGTTGTGAAAAGGAAAAGGAGACATATAGATAGACAGACACACAGACAATTATAAAAATGATTCAAACGTATTTTAATACTTATTCCTTAAGTCCTGTCATCATCAAAAATAAAATAAGTTTTGATAGACCGATCAGATTTTAATGAAACAAGCACTAAATGTTATTCAAAGACATGGTTTATGATTTTCTTAATGAGGTTTTATTGTGAACGCAATATTTTAGGAGTTTTTGGCGGGATTTCAGTCTGTCATGTAGTGGATTTTATATTTTATTCATAATCTTGTGTTACTTGACTCTATATTGTGTAAAGTTGGTGGTGTTTTATGTAATATGGTTAGTTTAATGTGCATAAGTGAAGTGAATGGGAAATAATACCACGGAGCATGAAATTCTGAGGTGCCACAAAACTCCCTGGAGGGTTCTAACAAGAGATCCACCATCTTGTTAGAATATTGATTGACACGACGCTTGATATTGTAATGATCGTGCGACGCTTGTAATATTATTGATTACTCCACAATGGCAGTAATAATCTGAATGATTGATTGCCAATAATAAAGTTAAAAAAAATTTTTTAGAAATGATGCATATCCTTACAAACAGACAGAAATACATTTCTAAAATTGATTGAATCATATTTTATTACTTACGCTCCTAGACAACAATTTTTTCCACTAATTCTAAAAAGTACAAACACGTTAGATTTAAATTGTTACTATACCTATAAATAATAAATCAGAATATGTATGTAGTGTGTACAGAACCATCTTAATAAATTTTCGAATTCCCCAGTTGGCAGATTCATTGCTGTTCTTAAGTATGTGCAACATGAAATTTGCAATAGACGAATATTATGAAAATAACTCACTTGTGTGAACACGTTGATAATTATTCGGATATTGTGACGTTTATGGAGAGGCGTGGGTGTAACGTAAACTAGTTTTCCAGGTAATTCAAAACGTCTGGAGAGAGTCTGTCTTCGTCGAGTTGCTGAATCGTTTATTTAAAAAGCGATTCTTATTTCGACAAGCACTTCTCTTTCGGCAGTATGGATAGAAAGTCGTCGTTAGTAAGTTTGAAGAGTTTTTAACCAAAAGTAGGATATTTATTCTTAACAGACCAAAAAAATGTAAAAAGATAGTCGTAAATATCACGCTTTATGGCTTTTCGTTGATGACTTCTTAAATATTCATTAATGAAAAGTGAAAAATAAATAAATTGTATAAATTTCTTCCGAAAAATGTAAGCGTTAACCCCTCGGCTGATTTGTAACGTTTTTAAATATCTAGTGTTTTTTTTTAATTATAATTTTGCATTACATCATTTGTTATTATTCAAGATTTTTTTTAAATTTTGAAATAAATATGTTTTTTTACTTATGCTGCCAAAAGTTTGTTGACCAGTGCATCATAAGATCTACAATCACGTGTATGGAGCTTAAAACCTTATGGTGTTAGACAGTTTAATGGTAAAGTACTGTAATACATGACGCAAATGTAGAAGAGACATGACCCAAAAGACCTTACGAACTCAGAAAAGTTCAAATGTCGTTATATACCGCTAGAAAGTACTGGAATTCTGATTGAGCTGAATAATTTTCCTAATTTGAAACATAAAATAGATAGAAAGAGTAGAATAGAAGTCGAATATAGAAAGAGAACAGACAACTGTTGCTAACTTGACATAGTTCTCGATTTTTTTTTTCGATCTGACTACGCTATTTACCTAGCAAGGTCTTAACAGCTTCACCGGACTACGGCATAGTTCTCGAAGTTTCAGTATTTATTTTACTAACCTATCCAGCTTATTCTTCTGTGATAAATTGCATAAATTTCAACACCACAATAATCACATAGTTGATTTTTTGGCGGGATTTTAGTCTGTCATGTAGTGGATTTTATATTTTATTCATAATCTTGTGTTATTTGACTCTATATTGTGTAAATTTGGTGGTGTTTTACGGTAATATAGTTAGTTTATTGTGCATAAGTGAAGTGAATGGAAAATAATACCACGAAGCATGAAATTCTGAGATGCCACAAAAACTCCCTGGAAGGTTCTAACAAGGCATCCACCATCTTGTTAAAATATTGGTTCACACGATGCTTAATATTGAAATGATCGCACGACGCTTGTGACATTATGACTACTTGACAATGGCAATAATAATCGGAAAGATTGATTGCCAAAAATAAAGTTAATAAAAAAAGTCACATAGTTATTGATATTGTGGATTTTATAAATGGCAAAGTAGATTGCACTTTTATTGACCAGAATCTAGCCCCGCTGTACTTTTTATATATCGAGGGAACAAAGAAAAGATTAAAATATGTATTATATTCAGGGACTGCACTTTTCTATTGAACTGCGTTTTTAAAATCCCTGTGTCGCGCTTTAGATTCTTGCTATAAACAAGAAAGATCATCTATCAATTATATGAGTCATACATTATTAAGACCTGATTAGATGGTTTTATTTAAATCATGTAATGAACCGGTTGTATCGATTACATTCATTCTCAAACATCATTCATTAGTTGAAATACAGATAATAAATAGGCCAAAGAGCAAACGGCAGCCTATTGAGAACAAGAAAATCTATTTTTTATCACGCTCTTAACTAATTAGTTACATATCTTCACTGTTCTTTATGTGTGCTTGAATTGAACCGTCAGTGTGCATCTCGCACTTTCATTTTGACATCCAAAGTTTATACGTGTAACAATTGTTGAGAACGTAATTACGTTGTTCTGAAACGTGAACCATCCTAATGCAGTTTAAAAACCGTGAACGAGATCTGTTAGCGGGAAACGCCACGGAAAAGGAGTAAACGCACCGTGAAACCAACGTTGCAGCATCCGAAAATATAGCGTAACTATATATAGCACTAAGGAAATGCCATTCGTTCACGTTAAGTATTATGATTTATTCTATTGTAATAATCGTGGACGTACTCACCAGAATCTTGCGCTCGCATGGTACAGCGGTCGGCGGATACGTCTTGTTTATTTCACAGAAATTATTTTTGTTCGAGTCACCGCACGTCGCTCGCGCAGATCCCGGTCGTGTGGCGCCCGCCCGGGCGGTGTGCCGACTGCCGGCGCAAACGCGTACTCGCCCGAACAAATTTACGATGCACTATGCCTCACACAGTGTCCGCATTAACAATTAAGATCGACACTCTTAGGTATTACTTCGAAATTAACATAATAAACTCACGTTACAAACGATTCTCGTGAACGTGTAGGAGAAATTAAGGTGAATACATTTCAAATAAATGGTGTATACGAGCCGATTTGTTACGCGATAAATTCGGCGTGTTAATGCTGTTGGAAAACTCTGTGTGTGTCCAGTCGCGAACTACTCAAGCATTGAATCAGTGTTTGTTCGCTCTACATAGTGCAATTGATTTACCAACAATCTCTTTCGTCTGTTAAACGTTGCAGAGATGTCTTATTTTTTTTGCATGTCTGAGATAAAATTGTTTTATTACATATTACTTACCGTGTTTACAAAATTTCTTCAGAATTCACACTAACATCGTTATGGTAGAGTATAAAACTTTTACCAAATCACAATCTACAACTTCTTTTCAGTTCCTTCCAAATTTCCACTGCGCATTGACAACACTTATAATTTACCGCTTTAGAACTGTAATATCTTTTATATGTTCACGAATGAAAAATAACATATATCTTATATATTAAACTCATATAGACAATATTTATAAAGTAATCGCAATGCACGTTTACCTTTTAATAAAAATGTATCTATTTTCCCACATAACAATTGCTACGACAGTTTCCGTAGTTGATGACCTTGCTGATTAACATTTGAGATATAAAATCAGTGTATTTTATTTTAATTAGAAACCGCTATACCACTACTATATCATAAAATACTTAATTCACTATTCATCTTCAATTTTTTAGTGGTAAAAAAGGTATCCTTCACTAGTAAGTACATAAAATTTATAATAAACAAACCTGCTAATCTTAGTTTGATAATCTGTAGACAAGTTAATTTTATGTATACCTTTATGATATACGCTACGAGACATATATATATAAATATTTTTTATTACATAAAATATAATAATAGAAAATTAATTAAACGTGTGTTCTATGTTCTAATCGAACTACAATATTTTTATACTAGTATATAGCTTGATAAACGCTAGTTCTAGGAACTACTTCTCTGGTTTGAAAAACTCTTCTTGCTTCAGATAATTCGTTTATTTAGGAAAGTTTTAAATTATAAAACAACTAGCGGGTCCGGCGGACGATTTCCCGCCCTTATGATAAAAATCCCTTAACAAATTATACACGTGAATGTTCCTCATGAATCAGTTTATCTACTGGTGAAAACCGTATGAGAATCTGTTCAGTAGTTTTTGAGTATATCGCGAACAGACAGACAGACGCGGCAGGGGACTTTGTTTTATGCTATGTAATGGACACGCTACAACCCTAAGTATTGTATATGTTTCCTTTCAACATATCATTGAAATTATACCTTGAAATTAAACTTTGTTATGTTTTATATTATTTGTTAAGCTTCTATACTTACTATTCTTCTTGTGCTTCTTGGTCCAATGTTCCTAGTACCTAAAGCTGTAAAACCAAGAAACCGCAGGTTTGATGCGTACATAAGAATGTTTGCTTTGTTTACACAGTAAAATAACGTACCTACTTGAGTTACAGTGTACACATAAACCAATTAAATCGCCGGTAAGACTATTACACGGACTAAAAAGCAGTACAAGGTCGCCGACACAACAGATATTAACGAATTCAATAGAATACGCTGTACAGGCAATGGATAGGTCTTTCTCGACAATGACAATTTAAATGCGGCTTCTCTAATGAATTTCTTTTATTCTGGTTATACCTACTAGGGTCCGTTTAACTGTAACGTAAGCAGTTTTTTTTTAATTTTTGACTGGCTCTCTCCCTTGTCAGCAAAAGTAAGTAATGTTCTTACCCCCGAATGCTTATGTAAACATTAATATAAGTATTTTAGTCCCTTCTGCTTTCCTTATTGCTTCATGGGTAGCAGTTTAGAAATAAGGAATTTATAGTCCAGAATAGCCATACTCAGTTTGCGGCTCGTCGGTTCTTTGTATTTGACCCACCCGATTATACTTTATTTTCAATTATTTAAAATTTCGTACCCATCAGAAAAAATATGAGCACGCTGAGTAAATTAAATAGATTCCAGCTAACGCGATCGCAATGGGTTCCTTATATATAAGGGTTATACCAAGCTTGTTTTATTGGACAACCATTTTTCACTACATTAATACGTTGTTAATTTGAAATTAGGATTTTTTATTTAATACCTTTAATATTTGTAGTTTGTGGCCCGCGACACCACGAGGGAAACGTTTGTGGCTCATTCAAATAAAAGGCTGAGTACCACTGGTCTAGAGGAATTAATTTATAGCAATTCGCTACAGAGCAATGGTATCCCAATGGATAAGACCGCGCGCTTCACATCAGATCAGATCTACATAATCAAATTCCCCATCCCCTATTTCATCAAATATAAGTTTTTTTTCTCTCGAACTGACTACGCTATTGATCCAGCAAGGTCTTAACAGCTTCACCGGACTACTAAGGCGAGCGCTTCCGGCACTCGGCATATTTTATTTGAGCAACTAGCTCGAGGGTGCACGGTACACATCGGCCTGGCCGACACGTGCAATTCGCGACCTATTTGAGCTGACCTAAGCTAACTATTCATACATATATGAGTTGTTGGAGCATATATATGTACCAAGCATACATACCTCAACAACTCCTATGTATATTTCGTATCGGATAATTTTCCAAATTATTTCAGTTCGATAAGGGAAAGCAACAAAACCCTTCCACTTTCATGTGTAGGCGTGTATGCGTGCACGTGCGTGGGGGTGATATGTGTGCTGTTGTTGCAGTGATGTAACATTTTGTGTCACTGTATCGCGTGAGCAGCGCACTCAAGGGCTCCACGCCGAGGGCACGGACCTAGGCTTGAGCCGCTGCCGACTGGTTATCAAATATAAGCAAATCAAAGTCCAGCTCCATAACGACCCTGTATAATACTTAAATCTATAGGAAGTCTACTTTATGGTGTGAGTTTCACCACTTATAATCAATGATTTTACTCAAGATTTTTACAAAACATATACTATTAAATAAATTGCGTATTATCTTTTTTTTAATAATACTTATACCTATATTACTGCCTATTATTTCCAAAGGGTTTGGATATGGGTCGACCTCCGGGTTTCTATGATAAGTAGAAAAGGGGGTCGATGTCAGCGGATTTTTTTTTTAGAAGTGACTACGCCATCGAACCTTCAAGGTCTTAACAGCTTCACCGGACCACGAGAGTCAGCGGAAAGAAATTAGAGGTTCATGAGATTACCATAAGTGTTAATGACAATGATCTACTTAAAATAAGTTGTAGATTTATTTTTGGCTTTGCATGAACGAAATAATACGTATACACATACTGTCTACTTAAATAATGTTTCTTTATGATACGAAGATAATCTATCATATATCAATTATAAAACTATCTTTCCAGAACATATTTTAATTTGATGAATTGCCAAAGAATCAATACCTGGTAAGTAGGAGGCCTACACATAACCGAAAAGTATGGTAAGTGGTCTAAGAGACAAAAAGATTGAGAACCTGTTCTTTACGTCAACAGTATTTCAGAGCAATCCAATCCAATGTTAACGACAAATTTCGACTCTCTGCTAAGGGAAGTAAACCAAAATTTGTTCAATTTGAAAATAGGTTTAAGTCAAAAACTCGAATCTTTTGCACATGGTAGAAGGGCTTTTTGTAATGCTTGTCGGCAGGCACGTATCCACACTTTTGGTTCGTATAGGACAAACATTAAAACAACCATGTGAACTCTGTAAAAAGTCCAGTTTATTTTATGTAACGTTGGTTTTCTGGATAAATCCCGACTATCTCCCCCCTCTGTGTATGTGCCTGCTTGTCGGACTAATTACTTCCTTCAATTTATAAATCTGTAGCTAAATTCATGTAAGGTGTGTTCCGGCAGGTACTATTGAGAACCACCTCATATTAAGCACTATAATTTACAAATAAATATTTTTCATGCCAAATGTAATATGTTAAGTGTATACATAATAAATGTTCTTCCGAAATTAAATAATTTCTCAACTAACACATTTTCGTGACATTCAAAATTGATATTTTACATATTTTCATATGTAAAATTCTTATAATATATGTCGCAGCATTATACAGGAGCGATTAAAGAGAATGACAAGCTTTCTAATCGTTATTACTGGCAGTCATGAGGTTGTTCTATTATATCGGTCCGTCAGTTGTAAAATACGAACGGGGAGATGTCAAAATGTCATTGTATGATGGAAATGGAAAAATATAACACGTGTTGGCTATCTAATTGTGCTGTTATTTCTTGCTATCTGAATATGTACGAGGAGGAAGGCGTCCCTGAACAGATCATTTTACTAGGCTCTCCGTTATATATATATAAGTAGATACCTAATGATATTACAACTTAACATCATTGAAAAGTACCACAGTGTATTATATTATCCCGACTAAGCCGCAGAACTAATTACTGTGCAAATTGGCATAAAAGTAGCTTAGGTACAGTACGATATATATTACTTTGCTTCCCGAATATTAAGACAAGACACAGACAACATTTAGGAGGGAAAACTACTTTGGAGAATTAGAAAAGTTTTTATTTAAACACTAGCTTATATCCGCGTCTTCGTCTGCATTGTTTTACATCTTAACAATATATTACACGTACTGAGGAAATAATAATTCAAACAATAATAAAATTTATTGACAAAATTCCTTTCTAAAGAATGTTATCCGTTCATTTCACGTCTCCTGCATATGCGTACTACATCGCTTACCCCACTTCATATATCGCTGAACGCTTAGTGTGTTATTAGATATGGTTTCTTAAAACTTAGAGAACTTTATATTAAATTAAGACATCATAACAATTTTAGATAAGAATTAACTATCTAAGAGAATTTTTGGCGGGATTTTAGTCAGTCATTTAGTGCATTTTATATTTTATTCAATAATCTTGTATTATTTGACTCTCTCTATATTTTGTAAATTTAGTCGTGTTTTACGTAATATAGTAAGTTTATTGTGAATAAGTGAAGTGAATGGAAAATAATAACATGAAGCATGAAATTCTGAGATGCCACAAAAACTCCCTGGAAGGTTTTAACAAGAGATCCACCATCTTGTTAGAATATTGACTCACACGACGCAATATTGAAGTGATCGCACGACGCTTGTAATATTATTGATTACGTGACAATGGCAGTAATAATGTGGAAGATTGATTGCTAAAAATAAAGTTAAAAAAAGAATCTAAGACGTAGAACTAAAAAAAAATCTAATCCTACCCAGCAATCGTTGCGTAATGCCCGCACAACTGCAAACCCCTATCGTTTTGTTTATATGAGAAGATAATATTAATGAATTTGAGTAACTAGTTTACTATAAGCTATACGGTGATTAATACGCGATGTAACGTTTATCCTGGTCTTCGCCCACATTGTCCCAACTCCTTATACGAGTAGTCACGTAAGTGAAAGGCGAGGTAACTAATGTGTCGATATTGAATTGATTATAAAGGTGATTATGAATTATAATATGTTGATTTGTATTTTAATATCTACTAGAATAAATATAGCTAAATAAAACGTAGGTAGAACGTGTGTAGAAAAACCGCAAAGAAATTGTCCGGAATGAACCAGTTACATTCTAAGTATTTAAGAAATAACAAACGGCATACAAAAATGTAATTCTGTGGCTTTTAAGGGCAGTTTGTTTTATTTATCTGTCTCTTGTTTTTAGATTTTAGCGCCATTTTAAATATTGAATGTCTACGTTACTATGGAGTTGACTCGTGAACATTTTTGTAGTATGATTTATGACTTTAACTGTAGTTTAACCATATCATAGTGGTTTATAATTTCCAGGAAAAAAAAAAACAAATTCTTTTTACATCTTTATAATACATATACCTAAATGTATTTTGTCAAAAAAATACAAAAATAGTAGCAATCTAAGCGTATTATTTTGTGATTTATTCGTGGCAACTTTTGCTATCTAGTGATATTTTACTCTTCCTACCTATATTCCCTGTAGCAATGTTTTTAGATTAAAACCCTACTATGTATGTGTATAATCACTACTGACCACTAGTTATTAATGAACTTTAGATACATAACACTTTTCTCTTATAAAAACTCTAAACGCATTTTTTTAATACTATTTTTACGGTCGGCAACGGTATTTGTCCCAAACCACGGAATGAATTTTCATGAAAATTCTAACCACATATTGTACACATAATCTCTCTGTCCTGAACTACGATTCTATTTAAATTTTGTTGTTTATTATTTTATGACCCAAAAACATTGACTTTTTAAATAATTTCGTCAGTGACCACTATTTTTTTTTATTTTACATCTGTAAAAAACAACATCCCTAGAGCAAACTAGACCTACACGCATACTTAATGTAAACAATTTTGACTTTTTAATTTTCGATGAGCCATTAATTACCCAGATTTCATGAACTGCCTTTTTTCAGTTAAATTCACCCGCCACTTTTAAGGGTTAAACGAGTCAACAAAAAACTTTAACAGTATTATAGTTCATTTGAATAAACCGTTTATAAATATTTATAATTATTATTTCCTAAAAAAAATGAAGATACTCTTTTTTTTGCCTAAAAGGGGCCTTAAAGCCTCACTGTAACAGTGTCGCTTGTGTCCAAACTGCTTTTTGCAATAGAATATCATACAAGTCGACTAAGTAAATTCAGCCATTATGTTTATTTTAAACAAATGACATATTTTAATTTGATGTATACAATGCATATGTCCCACATCAGTGTGACCTTAGGGATCAAAACTAGACCAAAGTTAACCTTCGCGCATTTATATTATTTTTTTATTGTAGCACGATAAAGTGACTGCACTATGCCTGATGGTAAGCACAATGCAGTCCAAAAACAATCGCGACTACCAAGAGATACGCCATCCTCAGTCGATCGCCGCTGTCATACCGAGCTGCATAAATGGCTCTACATGTTACGCTCGAAGGACCCCATATTATAAAAAGGGAACCGTATTAGCCTCGTAATTGTTCCACAACTTCGCGGTAAGTAAGGTATAGTTACGAGTGTGTACAAAAAATATACGTCATTATAAATTAATTTTTGATTTATTGATTTCGTATTATATGTAAAGTTCTTCTGTGATTATCTATATTCAACCGTCTCTTTAACCGCAGATTATACTTATGACATATAGATTATGCTTTATTTTAATATGTTTATGAAATACATTAGATATATGAAAACGCTTATCCTTCTCAATATAAATTTCAACATCTCAAATTTCACAGACCTCGTGCAGTGTGATTAAAAAATGGTATAGAGTTGTTGTAAGTATTTTGATGATGTTACAAAAAATTAACATCCATTACAAAATGTTTACTGAACTGTCAAACTGACAGACAAAAAATTCTGACAATCGGATTGTCATCAATAACTACCATGTTTGATTCGAGTCTCTAGTACATTTTTTGGGCAAGTAATCATCCACACTATTACTGCAGTTGTCGTGTAGGTAACAATATTACAAGAGTTATGTGATATTTAAATGTTCCAACAAGGTGATGGACCCTTATAACAACTATTATGCTTCACTTCGCTTATGCGCAATAACCGAACTATGTTACATTAAATGCCACCAATATTACTAAATATAGAGTCGAATAACATGAGATTATAAATAAATGATAAAAACTAGAACATGCCAGACTAAAATCCCGCCTAAATCTCCTTTTTAGAGGGTTCTTCTTTTTCTTTTTTTGGCTCCGCAGAAGCACTTGCCAGTATCAATGTTTTGTTTCAATGGACGTTATAGTACAATAACATTACAAGCGTCGTGTGACATTCTCAATATTCTAACAAGATAGTGTATCCCATGATAGAACCTTCCAGGGGGTTTTTGTGGCATCGCAGAATTTCATGCTCCGTGATATTATTTTCCACTCACTTCACTTATGCACAATAAACCAGCCATACTACGTAAAACATCACCAAATTTACAAGATATAGAATCAAATAACACAAGATTATGAATAAAATATAAAATCCACTACATGACAGCCTAAGATCCCCTTTTGAGAGGGTTGTACATAACTATTAGAGAAACAATTTAACATCAGACGGGTTTCGTGGTTGATTGTGTTTTGTTCGTTTTCAAATACAATGAAATTATTAGAGTTCTTTACTATCAACTCATTTCCATTGCATTGAAGCTAGAACATTTAATAATAATTTGGTTCACACATGTCATTAGGATGAGGTTGTTAGTTTAATTTTTTTTTATACCGAATATGTCATAGACAGCAGAGTTAATAAAAAAAAATACAAAAAACTTTTACAAATTCAGAATTTTTATTTTTCTAAGGAATGTAACTAACGTAAACTAAAAAGAAACGAACTACTTAAAGCGAAATAATTAATTAAATTACAAAAATAATACAACATTCTCGACTACGCATTAATTTAATTCACACTCTATTCCTTCCAGTTAGCGGTCATATTGATAATCCAACGAATAGCTATGGATGTATGTATGATAAACAAATAAATAAACAGCAGTAACAAAAACTATTACTTCTAATGAAAAATACTGCAAAATAGGATAATTGAAATAAATAAAATTGTATTTAATTATACCAAAAATATTACATATCTATTGAATTGTCGATTAAACATTTTTCGTTGTCTATGTGCATGCAAAAAATAGGATACTTACTCAATTACATTTGGTTTTAAAAACCACAGAGTAATTGGGGTGGGAGGTATGGGGGCGCGAATTAACGGGAAATCTATTTACTGTGATTATTTAAAAATTCTTAAACATTTCGATCACATATCTTATTTATTAAACATTCTGGTATGTT
>JACEII010000002.1:2946357-2961112 GCA_014332785.1 Antheraea mylitta
TAAACATTTCGATCACATATCTTATTTATTAAACATTCTGGTATGTTCTAGAAAACGTGTGTTTAAGCTTTCTTCGCTAATAGTTATTGGCATATATAAGAGAGGGATTCCCAGAATTATTACTTACACAACCAAAAATATAGAGTCACCAACCCAACACAGCTTCATTAACAATCGATTTTTAGGAGACATGATCCCCGGAACATATTCTTAGATACACCAATATGTCCATCAGACCGTTAGAAGAAAAAATAAGACAATTTGTCGGAATTTTAATACTATATTATATTCCTAGATATAATTTTCATTTACATTCCATATCCTCGTGTTTAGACTCTATAAAAATACATGACAATATTCAGTGAAAAATGTTTACACAAATAATTACAATGTTATGACGTTGAAAACGTATAAAATGCTCCTAATGTATTTCATCTTAAAGATCAGTGTTTCTCAATTCTCAAACATTTAAAGCAGTGGAACACTGAACACAAAATCTTTCATTTTATGTAACTCTTTATCGAATATATTAACTAATGAAAGACACTTTTTAATAGGAATAAGAATTCTCACTGTGCTATTCAAGAATAATATTTTGCAAGAAAAAAAAAACAATTATTTAACTATTTAAAACAGTACATCTATTCTAAAGTAATTGTTTGAAATATCGCATCCAAAATGCAAAAAGGCGAATGATTTCCTTCAAATTTTCAATCGGGACTTTTTCTAGGCTTAATTATTCCATTAAATATTAAAAAGAAATCTTATGCAACCTGTTTGCGTTTAGAACATGATATATGACATTTCAGTAATAAAAATGTTAAACAATGTTATTCGATTTTTTCTTCACTGATGACACATTAACCTTCTGAGTGAAACGAAATAGGTTTATTTATGTAAATTGTAATATGTTTAATGTCATTGAATTTGCGAAAAACATGTGGTTCTGCCCTAGGTCGAAGTCACTTTTAAATAAGTTATAGAACATACATACATACAATTTAAAAATTTTGTGCAAGTTTGTAAGCACTTTTTACCTTCACTATACGTCCTCGTGTAAAATACAGAAATAGCAAACAAAAATGTAATATATAAAAACGTTTTTGAAAAAAAAAATGCGTCCATAGAAAATCGTTTTTGACGCTAATTTAATTGATATTTTGAACTGTGTCTTTATTCATATTAGCATTTTTAATACAAATAAGAATTATGGTTTAATCTCTATACAAACGAATGTAGACCTTAGGATACATGGGCCAAGATACAGTTTTAAAAACATAACACACGCCATATTGAAATAGAAATCTTAATTCGAAATCCGAGGCATCAGCAGTTTTTTTATATTACCCATAGCGAACGTGGTTTTTGTAACTTATAATGCAATAGTTTAGTATTTTCTCTGAACGTCACTAATTTTCTTGGCAAGCAAAACTCAAAGACCTAACAACATTTACTACAATTAACGCGCTAGTTTACGTGACGTTAGACGTCATTTTACCCAAAATCGGTCGAACATTACGTTCAGCTTTGTTTTTTTTTAACCAAAATTATCAAATGTCTTGGATATTCTGATAAGAAACTTATGGAAAACAGAAAATGATGTCTTTCAGTGGCGAAGGATGAGATATATTCATTTATTTTTGGTTACATTTATAAATGTCTTATCTCGATATCATTACAAATGTCAAACTAGAGTATATCAAAAATTGTTAAAAAAAAGATCTTATTTGGTCAATCTTTATCAAATACAAAAAAAAAACAATTCAGAAAAATTTAAGATAAGATGTACGTTTTATACGAAACATGTAGAAAAACTGATTTTATGGTAACACTAAATTTAGTCGATTTATTTTGAACGTTCATCATAGTCAATTAATAGGTCAAATTTCCCTCCATAAATACTGTCAATTCATATGTCATCATTACTCGTATTACAATATTAATATATGTGCGTCTGTCTTTATACGTTTTTAAATATTTTTCACTACTATTACAAAAAGGAGTACTTTCTCAATCTGGTTGTATTTTTTAATGAATTTTACCTCATAAATTCCTTATTTAGAAACCGATTTGCATTCTTTTTTTTATTAGAAAGGATACATTTTAAACGTGTCCCATTTTAATTTCATTAGTATTAGATCTTAGTTTTCAAAGATACGCCAAAAACTCATAAAGATAGGATAGTTTTATAACAAACTAAGATTAGGTACAACACCGATGTTCAAAAGATATTTTGGTATATTTTTAGTAGATCTTTTCAAAGTCAGGTTTTTTTATTTTCTTATTCAAATTTTCTAGTTTTTACTCAGATATTTTTGAAGCTAAATAAATTCGATTAAATAAACTATTTTATAAGAAATAATGTCGAAATTAAGAAGACATTTGTAGACGTATATAGTGACATCATAAACTCGTATACATTATGAGAATTCTATACAAGCAATTTTAATGATAAATTTTAATTTAACACAGAATCATTTAATTATTTATATTAGAAGTGTTTCCCAAATTGGTTTTATGACAGGATTTTTACGTATAATAATTCCTATACACGGTGAATAGCTGAAATCAATAAATGACAATAATTGTATTAATCAAAGTCAATAGACAATCTAACTTTTTATTATTTATCTTTATATACATTAAAAATAATCTATTGTAAGCTTTCGACGTAAATGTGTATCTCGAATCTGAAGCGTTATGTATACTTCTGTCTCTTTTACTCACATATAATACAGTTAAAGAGTAAAAAAGATATAATATCGATATCAATCTAATGTAATAAATAAAACGACAATTCGAGATATAATTACGCTTAAATTTTCAATCGCATTTTTTAGGTTAGCTACATTCGTGCAAAATATGATATTTAATCTATGATCCTTTTTGTTTCTAATATAAAATTATATAAATAAAAAATGCTATTTATACGAGTATTATTAACAAATAATGAATTACATATAATATAACGATACATATCCCTGTTGTATAATAAAAAAATGTGAAACATATAAAGAAAAACTTTATAGAGAAAAATAAAACATTCAATGATAATTGTTATGAAAGAAAAAAAAATATAAGAAATAAATAAAATTACATCAATTTTATTATCTGTTTGTTGATATAACATCTGTTTGTAACAACAGCTTTATATTGAATAGTTAAAGTACGTATGGCATATATAACAAAAATCAATATGTAAAATTTTTGTCTGTCTGTTCCAGTGCACCTCTGAAACGATTGGACTGATTATTACGAGATTTTCACATTCACTGGTAGATAACCGGCATTATAAAGAGGAACTTAGATTATAATTTTAGAAAAAAACATTTACACATCCAGCACAGTTTACAGAGAAAATAAATTAAAAAAAATTTAATTGCACGAAACGGTTAAGAACATCTCTCTCCTCTGTTCCTCTGCCGATTTTCTTTATTCTTTTTTGTTATGTAGCTATTGACAAGGGTTAGTGTTACCAATAAAAAAAAATCGTTTTTTTTTTCTATGGTCGAAGTCCGAGCATTCGAACGAATAAATATGCGATTGAAAATTATAGCGCTGAGGTCTCCTTGGTCACAAACATTCCATAACACACACTCACATATTGGTCTATACTGAGGTTTGTACAAACATTTGATCCAACGCCTATTCGGTGAGATCGGTGGCTCCAGCTGGTAATCATTTGTTGGGTGATGTTATACCGAGTGCCGCTGACAGCAACCGAACTACGTTCTTCTGTTCCGTTGCTTCGTTTTCTATTTAAAAAAAAATACAATTACTAGCTTTTTCCAGCGGCTTCGTACACAATAACGTAGATATGATCGATCCCTCGGGAATTATACATTTGAAGTATAACTTTTTATGACACGGTACGGGAAAAAATGCGTTGGCGTTAAACGTAAGGTATGTATTTACACACACAAAGTATGAGTAAGTATGTATTAGTGTATGCTGGGTCTAGTAATATATCAAAATGAGTAAATGTATATATAGAGCCACATAAAGCTATTACTAGTTTTCAAGTATGAATGCGTTGGCTCCCCCGAGGTAGTACAAACCAAACACAGGCTGGCAATGCACTTGTGACTCCCCGGGAGTTACAAGTCTATATGGACGGTGGTAATCACTTAACATCAGGTGAACCACCTGTTCGTTTGCCTCCTATAATATAAAAAAAAAACATGTAATAACAAAAGAAATTTCACATACTCACATGGACACTGATACTAATACACCAATGATATTAGAAGTATATAGATACGTTATAACCACTTCAAAAGCGCATTAATAAATCGAAGCTAGTTAGCTTCGATGATCTCAGTATCGCGTCAGCGTTAATAGAAGCGTTGCGTGTACTGTCGTTTCATAAAATGCCTCATAACTATGGCAAACACCATTCTGTGTTATGGGATGATGCACAAACTATGGAAGTAAAATTTCTTACAGTTTATCTATTCACATATCATCCATGTTACTATTATCACAAATTAACTAATATTATTCAAATATCAAATATTACGAAATTAAAATATATTACACACAGAAATGACAGATGCAATAGAGCATATCCCTATGGCCAAGTGCGATAGAGACAGACTATAAAGATTAGATATATACAGAATGTATACAGTCTTAAATGAAAATACAAAGAGTGATATATATTTAAATAGCACCATATATTTTTTGTAATAAGAAGTGACAAATTATTTGACTTGTACTAGATTAGGAAGTTTTTAGTGTGTCTTTTGATCTAAACATATATACAGTGATATTATAACTTTTTTTTTTCGAAATGTCTACGCTATTGACCCAGCAAGGTCTTAACAGCTTCACCGGACTACTAAGGCGAGCGCTTAAGGCACTCAGCCGATTTTATTATGGCAAGGCTAAGGGTGCACGGCACACCACGGCTTGGCTGTTGCCTGTTGCATGCAAAATCGCAACCTATCTTAGTAAACCTAGCTAACTATTCATATGTGTATGAGTTGTTGAAACGTATATGTGTACCAAGCATACACGCCTCAACAACTCCTCCATATATTTATTATCGGAAAATTGAGAGTTTTTCAATTCGGTAAGGGGAAAAAAGTAAACCCTTCCACTTTCATGTGTAAGCATGTAGGCGTGCACGTGTGTGGGGGTGATCGTGTAGTGTTGTAGCAGTGATGTATATTTGTGTGTCACCGTATCGCGCAAGCAACGCACTCAAGGGCTCCCTACCGAGGGATCGAACCTAGGCTTGAGCCGCTGCCGTGGGAGGCCTTATCGGGTTATATTATAACCAAAAAGATGTAGATATGTTATACGTGCTCTAAGCGCGACATGTCAAACTGCAGCTAGATAGCCAATAGTGACCTTAGTATCGTGTCAGCCAATGATATTAGTTGTAATATCATTGGTGTCAGCAGTAACGGGAGTGCGTTGTGTAATGATTAATTCATCACATTACCCAAAACTGGCAAAATGCTCTCATGTGTTATGAGATATTGTACAAACTATATAAGTAAAAAGAAATCGATGTAATTAAAAATCGTATTCTAAAATTATTTATAAACTCTAAAGTATTTCATGAATTGAATAACCATACAGATATCCATTCTAAACCACCGTATGCTTTTGTTGAAAGTTATTATAGAAAAATATATCAATTTTCGACTACACTTTGACCATAAAAATAACCCAGATTTAAAGAAAAAGTTAAGAAACAAATTAAATTTATTTGAAGGTTACTGATACCGTCAAAAGATATTGAGCAATCATACTTGGTGCTCGTAAATTATTTCATGAGATTATTTTAAATACTAAATAAAATAGCAGTTGAATATTATTCGTATGATTAAATTTGTGTAATAAAATTGGTTTTATTCTCAGTTATTTACTTTCATTAAGTATTCACTTTTTATTAATTTTATACAATGTTGCAAAAATAATGCATCTGTGAGTCAATCCACCATTAGGCATATATTTTGACAAAGTAAGATTTCCCGTCTTTTTTTACTATTCTTTATTTTGTTGACGGCTACCCATCAATTCGTCCGTATCTAAGCAACATACAGTTATTTCTTTTTCACAACTGATATCGAGAATATGCTATTTTACTTCCACATTTTATCTAAGTGTGTTATTACAATATTACTATAATAGGTATGTGTGCGTTAGCGTGCCGTTTGTTTTGTCAAATTGTCATATAGGTAACGTATCTATATATTTTTAATATCACTGTAATACACACACTGTTTTTGAAATAGATTTATTTTCTGGATGAAATTGCACCCATGAAGTCTTCATTTGGAGTTTTTGGCGGGATTTCAGTCTGTCATGTAGTGGATTTTATATTTTATTCATAATCTTGTGTTACATGACTCTATATTGTGTAAAGTTGGTGGTTTTTTATGTAATATGGTTAGTTTATTGTGCATAAGTGAAGTGAATGGAAAATAATACCACGGAGCATGAAATTCTGAGGTGCCACAAAAACTCCCTGGAGGGTTCTAACAAGAGACCCACCATCTTGTTAGAATATTGATTGACACGACGCTTGTAATATTATTGATTACTCGACAATGGCAGTAATAATCTGAAAGATTGATTGCCAAAAACAAGTAAAAAAAAAAGTCTTCATCTCTGTACCCCTAACAATGTGTATTTAAAATTTCATGATTCACTTGTACTTTTTTTTTTTTAACGTGGGGAAATTCCTTGTGGATACGCACCCTCCCGGGGAGAGGATGGGTTATGTCCGGCTTGCACGGACTAAAACCCCACAGTGTACCGACAGACCGTAGTGTCGGGGCGGCAAGGGATCGAACTAAGCTATTCCCCTTAGATAGCCGCCCCAACGGTTCACCCGGCGGAAGATGGCCGATACTTTCGAAAAAATATAAACAAATATGTACTGCCCTCTTTTACATTAAGTATCCATGCAAGTTTACTTGAGGTGGCAATGGGCTATCTATACTAATATTATAAAGCTGGAAGGTTTGTTTGTTTGTTTGATTGAACGCACTAATCTCAGGAATTACTGGTCTGATATGAAATTATTATTTCAGTGCTCATATAGCTCATTTATCGAGAATATATATATGGGCTATATATCATTACGCTAAGACCAATAGGCGCGGAACACCAATAAAGAAAGTTTCAAAATCGGGATATTTTCTTTTGAGTTTTTTATTATTATATCATAGGAGGGAAACGAACAAATGGGTCACCTGATGTTAAGTTATCATCGTCGTCTATGGACGACACTTGCAACACTAGGGTAGTTACAAGTGCGTTGCCCGCCTGTGTTGGGGGGAGGGGGAAGGGGATTGTAGGTGGGTCTCCGGCGCTCTCACTGATCAAACGAAACGCAACGATGCAAGCACTGTTACTTTACGTCGGTTTTCTATGAAAGGGTGGTACTACCCCGGTCAAACCGACCCATTTGTGCTGAAACCAGTAATAGCTTCAGCTTGGTGCTACCACCTACAATCACACCAGGAGTTTCCGCTGCATGTTAGTGTTAGCTCAAAGTAACTTTTCCATGATTCCACGTAGACAAAAGCTAGTATATAAATAATCTTACCATCTTCTCCGGTGACATGTTTCTCCAGGTTGAGTTTGTCTTGGGCCACTTGGTAGATACCTTCTTCAATAGTACCGGAACTCAACAGCCTGTAAATTGTAACGGGACGTGTCTGGCCGAGTCTGTGACATCTGGAATATAAAAGCCTCTATCAATAATCCTTCCTATACTTTATCAGAAAAAGAAGTCATATTATTTGTAATATTGTTGACTAACTGTGCCCGCGACTTCATCCGCGTTGAAGCTGATATACAAAACAGTGCCTGATAAAGTCATCTGAATGTATTAAGTTTAATTACTATTTAATTTTCTCTCATACTAAGTCGGGCCATCATTTAGTGTTTTCGGACCATCACCATCATTTGTAGGTGGTAGAGCCAAGCTGAAGCTATTACTGGTTTTAGCATGAATGGGTCAGCTCGTCCGGGGTAGCACCACCCCACCCACAGAAAACCGACGTGAAGTAACAGTGCTTGCATGCAGTGTTCGGTCAGTGAGAGCGACGGAGACCTACCCTCCTCTTTCCCTTCCTCTCCCCCCACCCAAACACAGGTTGGCAACGCACTTGCGACTCCCCTGGTGTTGCGTTTATGGACGGTGTGATCACTCAACATCAGGTAACCCATCTGTTCGGTTGTCTCATATAATAACATTAAAAAAAGAAAACAATTACTTTTGATAGACCGAAATGATTTTAATGAAACAAAAACTAAATGTTACTCAAGGCTTTATGATTTCCTATAATGGTTTAATTATGAACGCAGTACTTTAGCAGCGATGGTTGTCCAAAGAAACAGATAGACATTTCTAAAATTGATTGAAATGTATTTTAATAGTTATTGCAAGACACCTGCAACATTTTTTTTTCAGAAAGCTCTAAAACTACAGACACACTAGATATATATTTTTATTATATACTGACTCGGGGCCCATTTGCTACCCAGACATACAAATACTGAATTTTTAACCTACGTCAAAAAGCAAGAGGTTACTTATATCGAATGTATGTACCTCTATCTTTTTGTATACATTTTGTGTGTGGTCTGTAATGAATAATTTATACTTTGCATGTGTGTTACAAATAAATTTATTTTCTTTCTATCTATACGAAACAAAACTTAGCAGACTATCGCACTATTCTCCCCGACATACCAAATCAAAATCTGGGTACTGTAAGTAAATATTCTCACCTGTCCTCCGCCTGCTTGTCATTGTACGGATTAAAATCTATATCGTGAATGATGACAGTGTCCGCAGCGGTCAAGTTAATACCGAGTCCACCGGCTTTCGTCGACAGCAGGAATACGAATATGTCCTCGTTATTGTACTGGTCTATTAGTTCTTGTCTGGAATATACATATTATTATTGCTACATATAATAAAACAAAGCCTCTGCCACATCTGTCTGTCTGTTTGCAATAAACTCAAAAACTACTGAATTGATTTCCATACGGTTTTCACTAGTAGATAAAGTGATTCATGAGGGACATTTAGGTATACAATCTGTCAAGATATTTCTTTTATCACTAATAACCTAAAACAGAAAAAAGATGACGACCAAGAGACAGCTGAAATAACGAAAAAAAAGGAGTTTTGGCGGAATCTTGGAATGTCCTGTAGACGCTTTTATATTTTATTCATAACCTTGTATTATGTTCCTCTATATATTTTCTAATATTGGTGATGTTTTATGTAATATACTTTGGTTATTATGCACAAATGAAGCGGATAGAAAATAATATCACCAATCATGGATTGTGACTTGCCACAAAATTGCCCCGGAGAGGTCTAACAAGATGGCCACCATCTTGTTAGTTTATTGAAATGATCACCCAAAAACTTGCAATATCATTACCTATTTACTAATGGCAGTAATAATGTAAGAAAAGATCTAAACCTGTCAATAACGGCCGTGCTGCCATCCAGCCGGAGGTAGCGGTGCCCTCGCAACGAGAGATAGGGCTCCAGGATGTCCAGCATCATCGTGAACTGGCTGAAGATGAGCACGCGATGTCCGTCCGCCTGCAGACGGGGCAGTAGCTCGTCCAGCTTTTCAAACTTTCCAGAATCCAAGATGAGATCGTCCGGAACTGAGAATTTTCTAATACACTGTCAACAAATTAAATATTTCTTTGTCACTTCCTTTTTGAGAGCATGTTAATTTTCGAAAGTTGTTACTACATAATTTTTTGTATATCAAAGAGTGCAAACATGTACATTTTGGGTACTTATTGCATATAATACTGTTGTTAAATTTTCAGAACGTAACTTAAACATAAACTAACTTATGGTCATTTCTCGGGTTTTCCCTATAAGGGCACTATTTACCCCACGGCGTGCCTCCACAAGAAAAGCCCTGTGTATAATAAACTAGCTGACCCAGCCAAGAATTGCTGTCGCTCAGTTATTATATCATTACATATTGATAAGAATACGTCATTGTTGTTGATAATATGACCCATACATATCACTTAACGGCACCAGATTAGCCCCCCCTCGGCAGCGGCTCAAACCTAGGTCCGTTTGCTCAGTGTGGAGCCCTTGAGTACGCTGCTCGCGCGATACTGGAGCACAAAATCCTATATCACTGCGACAACATTACACATATCACCTCCACACACGTGCACGCATACACTCTTACACATGAAAGTGGAATGGTTTTATTTTTTTCCCTTATCAAACTGAAATAGTTTAGAAAATTATCCGATACAAAATATACATAAGAGTTGTTGAGGTATGTATGCTTGGTACACATGTATGTTTCAACAACTCATATATGTATAAATAGTTAGCTCAGATAGGTCGCGAATGGTATATATCAGGCAACAGCCCAAGCCAAGGTGTGCCGTGCACCCTTGAGCTAGTTGTCAAATAAAATAGGCTGAGTGCCTTATACGCTCGCCTTCATAGTCCGGTGAAGCTACCTGAACCTTGCTGCGTCAATAGCGTATTCAGATCGAAAAAAAAAATCACTTAACGAACTACCATGCAGTAGAAGCTTTCAAAAAGTAACAAAACCAGATTTCGAAGTGTTCTTCATTGGTGCCCCACTTCTATTGGCCTAAGCGTGCTAATATATAGCCTTCCTCAATAAATTAGCTCTCTAAGACTGTAGAGAAATTTTTAAATAGGACCACTTGTTCCTGCGATACCCCCTATAACGTCATAAACTTACAAAAACTCACAATTTTTTTTTCTCTACCTGACTATGCTATGGACCAAGGAAGTTCTTAACAGCTTCACCGGACTACGAGAAAAACTCATAAACTTTACCTATTTATACTATTATAAGTATATATTTCGTTCGCGTGATAACTGTGTAAAAAAAAAACAGTAATGAATAAAATCATCTGTAAGTTATAAATCCATTTACTTACATACTTTTCTCTCGTACATAAGTTGCATTGTCATATATTACAATAACTTTTAATAAAGTGAGCCGACTTTAATGAAACAAAGACTAAACGTTACACCAAGATAATAGGTCTTTACCTATGAAATTGTCGTTCTGCAGTACTGGCCATTTCAAATCAAAATAATTTTTGTTTGGCTAAGAATTCTAATTTCAAATTAATTTTATTTTAAAAACATGGAATTCTTTTTCCAAAAGTAGTCATTTGTTTATTGATTAGTGTTGCATTTTCATCGCATTTCAATCTTTTTTGTCTTCATAGATACATTAAAAATTCGAGTAATTATGGAATATGAGTACCGTTGTGGCAGCAACGCGGCACAAGCGGCACGCAACATCAACGACGTTTACGGAACTAACACTAAAAACCAACGCACCACCTGTTATTGGTTTGCTCGCTTCCGTTTTTGGAATTTCGACCTGAAAAACGAATCTCGCGGTCGTCCGAAGACTTTGGTCGACAATGACGAATTAAAGGCGATTGTGGAAGCTGATGATATACAATCTACGGCTGAATTATCAGCAGCTTTCGACGTTAACGTCAAAACAATATTGGTCCATTTGCGTCAAATTGGCAAGGTAAAAAAGCTTGACAAATGGGTACCCCACGAACTCAATTACCGCCAGCGCAAAGTACGCGTCGAGACGTGCTTTGCACTGCTCAACAGGCACACAAATGAAGGAATTTTGAACCGCATTGTTACCTGCGATGAAAAGTGGATTCTGTTTGATAACCGCAAGCGCTCAGCAAGTTGGTTGAATCCTGGTTCAGCACCTAAACAATGCCCTAAACGAAAACTTACCCCTAGAAAAGTTATGGTCACTGTTTGGTGGTCTAGCGCCGGTGTGATTGATCACAGCTTCTTACCAAACGGGGTGAGCATTACTGCAGATGTGTACTGTGAAGAACTGAACACAACGATGGAGAAGCTGGCACATCTCCAACCACCATTGGTCAATCACTCGTCTCCGCTGCTCCTGCACGACAACGCGCGACCTCATACTGCACAGCAGATGATCTCCAAGTTGCAAGAATTGGGGTTGGAAGTTCTCCGTCATCCGCCTTATTCACCAGACCTTGCACCTACAGACTACTACTTTTTCCAATATTTGGATAACTCCTTGGCGGAAAAAAAATCAATACCCGAGAGGCAGTACAAAATGCCTTTGAAGAATTTGTTGTGTCTCCCATCTGGCTGATTTATTTAAGAAGGACATCAATAAACTGCCACTGCGTTAGCAAAGATGCATTGATTGAATGGGTGATTACTTCGATTAATACAAATAAAAAATACATGAAAAAAATTCGTTTAAATTTTTTTATACAAAACGGCAATTTCATAGGTGAAGGACTTAATATGATAGGTGTTGCAAGAGTCTATGGACGGCGGTGATCACTTAATATCAAGTGACACGCGTGTTCATTTGCCCCTTATGCCAAAAAAAAAAAGACTTTCTTGAAGAGGTTTTAAGAAAGTAGTATTTTAGTAGCAATACGTTTTCATACAAACAGACAGACATTTCTAAAATTGATTGAGATGTTTTTCATTACTTATTCCTAGAGACTGACAACATCTTTTTTTACAGAAAAAAAAAAAGTAGAAACACGTTCGATTTTATACTGTTATCGATTTCGTAGAGATTTCAACAATAACAAATATTGTAATGTATAAGTATAATTCGCTAGATATTTTAAAATATGAGCCGCCATTTTGAGATTTGGATCTTAAAAAATCATGTATCAGCTGTATTCATAATATAAAATTCATTCAAAATAGATAACAAAAATGAACTTACATTATACTGCAACGTTAACTGGTGTATTTGGAAGTCGGATAGACATAGGAGGTCCTGGAACACATAATGTTCATTTTTTTCCTTGTATCCAGGGTCACGGGCCAGTCTCTGGGCCATCTTCTGAACCATGTGTCCCTCGTAGTAGTAACGCAGGAGTAGGGGATGGTTCGCCAGCTTCCTCATGTCCATCATCATCGAAATACCACTTTGTTCAGTTGTAGCATGGATCTGTCGAGTGTTGTTAAATGATTAAAATTTTGATTAAGTACTAAAGTATATACAGGGTGACTGGTTAAGCACTCGCAATATTCAAGAACAAGTTGTGTCCGGTGTTAATAACCTCAGATAAGGATACGACCTATGATCCATTTTTCCTTCATACTTTGATAATAAAAAAAACCTACTCTCCTAAAACCTTCTCAGTACTGATAAAATTGAGTAATAAGCAAGCTACATATTAAAAAATAAACACTTACTGTACCATCCTTGGCCGCAAACCCAGCGATCAGTTCTTTGTACAACTTCTGTTGCTTCTCGGACATGGGACATAATTCTGTATGATTGGTCTTCTTCGGCAAGTCCTGCAGCACATCCCTCTTTAACCTCCTCAAAACAAACGGTTTCATTATACGTTTAGCCTGTATTATTTGACTCTGCTCAAATGCAGGCTCATCTTCTTCTTTGCTGCCATTGGCTTTTTTTGTTGTTTTTGATTTCTGTACATAAAAAATATTAAAATAAAACATAAATATAAAGTTACTAAAATAATATTTGACATGCAATTATAAAACGCAAAAGCTAATGATCATTTAGGCCCGATTCACACAATGATGCCATTCCCGGTGCGATCACTCTCTAGTCTTGTTCAGTCGTCGATCTGGTAAAATATTTTTAAACAAGAAAGAATCAGAGTATTCACACTAAATACCTACATGCGTGAATAACATCTGATTATGAATAACGAATAATCATACTGTAAGTATTTTCGCCAACATTTCTATAAGCGTTATTTCCGGGAAAAAAGTGTATATGGTAGAAATTCGTGAACATTTTAAAAGAATAGGTCACAGTTATACACTTTCAATAAATGAATTATATATTATAGAAATTTATCGTATTATTTCAAGAAACGTCCTATGTCGAACATGGATAGAGACTGACTAGAGACAGCTTGATTTGACCAGACCGATATTGCTGCATCAAAGTGTGAATCGAACCTTAAAAACTTTAAAATATAATTTACAGTAAAAAGACAAATACGAATACCTTTTAAAAACCTAAAACCGTTTGTTTACTTTTAATAAAAATTATATTAAAAAGATTATTATTTATTTAAACTTTTAAAATTAATAACTTTATTATTTAAAAGACTTAAAATGTAATACAATTTATTTAAAAAAAGACAAATGTTTTGTAGACATTTCTAAAACAATTTGCAGTAAAAAGACAAAAGGCAGTGGTTTTCAAATAGTTTTGAATAATTTATAGACTTTTAAATATATAGCATAATATAATATATTATAGTAAAAAGGTAATACGCAGTTTCAATGTATTCAAAATATTTGTAGACTTCTGTAATGCAATTGATAGAATTAAGACAAAAGGCAGTGGTTTTTAATAGGTGAAAAACCATTTCTATACCTTTGTAATACAGTTTGCAGTATAAAAACAAAACGCAACATTCTTGGGTAGACTGAAAATAATTTGTAACATTATAATCTGTACGAAAACACAAAATACAACATGCAACGGTGGTTTTCGACAGATCTAAAATTATTTGTAGACTTTTGTGAAATAAACTAAAAATAATAGATTTTTAAATAACTAAAACTCACAGCATTCTTTTGGAACAAGCTCTTGAGATCATCAGTCTTCCCAGAGAACATGTGCGGCATCACGAAGCAAAGTAATGACATCAGTTCCAGTAAATTATTTTGTAAAGGTGTACCCGTCAGCAAGAGTCGATGTTTTGACTGTAA
>JACEII010000002.1:2961122-2990252 GCA_014332785.1 Antheraea mylitta
AAGAGTCGTTGTTTTGACTGTAATCATACAAATAATGTATCACTGCAAATGTTATCTACTGTTTTCATATACTGATAAGCAAAACGACAGGAAGAATCAATGTTTTGACTGTAATCATACAAATAATGTATCATTGCAAATGGTATCTACTGTTTTCATATATTGATAGTCACAACATTTAATACTATTCAATATTGCTGTAAGTTCCTAATATTTAGTCACCTTGCTTGCAAAAACTAACAAATACAAGTATCCATTGCCAGTACAATAAAAAAGTACCATAGTGTATGACTTGATACTATATAAAATGTCTTCGACTGATATTGGAAAGATGTTTTTGCCTTAAATTATTGCTGTTAGTACCTTTTAATTAGCTATTCATACTATATAATGAATGCAGATCATTTGTTACTTTATACAAGTTACTATGGAATAGTACAAGTGTTTATTACCTTTAGTTTAAGCAGGTTATCATACCGTTGTGTTGACATGTTCTTAAGCATATGTGCTTCGTCGTATATAACATAATGCATTGGAGTTATTCGGAACATCTTCCTTTCCTCTGGACAACTGTTCACCATTGTATATCTGTAATATTTTATAATACGCCATATTAATTTGACTTGACCTTATTCGAAGCTTATTTATGAGATAGGCACTTCCGTTTCCCGCCAGCATGCCCACTTTTGACAGTAAATATCACTAACTTCCGGTCAAATATCTTACTTGTGTCTCGCCCCACCATGGCAGAGAGGTGTATTTAGAGCGACGCCGTCTTTCAACTTCATTGGCGTCTTGTTCCCCGCCGAGAACAAATGTGCAAGTGAAATACTTGCACAAAAGTGAAAAATATTTGCAGAAAATATTTTATTTTTTAATTTTATAGTCTGATTAATATTTCCAGAAAATATTGTATTTCTACTTTTCAAGTATATGAAAGAGTGTTAATATATTCCTGGAAGGATTGGTAAAAAGTATTGTAAGGCCGCGTAAGTAGCTACTTACATATTAACCTATTGCTGTTACTGAGGAACAATATAACGATACCTTTCGTTGAAAAACGATCACGTGAGTACAAGCTAAGTCTGTTTTAAGAACGGACTATTGTATTTAGTGTTAATAACAGTTTTTATGCGAACGGGTTACCCCGTTCGAATTTATTTTTAATTTCCGGTCATTTTATGAAGTGCTGCTCTTTTATAAAATATCATCATCGTTTTTATTGCCTAATAATATACCGGTTGTTTATATACATATATTGTGTGTATGCATACATCTCACATTATATTGTATTTTTTCGAATGTGGAAATAAGTGGTGTTAGTGAAAATTTCATTAACTGTAGTTACCTCGAGTGGTGCTGAAAATCCACCTTTCCCCTAAATAAAAAGGGGGGGGGGGGTAAATGTGTACGCCGCAGTATATATCGTTATATAAATATCCAATACATGATATATCGAAGTACAACCCTCTACAACTTGCAAGCAGCAGTGGTAAGCATTATTATTTCGAAACCATGTTCACTGAATATTCAGATCTTGGTATACCTGCGGCGAAGCCATGCTGCATTATATTATCTTGTTTTACTCTTAAATGTTTTTAATGAATTTTTATTAGCTGTAAGACCCACTACAGTTTATTTATTTTAGCAGCTCTTCTCCTTCTACTTGTGGTGATACTAGCTCGTAGTCGCTGATAATGGATTTTGATTGTTGTCGGATTGAGAAAAGCAATAGTAATGATCAAGTATGCAAAATTCTACCATCAGACGAAGGAGCTCGTGAGCACTATGCACGCTAGTGGAATCTCAATACCTCTGGCCTGTCTTCAGAGCGTGACCCCTCGGGCTCGCGGATAGAAGTTTCTCCTCGAGCGAGCACGTAGTGTCTCCACGCAGGAACGTCAAAGTGAGTTGGCAGGCTTATTCAATTTCCTTGCACAGGAGAACATCAGTGCAGGATCACTGCGATTATATAAATAACCTGCGTAGGGTTATCCGATGGTTATTGGTGCCAGATCACGGCTAAACCCGTGTAGGGTTATTACGAGTATCTGTGCAAGATCACGGAGATTATGTAAATAACCTGCGTAGGGTTATTCCGACGGTTATTGGTGCTGGATCACGGCTAATATATCGCGTAGGGTTATTACGAGTGTCGGATGATTATTACGAGTATCGGTGCAAGATCACGTCGATTATATAAATAACCTGCGTAGGGTTATTCCGACGGGTATTGCTGCTGGATCACTGCTATTTAACTCAAATTATGTAACGATCCCGCTGAGGGCTCGTCAGTGTCTCCGCGTAGGAACACGTTAATCACATAATAAGCCCGCGCAGGGCTTTCAGTCAGTGCGTCTTGCTCAAGTGCGTCTGCTCAGGAGTACGCGCATCACATAACTAGCCCGCGCAGGGCTATACGGTGCCTCTGCGCAAGAGCATGCTAATCACGTAACTAGCCCGCGCAGGGCTATTCAGTGCCTCTGCGCAAGAGCACGCTAATCACATAACTAACCCGCGCAGGGCTATTCAGTGCCTCTGCGTAAGAGCACACTAATCACGTAAATAGTCCGCACAGGGCTATTCAGTGCCTCTGCGCAAGAGCACACTAATCACGTAATTAGCCCGCGCAGGGCTATTCAGTGCCTCTGCGCAGGATCACGCGAAGCATATAACTAGCCCTCGCAGGGCTTTCAGTGCCTCTGCACAGGAACACCGTAGCATATAACTAGCCCTCGCAGGGCTATTCGGTGCCTCCTCGGAGGGCTGTTCGGTGGCTCCTCGGTACCTCCACGCAGGAGCACACTGATGATGACTGATGACTAGCAGTAACTAGCACTTAGCCCACGCAGGGCTATTCGGTGCCTCTGCGCAGGAGCAAGCGAATCATGTAACTAGCCCACGCAGGGCTATTCGGTGCCTCCATGCAGGGGCACGCGAATCATGTATCTATCCCTCGCCTCGCAGAGCTATTCGGTGCCTTCACGCAGGAGCACGCGAATCATGTATCAATCCCTCGCAGAGCTATTCTGTGCCTTCACGCAGGAGAACGCGAATAATGTATTCCCTTGCAGAGCTATTCGTTGCCTTCACACAGGAGCACGCGGATCAAGTAACTAGCCTGCGCAGAACTATTCCATGCCTATTTAGTGCCTCTGTGCAGTGCAGATGCACGCAAATCGTTTAACGATACGCAGTTTGTTCAGTGTCTCCTCACAGGAACACGCGTATTTTTGAATCAAATTTCGTTGGATTATTCGGTGCACGTGAATTACGGAAGCAACCCTCGTGGGGTTAGTCTGTGGTTCCTCGTAGGACACACAAATTATATATGAACCTTCGAAGGGTTATTTGAAACCTCCACGCGGGATTGCACATATCATAAAGGATAGTAGATAACAGCGCGCAGGAGTAGTTCATACTAGGAAGCCAGACCACCTAAAGCTATATAATAATATAGTAATGATGTGACCTGTCCCCAGTGTGAACGTACGTCTATCGCCAAGTATATGTTAGTAAATTTACGTGGACGTGAAATGCGGAGGAATGGATTTCGGAAAAATGGACTGTTGTCTTTTAGCAGTTTTGTTATAACCGATAACGGTTAGGAGTAGATAGGATGATAGGAATTTTTGCAGGAACGCAAATCGTTCCGATAACTGTAGGGCTGTTTAATCGGTGTACCCTCGTGTGTGATCATACATTGCTTCTAGACGGTCAATCTCGCAGGGTGCAGCAAGGTTTTCTTGTTTTTGTGGTTGTCGGAAATTTCTCATGTGGTATAAGAAGTGACCTAATGCTTATAGGCATCGCTATTCTGTAACTTCATAGTTAACAGACAAGCCATCTAGTCACATCAAGGGCGCATATTCTGCTTAAAGAGGCTGCGTCAATTCAAAAGTGGCTTCAATCTTCTTGCAGCAAGTATGTGAAGACTCCCGGTAAAAGCAAGAGTAGTTGGAAGTAACCAACATTGGGTGTTAAGCAGAAGCATCTACTAATTGAAGTATATTAAATCGAAGGTTTAATACTACTCTGTATTTTAAGCAGTCTCGAATAGCTTCGGAGGTCTAACTGTTCACATTTACAAAGTATTTTGGCTACTGTGGTACTAATAAAGACTATTACTCAGTGTTCTAGTAAAGTCTAAAGGTTTGCATAGCTTCAAAGAATCTTATAGGTTCTATGTAACGCCCTCGTAGGGTCACTGACTAACATAGTAAGGTCATGCCTCTAATTAATTGATTGCAGCGAAAATTTTGAGCCAACATGTGGAAATGGTCGATTAAATGTTTTACCGAATAACCCAAAGTAACAGTGCCGCTAAGCAGTCAAGGTTGTCTCTTAAGTCAGTTCGCTGAACTAGTTCGATGAGGCAGCATGAGAGCGATGCGTCTGTTACCTGTAGTGGCTGAGACGTAGCGTCACAAACGCCTTGCAGTCCGCGAGGTGACGCTGCAAGCGCTTTCTAGCCTAGAGGCCAACAATCACATCGCTCGCCACATCAATAAGTTACCTCTTTAGTAAAAAACCATTTCGTTCGGCTTTTAACATAACGGCAGGAACAGAAATCTCTAGATTAAGTAGTATGGTGTCGCACACGCTTTTTGTGAGAATCCTTTCGAATTGGTTATATGATGAGTAGTTTGTCTTTGTAATTTAAGTTTGCCATCAAAACTTTTAGACCAAGAGAGTGCTTCTAGAAGGGAAGTTTGGTTGAAAAACTGGTTTTTTGCGCTTACTTTGCCAAAATTCTTCCAAGCCATAAATTTGTACTATTTACACATATTTTTTGATGCTAGTATAAATCTTTGGTTATTTTAACCAAACCCAGTGATTTTTACATACAGCAGTGTCTTTGATATCACTTAGGGTGTTTTTAGACGGTTAATGTTTTAGTTTCGTACTACTAGATAGCACTAGAGATCACTGACAGCTCTTAAGCTGTAAAACTTTTTCAAATAGGAATGTGTAAAACTTATTTTAAATATCTTGGTATACCGATTCAGTGGTGATGCAGAGCACATTGCCAGTATTACTACTCGAGTAGTAGCTTTATCTCTATCAGATATGTTTATACGCACGTAACTGGTCTTATTTTAGGTAAAATTCTTTATAATAGTGATAGTGAACCAAATAGTTTCTCGTATCGTATTTTAAAATCTACCGCGGTGAATACCGAATCCTTACGTAACTAAGACTAGAGGCAATTAAGAAACCATACCATAGTTTCTTATGGCATAGTTATACATTTTTTGTTTTGGTATGAATATATACTGAAATGTGGTAAACGTTCTAGTTCACAGGCATCTTTCAGAGGGAATTGCCTTCTTGAATATATAGGCCTTATTCAGAATTGTGGGCCTTATTCAGAATTGATAGTACCTCTGTAAGCTTGTGTAATCAAGATTCCTTTATGAATCTTGGCTTATCTAGATCACATTGGCGTCGGTGTCTCTACCACCACCACCAGGCGATAACAAACAAGTCTCATAAATAAGCTTCGAATAAGGTCAAGTCAAATTAATAGAAGCGTTTTACCTTACAATAAAACGCATATTAATTTACTTACCTTATTCGAAGCTTAATATTTTAAATTCTGCCTGGTATTATTATTCGACTCAATGAAGTTGAAAGACGGCGTCGCTCTAAATACACCTCTCTGCCATGGTGGGGCGAGACACAAGTAAGATATTTGACCGGAAGTTAGTGATATTTACTGTCAAAAGTGGGCATGCTGGCGGGAAACGGAAGTGCCTATCTCATAAATAAGCTTCGAATAAGGTAAGTAAATTAATATGCGTTTTATTGTAAGGTAAAACGCTTCTATTAAATTATTACACTGAAAGAAAAACGTAAGCCCAAGTCGCATAAGGGCATTTATTAAGTGCTTTAATGTTTTTTCAAGTGTTAATTAGGAGTTTACTGTTCCGAATATATACAAGCTGGTACTTATATGATGACTGTGTTAATGATTCTTGATAACGCATGTGCAATATTTAAAATACTGATAAATATAAGTAAAAAAAAAGAAATATTATAATGCTTCTTCTGTCTGTCTGGTAAGCTTGGTATTTGAGAGAGTTATATTAAACTTTTTTTTTATGTTATAGGAGACAAACAAGCAGACAAGTCACCTGATGGTGAGTGATCACACCGTCTATAGACACTTGCACCACCGAGGAGTCGCAAGTGCGTTGCCAGCCGATGTTTGGGGAAATGGATATGGGGAGGGGGGAGGAGAGAGGGAGAGAAGGGAGGGTTGGTGGGCCTCCAGCGTTCTCACTTACCGAACGAAACGCATCAATACAAGCAATATTACTTTACGTCGGTTTTCTATGTGAGAGTGGTATTAACCCAAGCGAGCCAACCCATTCATGCTGAAACCAGTAACAGCTTCAGCGTGGCTCTACCACACTTAACTAGCCAATTCACGCGAATTCGTCTGTTTCGTTTATTATCTTAATTGCTTTGTTATATCTCAAAGGAAGCCTAAGCGTTTTCGACGAAAACTTCTGGCTTGACTTTTTCCGTTTTCCGTTTATATTTCAACAAATTTTCAAAAAATCTTGATAAGTTATATACCTAAACCTTTCTCGTAAATCACTCTATCTATTAATGAAAACCGCAAGAAAATTCACTCAGTAGTTTTTGAGTTTATGGCGAACAAATTGACAGACGCGGCAGAGTACTTTATAACATGTTGTGATTCTAAAATCTGTACAATAAAGAAAAGAAAAACATATATATACATATATGTATTTCCGTAATTTGTAATTATATATTTGTTGGACGAATGTTGGACCAAAATCTAATATTTAAATGACAATGTAACATAAGATGGTAACACAATAAGCCTTGAGGAAGACTCGACTCCCAATTGTAGCTGATGGAACATCTATAGATTATTAATGGCAGATTGTCAACTTAAGGGTTGTATCTACATAAGCAGGCATTAGAGAGAACCCCACACTGTAACTATAAAAAATATAACTCACGTAGTAAGTACAACATCTATATCGTCCAGTCCTCTGGCGTATTGAATACGTAGCTGCCTCCTCTCCTCTGGATTGCCGTAATATTTACTGACACGTAGAGATGGACACCATCTTGCTAACTCTGTACTCCAATTATCTGAATAAAACATTCATTCAAATGAATTCCATATGATGACAAAGAATCTATGAATGAGGATTTTTTTTTTAATTACATGATTGATTTTATCCACTAAACTATTGTAGAATTAAAATATCATAAATATATGGGGCACTTCACGCTACATCGGAGGATTGAATTATTATTTTGTTATTCCCTAAATTTTTAATGTTCTAGTACCACTCGACATAGCCTTCTTGGTATATTTTGACCTTTTATTTGCCTATTTTCAGGAGGTACTGAAACATCGTAAAATTGAAACAGTAAAAATCTTAGGTAATATAATTTTGTATCTACCTACATAAACTTGAAATGTTAAGACATTACCTGTATTTTTTTTTTCATAAGAATTGCTACAGTCGTTTTTGAGAGATTAAAATATATACAAGAATTGCTCACTTATTAGTATTGAATTCGATAAATTTTCATCAATAAACTATTTGGTGGTCACTCATAACCATGTAAGGACCAAATTTCTTCCACTAAAAACAAACAATAATTACCGAGGGTAGAAGCAGGCACGACGATAAGATGCATTCCTTTCGCTTGCCCAGTCTCTTTCAAATGTGCAAGGAATGCTATCACCTGTACCGTCTTCCCCAGACCCATTTCATCAGCCAGGATACCAGACAAACCCTGCTTGTAGAGAACCGCAAGCCAGTTTAATCCGACTAACTGGTATGGAGCTAGTTTTAAGCTGGAAATGAAATGATTCAAGGGTTATATATTTATTTAATTATTTTTATAAGAGCTTCACAGCACAACCATATTATTTAAAAAACATGAATTTAATGATTACAAAGTGGCAACTATGAGGTAATAGATGAATGTATTTTGTATAAGGAAAGATTAAATGTATGAGTTAATTTACATTAAGTGTAAATGTGTGCATGTGTGTGTAAGTGTGTGTAGGTGTTTATGTGTCTGTATTGTTGTTTGTGTTGTGAGTGGTTATATTGTGGGTGAGCGTGTGTTGTGGGAGGGTGTGTGTTGTAGTAGGGTGTGATGCGGTTGTGTGGCTTTTGTTGGATGTATGTTGTGGGGGCGTATGTTGTGGGTGTGTATGTGTTGTGGGTGGGTGTTTGTTGCGGTTATTGTTAGTATTTTCCTGTATGACACCCAAGTCTAACTTTACGCAGACCAACTTTTGAAATTGATTCAGATTTAGGTGGAAGATATCTAAGTTATTAAGTACAAGCTCAAACTTCCTCCCTAACACAGCAATTCCTACAGCTGAGTCTATGGAAAAATATCATAATATAATTCAACAACAAAATAATGTAAGAACATATAACTATAACAATGTTATAAAGTGTTCCATACTTAGGGTTCAGTATAGCAGGTTGTTTAAGCCTGCCTGCTCCAGCGGCCACAGCTGCTTCAAGTTGCTGCGCTAGCCCAACACACTTTTTCATAAGCTTCTGTATATTGTTCCTTGTAGCCAACAGCTCTTGAGTGGAATTAAGTAGTTCAGTGCTTAACATTTTATTATTGTTGAATTTTTCTACCTGAAATATGCAAACAACATTTCTTTCAAATGAAAATTTTGTTACGCCAAATCAACAACGAGAGTGAATAGTCACACTCGGATCAGTGACGTAATTAATCATATTACTCCAATGCAGTCATAATCAACCTAGTTTTTTTCATTTCTATCAAGTGATTCCAAACACAGATTTTTTTAACAAAAACATTTATAAGCAAAATTACATTCATGTGTCATGGTTTTGGTCGTCGGACGTATTAAATAGTCCATTTGATGATGAAGAAGTAATGTAATTAATTACGTATAACAGTAGCCATAACAAGTAAGTGTCATAGACTACAAATATGTACATGGCAATATGGTTACTCATATCAGTGTACAACATGTTATACTGCTATACACTGTAATGTCTTCAAACAAAATCAATTAAATATTATTTATATTTTATTTGAAGAAACCATCTATAAGAGATAGCCCTTACTTACACTATGGACTTATAAAAATTACTAGCAACTGTAACAAGTAGGGTAAAACACCTTTTTCATGACAAAATACTTTGGTTTTGCAATTTATATGATAATAGATCAAAGTTCGACCTTATCGACATCAGATACTAACATCCATTTAATTAATTTAATTTCCCAGTAAAAAATCATTTATTTAGGCATAACAAACTTGAGAATAAATACATATTTATTTATCAAAATGGATAATCATCAAGAAAAATAATTATTAAAAAAATTTGCCTCACCATATCTAGCCATCCTTTGAATGGTCTTTGTGCTATAATAGCTTCAGCCTTCTTCTGTGAACAACCACTAAGTAGTGACAATTCATTCATATTACTTGTATTAAGGAACTCAAATACCTTCTTCTTATCACCTATCAGATCATCAGTTACCTCATTGTCGGAATCATCACTGAAATCAAAATAAAAATGATAAATGATTGTTTTATTTTTTGAGCATTAGTAATTAGATCATTTGAGCAATGGTAATTAGGTCATTTGAACATTTTCTTTGAGCTCAAAGTATTTCCATTAGTGGCTAAGTTTGAAAATAGGTTACTTTATAGACCATAGACAGTTCGAAAAAAAAGTTACTTTTAGAAATAATAAACAGTTTCTATACCTATCGTAAACCCTATCATCCTTCCCTTTCCGGACTCCATAGTTATCATCTTCGCTTCCACTGCTACCACGCCTCGCTCTTTGGCCACCTTTATTCGTTGGCGGTGTTTTTGTTGTTGTGATAAATTTCACACCCTGCGGACCGCTGGTCACACGTACAATACTCAATTTCCCGTTTGGACCGTTATTCTGTCCGGAGAAACCAGGCCTTGAGGTGAAATATGTAGGCGGTGGACCCTTGTCAATGCTTTCCGGGTCGTGTTTGAGTAGTTCATCGCGGGAACGCTCCTCGTTCCAACCGTGTTTTACTAATGTGTTTTTGACAAACTGTAAAAATATGTATTATACCTATAATTATAGTCGAAATGTTAGTAAAGTAGCAATCAATATGTTTTTATTTATAGCTACTTTAATGATTTTTTTCACGTTTCTTACAAGTTAGTATTACATTTTTGTAATATGTGATTATGAAGTATTAACCAAAAAGCAATGGCACCACTAAGATTTACAATCCTTCATCAGAAGCCAATGTAAAGCCAGCCTACAAGCGTCACCAACTGTATCATTACACATTATAACACAAAATTCTCTTATACGTCTGTCTGTCTGTTCGCGATAAACTAAAAAACTATTGAACGAATTTTCATGCAGTTTTCACCAGTAGATAAAGTGATTCATGAGGAAACTGTGTATATAATTTGTCAAAGTTTTATTATTATTAGGGCGGGACCGCTAGTCTATACTAATATTATAAAGAGGTAAAGTTTGTGAGTTTGTAACGTTGTGACGTTGTAGGGGGTAATCTCAGGAACTACTGGTCTTGAATAATTCTTTCACTGTTATATAGATCATTAATTTAGAATGGTTATAGGCTATATATCATCACGCTAAGAACAATAGGAGCTGAGCACAGGTGAAAAATGTTTCAAAATCGGGATTTTTTTTCCTTTTGCGAACTGCTGCGTGTTAGTGTATCTATTCCACGCGAACGAAGTCGCGGGCAGAGGCTAGTATAGTATATATTTACTGGTTTCTAAAAACAACGAATTAATAGTCATTGTGATAGTATTGTATAGTTACAGAAGATTGCCATTTATTGATGTTAAGGAAATTACAACAACTTTGGTAAAGATAAGAACATTTTCAGTATCAGAATCAAGTACTCACTAAAGGTGATACATCTGGAAACATTTCCAACATATTTTTGAATCTTCTCTCTTTAATCGCGGACGTCAGTTCGACAGACGTTGCCGCTTTCTTCGCCGGCGTCACAGGATCATCGGAATCTGAATCTGGTAATCTGATCCTTTTATACACAATCGGAACATTCTTTGTTAGCTGGCCTTTTGAGACTTGACTTGGTGCTGGCATCCGTATAATATTCATTTGGGGTTCTGAGAAAAACAAAAAAACTATTCTCAAACAATTTAAATATATATAGAATGTAAAAGTGATGTGTCTGTAGTTTTTAGGTATTTGTGAAACATGTTGCTACAGGTTTCTTGAAATAAACAATAAAGTTCATTTCAACTATTTTTAGAAATGTCTGTCTGTTTGAATGAACACACATCTTAGCTAAAGTACTGCGTTTGTGGTTACATGTCCCCAAGAATATCATAAAGCATATCCCCAAATAACATTTAGTCTAGGTTTCAGTAAAATCGGTTAATTGTATCAACAATTATTATAATTTTAATAACGACACGACTTAAGTATGTGAAAAAAGTATATAACTTAAAGGACTTAATACATTCAGATTATTTTAGTAGACACATTTACATTAACTTAGAAAAAGCTCTACCCCAATGCTACGTTTTCATCACAATAGTTTTCTTTACTAAAAACTGACTTACAGAAACTAGTGGGCCCGGTAGTCCGAACCGGATAATAAAAACATCGGTTGCCTGTAAAGTCGGTTTAAACACGATAATTTCACGTGTTAACATCATTAGATAACATTGCTTAAAAATTGCGGGGTAGTTCGGTAAAACATGCAGTTCGCTGAAACTGTGAAGGCCTAGTATGACCAATAGCGTAGTAAGTTCGAGAAAAAAAAAAATTAACTTTTATAAACTGAATTATTTTATTACTAGATAGATGCCTCAGAAGCTGAAAGCTTAGTGTGATCGGGCTTTCTATCGGTTATTTACGCGCTCTGCCTCGCACTCTCGACTCAGGAGGAACATGACAATAAGTCATGCTTTTTCGTGTGGGCGTGCAGCGGGCATTCATCGAGTAATAAGCCATTATCACGTCAAAAAACCCTAGACAGATTTTATACATAAACCTTTCTAATGAATCACTTAATCTACTCCTGAAAACCTCATAAAAATCCTACAGACTTAGCAGTGCTTAGTTTTATAATATGTAGTGATAATTTCCTTTTCCTTTTTTTTCGAACTGACTATGCTTTGACCTAACAAAGTCTTAACAGCTTCACCGGACTACAGCATAATTTCTCCATATCTAATCCATTTGCTCTCAAATTGATATTCATTTCTCTCCAAACCGGAGTGCATTAATTTAACCTTAACATGTTTATTATATATACTTAAATATTTTCAATCACAAATACCACATAAAATAACATCAAGTCTTAATATATTTGAAATATTATTATTACAAATTTTTGAATGTGTATGGGTGTTTGTGTTAATATTTGACACCAAAAGTACTGACCAGATTTTGATGAATCTTTACAGTAATATAGGTTATAAAATAGAAAAATGTAGAGGCTTAAGATATCATTTGAATTAAACAAAATATAACAATTAGTATCATGTAAATTTGAAAGAATCTTAAATCTATCTATGTGTAAGCTTTGACTAGAGCTATAAATGTTAGAGGTACATGCAGATATTGCATTCGATATTATAATAGTACCTGGACGACCTAGCTTAGCTCACTAGCTCAGTTCTTTAAAAAACATTTTTAAATTAAAATAAATTGTTTCGTTTGCCTCACAAAATTAGCATTTTTTTACCAAAAAAATTTTTTTAAAAGTATCTCTTTTGTTGTCACTCGGGTTCGAATTGGGGTTAAACGGATTTTCGAAGCAATCGATTTCCATCAAAACTAATTCCGTTTTGATAGTGGTGGCGAAATTTACCTTTATATTCTAAGTATATTTTTTCATTGCCTGACACACCTACACACTAAGTTTCACGGAAATAGCAGACGCCGTTTCTGAGATCCTGAATATATTATATAACGATATAAAAATATAGAAGAATGGCTCGTTTTAAAGGTATTAGATATAGAAACCCAGACAAAGATATAGTATACATACATATAATGTAATGCAGTCTAAACTTAAGTATTAATTATGAGTCTAAAATATGGTAGTCTATAAGGTATACTATCTACTTCGGAGTCTTTATCAGTAGAAAAAAAAGGTCAAAATAAATCTTTGTAAATCCAATTATCATAGTTTTATTTTAATTTGTACTCCATGTATATAGAACTATAAAATCACTTAGACATATGTCAAAATATACCCTGATATGTACTGGGTGCAGGTTACTCATTAGCAATATTTTTACAGGATATTCAGTACTTGATTCTCGTTCTAAAGCAATTTAAAAAAGTAGGTGCTTAATATTTGACCTATCTAGAAAACACAAAAATTATAGTAAATCTGTCTATGTTAAGGCACAGTGTCAATGTGTAGTAAAAGTGTCAGTGTCAAGGTGTAGTAAAAGTGAAATACAAGTGAACTCAACCAACTAGCAAAGAATAATTTTTCGAAGTTCGAATAAACATAAGGTTTTATTATACATTTTATTATCGAAGGTTATAGAATCCAAGACGCCATTCGCAGGTTTTGTTACCATTTTTCAATTTGTACTTATACTTTTAGAACAAACTTTAACTAAGGTTCTTTGTGTTGTTTATTAGTATTTTCTTTGATATCATTATTTTATATGTTAATTGGAACCATGAACTATCACACGATTTAAAGTTGTCACTCTTTATACAGTCACTATGTCTACTAAAATAACCTTAAACCCTTTAATTAGGAGTGTATTGATATAATATGATTAAAGTGTATGGAACTAGAATGATCTGTGATAACTTAAAACATTCATAGGACCAGTCTATCATTATATCCCATCATTGAAAATCTAACATTAGAAAAGTATTTGATATATTTACTATGTATTATTGATTTATTTATTCATATATTATTTTATATTCTTAATCAAAGTAACAATGCATTAAGAATGATGGTAAAACTAAAACAGTAACAATTCTAGTCCCAAAAAGTGTAAAACTCATATAAATTATTTATTATTAACACATACATTAGAGGTTAGGATCTAGCAGTCTGTAGATTACAGTAATATTTAATTATTAAAAGCTAAAATCCTCAACAACTGGCTCTGAAATAGGACTGTTGATAAAATATCGATATATCGAAATATCGATATTTTTATGTTAAAATATCGATATTTTTTAGTAATATTTTTTGGGCGATATATCGATATTTTGATATTATAATTTGGATATCGGCGGTCGATATTTTTTTAATCCATAATCATTTTCTTAGCCTTATTTCACCTAGGTTGAATCGATACATTATGTTTTTCTTTTCCAGTCTCCTCAGTCAGATATAATCTCGGAATTCATACTTATTACATATGTCATTTTTACACACATTATCCACGCTTTTTTCGGTTTCCTCTACTTTTATATCTATTCACCTTCGTACTTAAAACTATTCTAGTTATAAGTCTTTCATCTCTCTTTATGACATGCCTGTACCATGCTAACTTCTTATTTCTCAAGTTTTCTGTCACTGGTTTTGTTTCCAAACTTTACCTGATACATTTTCATTCTATCACTTCTAGTTACACCATACATCTTAACAATCGCAACTCTGCCGCGTACAGTTTTTTCTCATCCGTTTATTTTGTAACCTAGCACTCAGATGCATGCAGTATAACTGTGTCTTACAATAATTTTATACGCCTTCCCCGTGAGTTTCAAGGACATTCGTGGATCGCATAACCTGAACTTCTCCATTTCGTGCATCCTGCATTTATCCTATTCCTTCCGTTATTGTCTACGCTGCCACGTTATGGATCAACGAATATGAAGGAGGCTAGTAGTAATCGTAGTACCCAGTGAAACAGCTGAACATATGAAGTAAATAGTATTTCAAAAATCTCTTGCTGAAAAATATTCATTACCATCAGCCTGTAAGAGAGCCACTGCAGGGCCACAGACCTTTTCCTGAAAGAAGGTATGGACACATCACCACACTAGCCCACGGTGTATTGGCAATTTCAAACTCTGAGAAAACCACAATTGTACGTTTTCTCACATATAGTAATACTACCAGAACATTTCTCAGGCTCAGGATTTCTCACGGGGTTTTCCTTGACCGTCAGACGATACTGTTACCAATTTAAATTAGTAAGTGTACACGAATTTTGTAAAATTCGTTATTACACACCGGGGTTCGAACCAGCAGACATCGAAATGTTATTGTACTAGTGAAACTAGTAGACTACAACTATTTAAAAAACTTGGTAACTGATGGACTGAAAAATATTGGTACACATAATTATCTTATTTAGATAAAACAATAAGGATGACGATTATCAATATGATTGAATAACGTTTGTGCAAGTGGCTCTTAGAACTGTACCGTTATATTTTAAAATATATATGGTATAAACTGTACAAATATACTGGATTAAAAACTGTAAATCAATGTTAAGCTGAATTACATTTTTTTAACATAGCCGATATATATATCGATATATCGAAATATCGATATATTTTCCCAATATATCGAGGTTCGATATTGATATTTTCATAAATATCGATATATCGAAAATCCGATATTTTTAAAAATATCAACAGTCCTACTCTGAAACATAAATTATTGATGATAAACAGTGCTAAAATTTATTAAGCCTATCAGGCTCAATAATATTAAAAAAAAAATAAGAAAACAGAATTTTTGTAAAATTGACTTACGTAACTTAAGAACACAGTAAGAATATATTACAAACAAATAAATGTTAAAAAATATGAGTAATTGTAAGTTACACATTATTATAAAAACTAGTGGACCATTGGGCAATGGTCGACATTCAACCATAGTTCAAGTCATGTTATAAATATTACAATAATATTAATATGTTATGATATCGTTGGTGAATGTAGGATGAAAAAGGGTAATTGGAACGTAAGAGTAAAAAAAAAAATACATACAGTCGAGCATAGTAACCTCCTTCGCAACCTTTTTTGAAGTTCGTTATTGACTGGTGTCAAAATGTCTTTTTTACTTACATGTGTGTATATGTTGTGTAAAATTCAAGCATTAGTGTTAAATAATGCATATTTTAATTAATTTAATGTACTTCTTAAAAGATACGCCATAGTTGAGTTCCAAATAAAAACTAACTTTATTTCAAAATACCTTCTTACATTGACAGCTGTCAATTGACAATCATCAAATACATAACATACCTCCTTATCTAAATTCAAAATACAATTTAATAACAATCAAAATCAACTAGGTGTTAGGAATACCAATAATATCAGGCCAAGCCTGTGGATCTGGTATCTCTATATCTGAAGGTGGCGAAGATGTTCGTGGTTCAGGATGAACAAGATTATCTGGTTGATCCCATGCTGGTCTTTCAATAGGTCTTTGCTGATTGTCCCAATCTACCTGGGCTCTCGGTAACAACTGATCCGCATGTCTACGATAACGGTGTCCATCTTCCGTTCTCACCCTATAGGTGCTTGGGCCTTCGCCTACCTCTGCAATGGCCCTCTGCCATTTCCGGCCAGATCAACGCATCAAAACGGGTTGATTGCTCCGAAAAATCGTAGTAGGTGTGTTCTGTGCTGCCTCTTCTGCTTGTATTTCCTTTTGGCCTCTTATGTTTGACGGATGTAATATTGAAACGGCAGTTCTAAACTTGCGCCCATTAATCATTTCAACTGGCGTCTTCATTGTCATGCTATTTGGCACTGTTCTTAAGTAATAAAGAGCCTTACTTAATTTTTCACTCCATGACATGGTTGCGTTCGATAACTTCCGAAGTTTATTTTTAAATGTTTGAATAGCCCTCTCTATCTGACCATTTGTCGCAGGATGATATGGCGGTGAATATAGCCTAATTCCATTTCTTTTTAAAAACAAATTAAATTCTTCAGAACTAAAAGCTTTCCCATTATCCGACACAATAACATCTGGTAAACCCTGTGAACTAAAAATTTTCCTCAAGATAGTTACAACCATAGTGCTGCTCATGGATGTCACTATTTCTGCTTCAATCCATTTGCTATGACTATCAATCAATAAAAGGAATGTTTTGCCTTCAAATGGACCTGCAAAATCGATATGCAATCGGCTCCATGACTTCTCTGGTGGTAGCCAGGGTTATTCCTAACCAACTGGCACTGTTCACATTCAGACACTACTAGTTCTATGTCCCTATCCATCTCCAACCACCACACATAGCCTCTAGCATAAGCTTTCGTTTGGACTACACCCGCATGAGGGGCATGTAATAATTTTAATACTTCTCTTTGAAGAAACTTCGGTATAATGACTCTATTGCACCATAATAAACAATTTTTATTAAGTGAAAGAGCCTCTCGTCTAGTCCAGAACTGCTGCAGAGATGGATCTGAAGTGGTGTCGGGCCACCCATGGAGTACATAAAACATGACTTTACTTAGAGTTTTATCTTGCTTTGTTTCCATTGCAATATGCCCTGCATCTAAATTCCATCCGTCTGGTTGTTCTTCTAACAACAAAATTTCTCTTAGGGGTTTCTCGATTACCGCTGACAAATTTGGAAACGACCATCTGCTCAATGCATCTGCATTACCGATGCACTTCCCTGGCTTATATAGAATAGTATAATTGTAGCAACTCAATTTTAAAGACCACTGCAACATTCGAGGTGAAATTTGATCAGGAATAGGTTTATTAGGATTGAATAACCCTACTAGTGGCTTATGGTCAGTTATAACTGTAAATTGGCGTCCAGCCAAGAATTCATGGAACTTAGTTAATCCAAACATGATAGAAAGTGCTTCTTTATCAATCTGACCATAGAGTCTTTCATGAGGTTGCAATGAATGAGAAGCCATCATAACTGGGCGTTCCGACCCATCATCCATGACACGTGCAATAATTGCTCCCAAACCATACTCTGATGAATCACTTATCATCACTATTTCTCTCTTTAAATCATATCCTACCAAAGTGTGATCTGAAGAGGGTAATTCCTTTGCCTTCACAAATGCAGCTTCCTATTGCTCACTCCATACCCATTTTCTTCTTGATTCAAGTAACCAGTACAATGGTTCCAATATTGAAGATTTGTGTGCCACGAATTTTTCATGAAAATTATATAATCCTAAAAACGCAAAGTTTCCTTATTTGTTGGTGCTGGTTTCTCCATAATTTCCTTTACCTTCATAGGAGACGGATGTAATCCATCACTATCAATCATATGACCCAAAAATGTTATACTATCTGATGCAAAAATACATTTCTTAATATTCAATCGAAATCCCAGGTCTTGTAAAATCGACAGAACTTTCCGCAGTCACTGATTATGTGCCTGTATATTTCTGCCTGATACAGCCACATCATCTAACAAACATGCCACCCCCTCTAAATCTATTAACAAGGAAGACATTATACGCTGAAAAATCGCTGGTGCGGCATTTACTCCAAAAGCCAGCCTATTCATCTTCATGAGTCCTAGTGGTGTATTCAAAGTTAACAATTCAGCAGTGTTTTCATCAACTTTAAGCTTTGTATATGCCTGTTTGAGATCTAATTTACTGAAAACCCTACCACCACTCAGCTTCACAAATGCTTCCATCACTGTTTGTAAAGGATATGTATCAACATATATTGCCGTATTTACTGTAGCCCGAAAATCTCCACAATTCCGAAGTGAACCATCATCTTTCTTAATGATTCTTAAGGGTGTGGCCCATTTAGAGTACCTGACTGGAGTCAATACTCCCTCCTTTATCATACGATGTAATTCATCATTCACTTGTTGTTTTAAGGGAAAAGGAACTGGCCTCGCTCTCATAAACTTTGGTACCACATCAGTATGTACATGCAGTCACACTTCTGGTCCTTTATACACTCCAAGGTCCTGCTTAAATAACTCTGGAAATTCTTGCATCACTACTGATATTTCATCATTTGTCCAACACAATCCTCCCACATAAAGACCTAATTGTTTAAACCAATTCTGACCTAATAAGTTGGGCGTTTTCCCACAAACAATCATGAGATCACAAAAAGCTTCTTTATTTCCCAATACCACATTCACTTTCACCATGCCTAATACAGTAATCTCCTGGCGTGTGACAGTCATCAATTTCACTTTACTTGACCATAACTGAGGTGGAGTAGCCCATAACTGCTTATATGTTTCTTCAGATATTATTGATCTTGAAGCTCCAGAGTCCACTTCCATCATTATTGGGACCCCATTAATCAATATATCAACTGTGATCCGGGATTGATTCAGTGAATCAACAGTGGAACATTCATATATTCCCATCATATCTTCGACAACTTCCAATGCATTCTCTGATGTTCTACTTGTTGTTTCTTGTATTTGATAAGTTTTCTGAGAGTTTTTCAAACACGCATTGGCAATGTGTCCAGATTTCTTACAGTAAAAACATCTAGCATTCATGAATGGACAGCGTTCTCCATTTTTATGCACTTTTGTACAATGTCGACATCCCTTTATTTTAATCCCACCTATCTCCATTAGTTCACCCATCATAGGTAGCGTTTGTTTTGACTCACATATATCAGGGTACATATCATCAAAAGGTGCTTGAAAATTAAGACACCTCTGTAATGCAGTCTCATATGTCAAAGGCTTTGTTTTCAATAAGTCTCCTTTTAAATGCACATCTCATGTATCCCCAATACCAATTTATCTCTCAACTGACATTTTAAATCAGTAAAATTACATCCAGATGCTAATGTACAAATTGCTGCAACATAATCTTGCACGCTTTCAGACTTTTGTTGCACTATTTGGCGAAATTTTCCAGCTTGTAAAATATCATTGATTTCTGGTTCATAAAACTGGTCATGAATGCGTATTATTTCCGCAAACTTTACTTTAGTTGGGCGTAAAGGCACTAATAATGACGTCAATAATGTATATGTTTCTTTTCCACATTGAGCTAAAAACAATGATCGAACTTTATCATTATTTATGTCCTATAACCTGCCCCATCAAAACCACACAATAATTGTTCTTTATAATCACGCCATTTATCAGTTTTCGGTTAAATGGTCGGGGAAACACTGTGTTCGAAATATTTACAGCCATCTTCACCAAAAAAAACTTTAATTATCCACAGTTGCATATAAAAGATACGCCATTGTTGAGTTCCAAACAAAAACTAACTTTATTTCAAAATACCTTCTTACATTGACAGCTGTCAATTGACATTAATCAAATACATAACACTTCTAATGCATTTTATATAAAATAAATAGCTTTCTGCACTTCTCGGCCACATAAACTTTAACTATGCCAAATTTCAAGTTCACCCGTTTACGCAGTTCATTTAAAAAGGGGTACAAAGTTTTTACTTCACATATTAATATATAGATATGCTATTAATTGACCCATATTGTGTCATAATAACAATTGTGGTTTGAAATTAATATGTGAAGTTGATGTTAAAGTTTTTTCTGTAAAAATTATGAATTATATTTACAATACATAAGTATTGTCACATCATAGTATAGTCATGTAAAAAGGAAGTAACCAGACTATGTAGGAAGTTAAATACTACAACTGTCCCTTCCTGGTCACCCAGAGGCAGGTCTAAAACAAACTGGAAGAGAAACAGAAAAGGACAGGAAGGATTGCAGTTTCCAAAAGCAATGTTAAAGACAGAGAAAAGCGGAGAAAAAATACAGAAGGCTGTGGGACAAATAATCAGGAAGAAGTTTACAATACACACATATGATACACCTCTAATATATTTGCAAATCTTCCTGTTTTTCTGTAAAAAGCAGGCATTACATGAAACTTGAAATTGTCATGCTGTGAAAAATGTTGAAACAGGTAAACGCAATATAACATAACATCTCAAATTTCAACTTTAGTTTGTATATAGAATAAATATCATAACCTCTTATCAGATAAACCGAAACATCTTGTAATTGACGGTAGTCAAACGTGTCTCTATCTCCTCATGATAGACCGTCCCAAGCACGTGGTAAGGCATAACATTCTAATTTTAGTTTATAAACGATTCTACTCACGAGAATTAGATGTAGATGCTCTAATAGTAACAGGACCACTTCCACCAGGAGGATCGTTAGGTTTTCTCTGAAAGCGATATTGTCTCAAATAACTCAACACACTGGGACTAGTACTCTCTGACATTTTAGATCACTGTTTATCAAATCTTAGAACACTTTGTAAAAGTAATTGTAAAAGAAATTTTTTTAAATTTTATTAAAGATTTACGAAAAATACATATTACTACAAACGGTATGAAATCAACATTTCAGCCATTTTTATCCGCGAGACTGCAAATGTAAAAGTTAATGTCCAATCAAATCCAATAGAATTCAGTGTCAAATTTGACTTATACATTTGAACCAATCAGAAAATACGATTGTCAAAATATTATTATATGTCAAAAAATTTATTTTTTATTATTTTTCAGGAAAAAAATCTTTTCATAAGTCCTTTGTGAATAAATATGATCTTTACTATGTTAATTGATTACTCTTAATAAAGTGATTACCACAGATCAATAAAAGACTTGATGGCGTTTTAAAAAGATATATACTTTAATAACGCTCGTACAGTCCGTGAAATCATGAATAAAAGTGTAAGAAATAGGAATTCAATACTGTATATATTTAGTGTTACCCGTTTTTCTATATAAATTCGTATGTAAAAAATTAAACATTTTAAATCTTTATTTTAAGTGTCTCCATAATTTGAAACTCATTTAATAAATCCTGAAACTAAAGATACTAGCATCAAAAAAATATAAACACAGTGGTGTACTACTGTGAATTAAAAATATATCAATAAAACTAATCCGATTTTTTTATACTATGTTGTTATAGTTACACGCTTCTTTTAAATTACCTTGCTCAGTTTTTAAGGCATACTAGCAATGCTGATTAAAGGTTAGTTTATGGCATTATATACTAGCATTCGAGCGCAGTGTAATTTATCTGATATTTATTAAAATCATTTGTGACCTTAATTCTTGCTTTAGATGGACTGTACACTTACAATACAAGCCCATTTTAGAATTTATCGACATATACTTCGCTAGAGAACATATTTTAAATTAGTATAATAAACACAAAAGTGTGTACTTTGGAAATGTTACCTGTGGCCACTCATTACTGCTCCTCAAAAATACACTGAAAGTATAACAATTTATAATAATATTTCATATAGTTTCATTATAAAAAACCCAAGTTAGCATCGCCTATTCGTAATAAAAAATTTACAATTCATATGTTGGACGTATGAGACAAATTTTTTAAGAGGCGCGTTGTACTGATTCACTTAGATACGTCGCATTGTGTCGAGGTTCATGGTGTAAATTAATTATGTTTTTCTCTGGTGTTTTATATACTTTATATGTTAAGATTAGTTTCATAAATACTAGTAACTAGTAATTATTCGTGATGCTTAAAATAACTTTAATAAGAATAAAATACGTTCATTACATTCATCAGCTGGGAAAGCATGTATTGCTTTCGGATGAGGTACAGACGCTCTCAAACAAAAAAGTCCTACAGTTCTTAAATTCTATAGGAGCTTTAGTAATATGGGGCAATCACAATAGATCACTACTGGTCACAGTGATAGAGGACTAAGGCCTGCATAGCCCCTTTTTCCAGAATTAAAAAAAAATTCATTCATCAGGTATGACATACTGTGTAGACAATACACTTCTTTTACTATTAGTCAAAGAATTTTAAGAACTCGAGAAAGTGTTTCAAGGTTTACCTTCTACAAATATACATCTCTAAATTTTGATAATGGTGGCATATAAAATTTGTTGTTAAGAAAATTGATTTTATATTTGATTTTGTAATACAATCTGTTACCAACATAATTACATATATATTATAGTTATTATAATATGTATAAATCACACGACTGCAACCCTATAATTCAGTGCTGCCACACTGTCCGCGCTGATCTGTCAAATTAATAGGTGCGGCCATGTTGATCTGTAGTGAATAAAATTTAATAATTTGGTTTTAGGGAATTATAATTGACACAATATGCCCAAATGCGACCTAAAAACGAGATACATCCCTGCAACGTTCGCCTGGACTTTACTGTTGGGCACAACATCCCTGTTTTTTTATTTTCCGTGAGTATACAGTGCCTTCATGTATGTACTTACAAAATTTATAATTTTGGTTTGACAACTTTCACACGGGGCTAGTGAATTATTCTAAATAATATCTTTGCCATTATTTTTATTACTTCTCACTAGTTAACCTATGATTTATGTTTTGTTTATTTTTAACCCGTGGTATGATTATTGACAAGCATATTATCACTGTTAATGATGATCTATCGATCAACTTTTTCTTACTATTAGAATCATATTTACATTACCATAATAATTAATTATACCGTGTATTTGTAAAACGACTGACTAATCAGTTTGTCTTGTATGTATGTCCTGTGTATTGTTTAAATTTGTGTAAACAAAAGATGTATCATGTCAGTGGTGCAACTCAAAATATTAGTAATTACTCTAGAGAACATATATTTGTTTCGTAATATCAGTGCATATCAAGATCCTCTTATTAATTTCTACACTTGATTATATATGCCAACTTTTTTATTCTGTCAGGTGTCATATACCTTAAGCTTAGTTTTTTAAAAATTATATCCAAATTAGTGTAGTGCAAATAAATAATTTTTATGTACTTATGCGCAATATAGTGATTGTACTGGAGTTTATGCGTACAATACCAAATTCAACATGGTAATTCAGAAATCTTAAATTCATTGCCAGTTACAATGTCACTCTGGCCTACACACTTCACATAAGCTGGATATACACTGGCTGGTCTGGAAACATGATAAACTAGAAATGTCACTGTGTCAGTTTTACAACTACATATATGATGGTTGTGTCGATTGCTGTACTGGAACATTGCTAATCATGTCATTTATGGTGTTGTTACATTTTTTATGGCAGTCATAATTCACTCGGAAATAATTGAAGACATGACTGGATCAAGATTGTGTGGTGAAATGTGATCCCAAGTTTCCTTATATCTTTGATTATCTTGTATATATATCTAAATCAATAACTGACTGCCTGATATATCATTACAAGATTAAACTACTGTTGCTAGGACCATGCAAAATTTTTGAGTTCTAAAGAAGTATCTTTGAACATGTATGGTGTTATTACAAAAAAAGTAAAATACATATTGAATAGTTGCTTTAAAAAGGTTTCATATAAAATGTACTCTTGCAAGTTTATGTTATTCTTTTTCGCGACGTCTTTGTAAGTTTTCAAAGTTCGTTAAAGCGTGTGGTACTTGTCGAACTTACCATTCCTTGGGAAACTAATATTCGTAAATACTACGAGATGAAGCTGGACAGGTAGAGTTGACTAAAAACGGCTATAGAGTTAATCTATAGGCCCTAGAAGTGGGAGCGAGAGGTATACCAGCAAAATCACTATAGCCTGCTCAAGGACCTCGGTTTATCTAGAACTGCAGTAAGCTCTATAATAGAACGAGCCTCTAAAGCTAAATTAGCAGGTTCATACCAGATGTGGATAGGCAGGGAGAGAAGCACAAGTGGTTAAGGTGAGTGTTAATGTACATTTGAAAGGGGCCCCTTAAACCTACACCCGTGTCATGAATATCGGGAAATACTTGGAGCTTCTCTCGTTGGATGGACCCGACACCCGCACGGTGAATCCATGGTATGTTAAGTAGTACATCCTCCTAACTTAACCGAAGCGAGATAAAAGAGCAAAATGGCGAACATTCAGTGAAGGCGGTGCATTTAATATGAAATCTATTTAACTTTCTTGTAATAACACCCTTAATGTTTAAAGTGATGAAATAGGGGATAAAAGTTTCTATAAAATTCCATCATTTTCCATCAGTTATTTTTTATATTCTTGTATATACATATGGCAATAAGATGAGAGTCGAAAATAATTACCGCAAATATCTATACTGTTATACATATATAGTTTTATTGCTTTTATGATTTTCATAAACTATTTATGTTGACCTTGTAAGAACAGAATACTATATTTGGATATAAAACTTTCATGTAGGTCATAAAATGTTTTTTTTTCTTGAACTGATTATACCATTGGCTTAACAAGGCCTTAACAGCTTCACCGGGCTACAGTCAAAATGAAATAGGTTAAAAATGTTGCATTTCTGCTTCATCCAATCATTTCTACAGATGTTGTAGCTTATCACATTCTATTCTAGTTATATTTGTTAGTAATTTGAAAATGATCCTGTTTATAAGTTAGTGGCTATTAATATTGTATTCATATCTAATGTGGAAAAGCATAAGAGATAAGAGTAAATCTTTTAGATATTGTAAACATTTTTTAAATAGTTTCCAGTTCTATTTGTTGATGTTAAGTCACAATTACTTATTAGATAAGATAAATTAAGGAACATCAAGGGAGTGTTATCTTGGGCTGTCAATTATTATCAAATATTGAACACTTGTTAATGAGTTTAGATTCTGAGAACTCAATACTTTGAACCTTGCATTTCTAGTGAATAAAATTAAAATCTATACAACTTTCCTGATAGTGTTTTTAAGAAACAAAAGTATTCCATTATATGTAATGATTGTCATATTAATTTGAAATAAATATAAAAAGCGTAAGCAAGTACTGAAACCATTAGAATAAATATCTAGTATCAAAGATAAGGTCCTGTTTCGGTACGAGTCTAAGTATATATATCCAAATAAAGGTATAAACCTATATAGGTTATAAAACCTAGATATTTGCAGAATAAAAGTCAGTATTCAAAGCCTTAAAAAAATAACCTTATAATCACTATATTCTAATAACAATAGCCAACACCAAAGACTGAGAATCTATAGACAGCTACCATCATATTACTACAATCCGAAATAGAGCAAAACTCTGTTCGCAATTACTACTAATTACATTTCTACTCCAAAAACATCCATGAGATCTTGTATGTGTAGGTAAATTGTTAATCGAGCATGATTTGGTGGAGTGTATAGAAGGAGGCATAATGTTTTTCAAGTATATATGTATGCATATTAAATTGCACGCTCTGTAATCTAAACGGCTGGATGAATTTTAAGATATGAAAGATTGTTTAAATTTGTTTTAATTTTGGAAGTAATGTAGGCAGATATACGAAGTCTGTGAAAGAAAATTTCTGTGTTTTCGACATGGATTTTTTGTTTTTTTCTTATTATTATTAATAAATCTACTTGTTTGCTTTGCTTTAGCCCTGAGAAAGATTTATTGCATTGTAAAATAGCAACTGGTATGTTTCAAGATGACATTATGGCCTCAAAACAGTTTATGTATATTGTTAAATGATTATTTTTAGATAGAAAAACCAGTTGTTGTACCATGTATATACTATATTAATTTCCACTCGCGAATATGTTCGTGTTAATTACAATATAAAAATTAATGGTAATATAAAAATCTACTGAGAGAAAACATCCATTTTTATGAATGAAAAAATATTTATAATCGGTTCAGTAGTTCTGGCCATTACCATATAGAAACAAACAAATTATGTCTCTTTATAAGAATACTAGCCTCTGCCCGCGACTTCGTCCGCGTGGAATAGTTACTTTGGGCTAACGCTAACACGCAGCGGAAGGTCTTGAGAGGAATAAAACCCCGATTTTGGAATATTCTTCATTAGTAGTCCGCTCCTGTTGTTCTTAGCCTGATGATATATAGCCTATAACCATCCTCGGTAAATGAGCTATATAACAAATTTTCAAATCGGACCAGTAGTTTCTGAGATTGCCCATTATAACGTCACAAACTCATAACGTCATAACTTTACCTCTTTATAATATTAGTATAGACTAGCGGCCGCCTGCATCTTCGCCTATGCTGGTATCTTATAATTCTAACACTGCTAGCATCTCACGCAGAAATATAGTAGCTCTCAGATGTCAAAATTGTTTCTAGCTTATTCTGACATTTATCCTTAGATTTTGACCAATTTATAAACAATAGCGTCTTTTATTTTGATGCATACGCTATAGCTAATTGTAAAGTTTTATCAAAATAAGTTCAGTAGTTAAGAAGCGACAAACATCCATTCGTCGTTTCAAACTCGCTCTTTTATAATTTTAGTGGGACTAATCTATGTACTTCAAATCAAAAGAAAATATACTCACTGGATTAAATACGGAATATAATTAATTTTGATACAATAATTTAGATCGTTTCGTGGCTCATTATAAAGTCTCGTATTTTGTTACATATTAAAAAAAATTAAAGCGTGCGTTAATGTGTACAGAACACCTGCAATTTTTAATTTTAGCTCGATAATTTCAACCTTGTTACTTGCGCTGGCGGTAGCCATGAATGAGCGTGTAATGTGATGATTCACTGAATGAATTATTTATTGAACTTTTTGGTTCGTAAACTGATTAGATTAGCCACAAGATTTGATATAGAGCTCAACTCATGGCGTAGTTGTAAAATATTATGACTTCGTTCCTCGTACCAAGTGTAACTTAGTTTGTGACCAAATTATTCATGTTTGAATGTTCTAGTAAGTATATTCTTTAGGGTGGTCCGTATTTAGGTTAGAATTTTTTCACAATAGTCCTAAATATATAGTATAAAAAATAATCGTAACATATTGAACCTTTTAATTTTAAATTTAAGTTAGCGATAGCCGATGTTTTAAATACACGGGTAAAGTTTTGTTATTACTTTGGTATTTTTAAAGTCACGAACTATTATGGACGGATAATATTGACACATGAATATTCTTGTAGCGAATATAACACACTACGAAAAAGGCATCTTGTTTTTTTTTTTTGCAAACTTCACTGGTTCCAAAGTTATTCGAGATTAAAATAAATTGATCTTGATTTTAATACATTTGGACATTTGGAACCTATTCAAGAGTGGCTTAATGATAAATTCAAACATACCCGAAAAAATGACCACTCTTAACGATATAGCACCTGAAATATTGCATAAATGTTGTCAGGGAAATTTCTAATAAATTAATTAATCGGGGTAAAAGTGCTGTTAATAAATAAAATCAACTTCATAAAAAGGCACCATAACGCCCTTGAACATATTTTGATACACCTTACCGTGGATTGTCGATAAACCTACCAATATCTCAATTACTATATTACACATTTCGTAATTGATTTTGAAAAGTTCCCTGGTGTATTTTCAAAGTCCAAGGTCGAATGCTAACAAAAGTAAAATGCAGACCCGTTTTAAAATACACGGTATCCATTAAAAAACTTTTGGTTTACATAAACGAAGTTCTGAGGTAACAAACATAAAAAAAAGAATCTTCAAAATCGGTTCAGCCAGTCCAAAGTTATGAGGTAACAAACATAAAAAAAAAAAAACATACAGTCGAATTGATAACCTCCTCCTTTTTTTGAAGTCGGTTAAAAATACGACCTAATTCATAATATCAACGTTTTTGAAACCGGTAAAAAGAGTATCTGCTTATTTTTCAATATATTCAAGATGAGAAATATCTTATGTCTTTCTCTACGTTCATGTCTATATCTATGTTAAACTTTATAGTGATCTTGTATACAAATTTAGATGTCGAAAAGTAATAAACAAACAGTTACTTTCGTATGTATAATATTAGTCACAATTTATAATTTCTATTCTCACGTATCTATTAAAAATTTACATGACCATATCACTCTGAACAACAGTACAAGAGGTGTATTGTGGGCGGTGGTCGACGCAATTGTGTCGAGTATCTAGTAGTCCGGTGAAGCTGTTAAGACCTTGCTAGGTCAATAGCGTAGTCAATTCGAGAAAAAAAAAAATTGGTTGCCTGTAAAGTCGGTATACGGGCGAAAGTTTTACGTGACAACGACTTTGAGTGGTAAAATAATTTTCGTATAGTAGTCTCTCTCGCTCTTAGGCGGGCTAACCATGCCCGAGTGGAAGGGACGCGTGCCTCTCACTCGCTCTCATTGTGAGCGCATAACGTGACCGGAGCGTAACGCAGTTTCTTGAAGTGTCACCCGGCAAACCAATTTATAAGACGTTGTCACGTCAAAACACTCTGAACAATATATAGATTATTGAAATT
>JACEII010000002.1:2990262-3074429 GCA_014332785.1 Antheraea mylitta
ATTGGGTTGTTCTAATTTTGTTTTAGATAATAATTATTCATATCTTCTTCATGCTTGTTTTTGGTATTCATATAATAGTTATTCTAGTATTCAAATGACTAACTAAATTCGTTTTTTCATATCGCCTGTTTATGTACATACTATGAACTGTTTTTTTTTTTTATATCATAGGAGGCAAACGAACAGGTGGCTCACCTGATGTTAAGTGATCATCAGCGTCCATAGACACTTGTAACACCAGGAGAGCCGCACGTACGTTGCCAGCCTGCGTAGGGGGAGGAGGGTGAAGGCAAGATGAGAGGGGAAGGTGAGGAGAGGTGGGCCTCTAGCACTCTCACTGACCGAACGAAACACAACAATGCAAGCACTGTTACTTCACGTCGATTTTCTGTTGGTCGGGCTGTACTACCTCGGAGGAGCCAAGCCATTCATGCTGCAGCCAGTAATAGTTTCAGCGTGGCTCTACCAACTACCTGTTGTTTTTAATATTATCTACCTAATATTAGAGTAATAAGCATTTTATTTTCTACTAGCCGCTGCCCGCGACTTCGTTCGCGTGGAATAGAAACACTAACACGCAGCAGTTCTCAAAAGGAAAAAATCCCGATTATGAAACATTTTTCACCTGTGTTCCGCTCCTATTGGTCTTAGCGTGATGATATATAGCCTATAACCATTCTCGATGAATGAGCTATATAACATTGAAAGAATTATTCAAATCGGACCAGTAGTTCCTGAGATTACCCCCTACAACGTCACACCATCACAAACTTTACCTCTTTATAATATTAGTATAGACTAGCTGTGCCCGCGTCTTCGTCCGTGTAGAACATTTTTCGAAAAAAAAAAAAAACAGTTGTTAATTAAACCATGTGAATGTATTAAGTCCATTTACTTTACTTGTCTGTCGTAGTTAAGTCGCGTCGTTATTAAATTTACAATAACTTTTGGTAGACTGAACCGATTTCAATGAAACAACGACTAAATGTTACTCGAGGATAAGCTTTATGATTCTCTCGGTGTGATTTTATAGTATACACAGTATTTTAACGGTGATGCGTGTTCAAACAATCTTAGGTAGGTTAAGTTAGTAACAGACATTGCTAAAAATAATTGAAATGTATTTTATTATCTAAAAACCGGCAACAATTTTATTCACATAAATCTAAAAGTACAGACAGATTAGATTTACATTCTTATTATATATATAAAAAGTAAATATTAACAAAGAAGTTTTTGTCTTTAGTTTTTTTTTCGTAATTTTAATATCGCATTTTTATCAAAAAAAAAGTGGCTGAAAAATTCAATTTTGTGGGAAGATGGGTTTAAAGTTTCAACAAGTTTCCACGTTCGATTTAAATTTATCTTAAACATAAACGAAGCGCTTTAAATCAAATATAAAAGTAGGGTAATCAATAGTGCAATTATTTTGCTATTTGGTCGTTGTAGAAAATATTTAATCAAGCATTTAAAAAAAGTTCGTAGTTAACTCATAAAAAAAAAAAAATTAAAATATTTCGGTACAGACTGAGTAACAGCATAATATACTACGGTAATTAGAGTAAATCTAAATTAAGTCGCAATATTACCGAAAAAACTACGTACCGTTTTTGAATAATAGTGACATGAGCTGTAGTAATGCATTTTTTAAATAAATTACCCGATTAGACCTCCCACGGCAGCGGCTCAAGCCTAGGTTCGATACCTCGGTAGGGAGCCCTTGAGTGCGTTGCTTGCGCGATACGGTGACACACAAATATACATCACCGCTACAACACTACACGATCACCCCAACACACGTGCACGCTACACGCTGACACATGAAAGTGGAAGGGTTTACTTTTTTCCCTTATCGAACTGAAAAACTCTCAATTTTCCGATAATAAATATATGGAGGAGTTGTTGAGGCGTGTATGCTTGGTACACATATACGTTTCAACAACTCATATATATATGAATAGTTAGCTAGGTTAGAACAAGCAACAGCGAAGCCGAGGTGTGCCGTGCACCCTTGAGCTGGTTGCCAAAATAAAATCGACTGAGTGCCGTAAGCGCTCGCCTTAGTGGTCCGGTGAAGCTGTTAAGATCTTGCTGGGTCAATAGCGTAGACATTTCGAAAAAAAAAAAAAAAAACTATCTTTGGAGACTAAGTTTCCTTGAATTGAACGTATTCTTTTCGCGATTTACTTTCTGGAGAAATCTGGAATAACGTAAAGTTAAAGTTAAATTTTCTTATGATTAAAGGAGCGATATAATGAAATAAAATTAAAACTAAACAACTAAACGTTAATTCTGTCAATATGTTTGAACATTCTCCCTTACCCTATTGTATTGTTATCACAATAATTTTTGAAAAGTTTTTTTTTTTTTACTTTTTACTCGAACTTTCGAACTCTTTGCAAGCGCTCGTACATACAAAATAAAATATTACATATTTGTAATATTTAATGTGTATTTATGAAAATGTATAAAATTCGATTATTTTAATATTTTAGTATTAACGAGAAAGTTCTAGTATAAAATTTTTAATATAGTATATTACGGATCGCTACATTATTTGGTTATATAAAATCTAAATAAACCTTTGCATAGGTTGCAAAAAACTGACGGCTCCGAACGTAATTAAACCGGAAATCGAAAGTAGAGATGCCCCGGTTGGTAATTATGCCGGTAATTGGAACTAGACTCTTCGAAGAGTAAACTAAGCTAATTATTGAAGATAGTATCTCACTCATCTTTCGCTCTGTTAACTGGCGTTAGTTAATACGTGTTGCTGTAGTGAAATAACTTAAAAATACGTTTTATTAATGTTTATACGAAACTTGACATTGTATTTTAATTATTTTTTTTTAAGTAAACAATTTTCTAGATTATTAATGCCATTCTCGAATAGGTATTAATATTACAAGTGACTTACGATAAATTCAATATTCTAACAAGATGGTTGTCCCCTTGATACAACTTTCCAGGGAACTTTTGTGATATCTCAGAATTCATGCTCCGTGGTATTCTTTCTCATCCACTTAACTTGTGCACATTAACCAAACTATATTACTTAAAACACTACCAATATAACAGAAAATACAGTCACATAACACAAGATTATAAATAACGGTTAGATACATAATATTATTAGTGAATATGAATCATAGTTGTTTTTTTTTATTTTGGTTAATTTGTATTAATGTCCTTTAATTTTTTGAAATATTATTTTATTGAGCTTACTTTTATTTCTTTATTACTATAGCATTACAACCTCCTACTGTCGCCTTATGAAGTCTTTGCGACTTCCTGCAGGGTCGCGACCCACGCTAAAATACCGGCATAAACGAAAAGTACAACAAATACGGGTCTAAAATTATCATGTTCAATATTCAGTCATCGTGATAACAATCTTATCTATCTATATACATGCAATAACAATGTAAATCAAACATGTCTGTACGTTTTCGATTTTCGTGAAAAAATGGTGCAGGTGTACTCCGGGAATACTCATATTAACCCGTATTTTTTTAGTAAATAATAATAATAACACCAGTTGAAAGGTTAGACACTCGCAGTATTCCTGGATATGACACTTCATAGTCACATTTAACACATAAAGTAATTATATCAAAACAAGTCCTAATAGACAACAAAGAGAACCCTAGGTAAAGTTTGTTCTAAGAATATCAAAGTATACATAATAACTTAAGTAAACCTAGGTTGAATGACCAGTGATAAAATCGGCGAGTGGCTACACGGAGTTAATAGTTTTGTGAAAAAAAAATGTTGCAAATGTCTAGGAATAAGTAATAAAATACATTTAAATCAATTTTAGAAATGTCTGTCTTCTGTCTGTTTGTATGAACACGCATCACTGCTCGAGTACGGAGTTCATGATAAAAGCACACCAAGAAAATCATAAAGCATATTTTCGAGAATAACGGAGTCTTCGTATCCTTAAAATCGGTCCACTCTGTCAAAAGTTATTGTAATTTTAATGACGACGCGGCTTAAGTACAAGAGAAAAGCAGATAAGTAGATGGACTTATACATTCAGATGCCTTTTTAATCACTGTTTTATACATAAGGTTTTACGCGAATCCCGTTTGCTATCGCCCCATTAGTCTGTTAGATACCTTAGGAAAACTTTACGAGCGGCTCCTTCTGAACCGTCTTCAGTTCTCGATTACAGATTTAAAATTAATACCACCTGAGCAGTTCGGATTTCGCGCCGAACATTCTTGCACGAATCAAGTACACCGCCTCACGGAGTACATTTTCCCTAAATCTAACGCCGATCCAAAACGTAAACCGAAACGTACAATTGCAGTCTTCTTCGATATCGCCAAGGCCTTCGATAAGGTCTGGCACGGAGGGCTCATCCATAAATTATGTAAATCTAGCGTACCCGATAGATTAATTCATATTATCCGCAATTATCTCACTGATAGGACATTCCGCTTCAGAGTGGATGGTGAACTATCGCTGCCCCACCCGATACGCTCAGGTGTGCCACAGGGCTCCATACTCGCGCCCACGCTCTTGAATCTGTTCATCAGTGATCTACCTCGGTCCCGGTAGGTCGAGCTAGGTTGTTACGCTGACGATACCGTTATTTACACTTCCGGCTGGCGGTCGGACTTTCTTAGGAAGCGCATCGAAAAAGCCGTTCATACTCTCGGTGAATGGTTTCGTCGATGGCGCATAGAAGTTAATCCCGATAAGAGTGCCGCAATACTCTTCGATCCCATGAAACGCGCTAATAAATATGAGCCCATCAGGCTATACGGAATCGATATTCCTTGGGTCGAAGAGGTCAAATATCTCGGTGTTACATTAGATAGACATTTAAAGTTCAATTCACATATATACAGAGTGCGAAACAAAGCCGCTATGGTCTTGGGTCGGCTCCATCCGTTGCTTTGTCATAAGAGTAAGATGTCCCTCAGACACAAGCTCACTTTGTATAAGACGTGTATCCGTCCCGTGATGACATATAGCGGCCCCGTTTTTACGCATATGTCCAAAGATAACTTTGATAAGCTGCAGGTTCTCCAAAATCGCGTTTTACGTAAAGTGACCGGTGCCCGGTGGTACATTCGGAGAGTCGATCTCCATAGAGACCTAGAGATCCCTTCTACCTGGGCGTACGTAAAATCACTTACGATTAGTTATTTTGAAAAAGCCGCGAATCATCCCAGTCCGTTAGTGGTATCCGCCGCAAACTATGAATCCGTACCTAACGCTGCGCGTTATAAAAGACGTCCGCGACACATTTTTACCGACCCTCCTGATTCAATCACGTCAGCGAACGATCAGTACCAGCCTGTTCTTCGAAACAGAGCGTGTTCACGCCCACGCCCGCGTAACCACATATCACGCCGCCGTGGTCTGGGGGTTAATTTCGCTCCCGCACACCCGATTAGGCCTCCCACGGCAGCGGCTCAAGCCTAGGTTCGATCCCTCGGTAGGGAGTCTTTGAGTGCGTTGCTTGCGCGATACGGTGACATACAAATATACATCACCGCTACAACACTACACGATCACCCCCACACACGTGCACGCCTACACGCTTACACATGAAAGTGGAAGGGTTTTTTTTCTCTTATCGAACTGAAAAACTCTCAATTTTCCGATAAAAAATATATGGAGGAGTTGTTGAACTAGATAGGTCGCGATTTTGCATGCAACAGGCAACAGCCAAGCCGAGGTGTACCGTGCACCCTTGAGCTGGTTGCCAAAATAAAATCGGCTGAGTGCCTTAAGCGCTCGCCTTAGTAGTCCGGTGAAGCTGCTAAGACCTTGCTGGGTCAATAGCGTAGTCATTTCGAAAAAAAAAAAAAAAAAAGTTTTACGCGAACGAAATCGTGGGCACAGCTAGTACATAATGTTTGCCTTATATACGATATAGGATTATTGGAGAATGGAGAAGTTACGTACGAAACAGAAAATGATACTTACGGCATGGATCATGCAGTATGAAACAGCTAACCTCAGTTTCATTAATGCGGCCCGTGTGGGCTTTGTACGGCACACTTGACGTGAATTTGAGTTATGTCACATTCCGCTGCATAACGTCTTATAAATTTGATAATGTTCACCAATTTTGTATGAAAAATAAAAAGATACATCGATAAAATTCAATTCAAGTCAGAGATTGTCAACATTTGTTTAAGTATAAACGTGAGATAGCGTTCTATGTTTGTCTTTCAAATGCGTTGAAGTACGGAATTAACTGATTTTCGATAACGAATTGTAACAAGATATGTTTTTTATAATACGTATAGCCGTCGCCGCAGCTTCCTGAGGGTTTTGGTACTCAACTATACTATATCAACTATATGTATATACTACATGTAGACTAATATTATAATGCTGGGGGTTTGTATCTTTGCTTGAAGGCGCTGATTTCAGGAACTACTGGTCCGATTTGAAAAAATCATTCAGTGTTAGATAGCTCATTTAACGAATAAAGCTATATCACGCTGAGACCAATAGGAGCGGAGCAACAATTAAGAATGTTTCAAAAGCAGGTTTTTTATTCCTTTTGAGAGCTTCCTCTGCGTGGTTAGCTTTAGTCCAAAGTAACTACTCCACACGGAAGAAGTAACGAGCACAAACTAGTAACTAATATGTTAAATGTGAATGAGAGTTTGTTTATTGGTTTGTTACATATTTATCACCTTAATAAATCAGCCACCCATCATGATTCTTTGCATACACGTTGTCTGCGGCACAGGAAAGGAGATAGATTAAAAAAGGGGCAGAAATATATCCATCCCGAGGAATAAGGCAAAGCTGCATATTAACCCGTACCAAGTCACGACCAAAATCTAGTAATATATATTTCTTTTACAGGTGTCAATTTTATCTTTACAAGCACCCATGGGTTCCTGCATATCAAGGTGTCATAACGTTTTTTGTTTTGGCAAATTTTACGCTGGCCACTTTCATGGACCCGGGAGTGATACCAAAAGGTTAATATATATATGTTATTTACATTAAAAAATATATTCATAATGTAAAATTGAATTTAAGGACAATTAATCCACTCCGCTCTCTAAAACGTTATTGTAATTTGAATGATGGCTCGAGTTAAGTACGAGAGAAGAGTAGGTAAATACAATTAAATCTCTTAGAAAAACAAAGATAATTAATTTTATATGTAAGACACAATGAACGAAAGACTGTTTTTGTATTAAGTTCCACGCGAACGGAGTCGCGGGCACTGCTAGTACGTAATGATAATACACAAAGCTGTGTCATAATCAGAATTTGGTTTTCAAATGAGGGTTCTTTATCATATTGATAAATAACGGTCGATGCAACAATCAACATACGAGATAATGGCTCGGTAAATGCATATGTTACACGTGCAAATAAATACTGTTATCTCTTTTCAGTTCTATAGATTACATAAATATGTTCTTCGTTCTATTAATATGATATTATATCGTACCTTTTGTTGGTATACTTGTCTGAGACTTTGGCACGTTTAGGAGAGTCGCGTTCCAGCAACGGGCACTGCATGTCTAGTAACCAAGTCAGATGGTATATATATTGTACCCGAACTGGTCGCAGGAACTTTTTGATGTGAACATTTATAGACGAGGGCAAACCTGATTGTTGAAGTGGCGAGACGTGGCGACACAAACACGACCTTTGCATTACTAACAAAATACTTAAAAAAAAACATTTGTAACCCTATCTGTCTAAATATAAGATTCAAATTGTTTTTTCGGGCCACTCGTTCTACTATGTGCTACGCGGCACCAAACACGCTGTGTGTTAGATAACTCAGCTACGGTGACTATGTAAATCGAGACACTTTTAAGTCATCCTAACAGCGAAGATTTAATGATGCATTACCGGTCGATTAGTGTTCGCAGTTGTTCTTAATTAGTACTGTTTTTGTCATTAGTAGGTACTGTGTTGTATAAAAATAATAAGGAAAAAATCAACCTATTCGGGAGTCGATGCTTAGTAATTTAAGCGGATTAGGGTTGTCAATCGTAAATCTTTTGGATGTACTTATCGGTTTTGACTATCGCTACGATTGCCGAATCCCGTGTGCGAATCGTTTCTTTAGATAAGAGATAAAAAAAAATTAGTTTTATGAAACCATGATTCAAGTGATACTTTATTTGGATTTTAGGCAAAAAACTGAAAATTTTTGGAAACTGTTTAATTTGGGGTATATATATATAATCGCGTTTTAATCTTAATTTAATAATTAGAAAATGAGATTCATAATTAGAAATCAATAATAGACTAGATATCTAAATTAGAGTACGGAATACATAATACATATAATCATTAAGATAACAAACGTATATAAAAAACAGCACAATATTTATCATTTTTAATTGAGCCATGTGTGCCGCCATATTGACACAGGCTGCTCTGCCGAGGCGCCTTTCATTTCATTCCTACTCCGCGTCTGCACACCGACATTAATACGGCATGCGATAGATGAACGAAAAATATTGAGACGATAGAAAAAAACGTTTCACTTTAAATAAATCGGTTTTTATCGATAACTAGAAGCTCACCCTGGTTTTGCACGGGTGTATTGACCAAGGAAAACGAGAATAAAGCTGCTGTTAACAGTATGACCATATAATGTACTAAAATGGCAGCTCCAATGTAAATCTCACAATATTTTTAAAGTCCACTGTTTTCTGGCTTAGTTATTTATTAACTTTTCTATGTAGACATTTATCACTTTTTCGTTGGTTATTCAATTTTATTTCATTTACTCTCATACAAACTTTGTCCTCACAATTAGAAACACAACAAAAAATAAATTAGCCAAAATGGTGTAGCCGTTCTTAAGAGTGATATACTTACATACATTCGGCATTTTGATTTTAATTTATCCATGATAGATTGGAGAAATCAAGTTATGAAGTAAAGTGTTAGAATAATCAATAAGTTAAAAATACTCTGCTTAGTTGTTCCAAAGGGCAATGAAATAATATCTTGTCTGGTAACATGGCAAGCTAAATAAGCCTGATACGTCGGTGGCTGTTGGCTGTTGGTTGGTTATTGTACATGATATATACGCGAAACCGTGCCCTGAGTAATTTTTTAATATAAAACTGCCGGTTCTTTGTAATAAAGTCAAGAAAATTGTTTGTGGAGAAAAATTCTGCTTCCCTCAAATTTCTTAAACCTCTAAATTGTCTACTATATTTGATGTGAAACCAGATCGAGTTTCTTGCCGGTTCTTTGCGATGACTGGGTTGTTTCCGAACCGGTGGTAGTTTTTGACGTTCATAAGTGCTTTATTAAGGCCTAAACGGAATAAAGTATTTTTGATTCTATTATAGGCAGAGGGTAAACCTGATTGTTGGCGTGGCGACGCAAAACCGAACTTTGCACTATTAACGAAATACTCAAAAATATTTGCAACCCTGTCTGTATAAAAGATTCAAACTGTTATGTTTTAATAAAAATGAATATTTATGTAATAAATTAAATAAACAGTCATTATTTTATGGAACAAATTTGTAATGCTTTATCTTTTCATTATACCATAGCGGATTCCTGTCGTAATTTGTTCTTTTCACATATGTCATGCGTCCCCTGACGACTCAATTTTTTTTTTCTAATAACTTAGGGTTAATACAGATAATAATAATAATGCTGTAAAGATATCCTAAAGCCCGATAGATATAAACGATAAAAATTGTCACCTCTAATTTTTATGATAGCACAAAGTCTAATGAAATAAACTACGAACTGAAAAGGTGTAGTAATGTGTCGAATGTTGATAAAAATAATCGGTATTACAAAGTTTTATTATTGTGGTTAATAGCTATTTCATATAGAACTAGCAGTGCCCGCGACTTCCTCCACGTGGAATCTTATTAATAAATCTAATAACTAATAAAATCACCTGAATGTATTAAGTCCATTTACTTATCTACTTTTCTCTCGTACTTACGTCCCTTCGTCATTAAAATTACAATAGCTTTTGATAGAATGGAGCGATTTCATTGAAACAAAGACGTAAGTTATTCTCGTGCATATGCTTTATGATCTTCTTGGTGTGCTTTTATCATGAACTCCGTACTCGAGCAGCGATGCGTGTTCATACAAACAGACAGATACACATTTCTAAAATTGATTTAAATGTATTTTATTACTTATTCCTAGACATTTGCAACATTTTTTGTAAACGAAACTATTAACTCAGTGTCGCCACTCGCAGGTTTTATCACCGGTAATTTAACCGGTAGGTTTATTTAAGTTATTATCTATACTTTTAAAATTCTTGGAACAAATTTTACCTAAGATTCTCGTTGTTGTCTATTAGTACTTATTTTGATATTATATATGTGTTAAATGTGACTATGAAATGTCATATCCTAGAATACTGCGAGTGTCTAACCTTTCAGCTGGTATTATTATTAATAAAAAAAAAATACGGGTTAGTATTGATTATGAGTTTTCCCGGTCGACAGCTGCACCTGACGAGGACCGCGAGGACGACTTCAGGGCGCCGCTGTATCGTAGCGTCGAGATCAACGGGATCACGGTGCGCATGAAATGGTGCGTCACGTGCAAGTTCTACAGACCGCCGAGGTGCTCGCACTGTTCCGTCTGCAATCATTGTATAGAGGCGAGTTCTTAAAATAAACCAGCTGGTTCCTGTTGCTACTTCCTCGTCAAAATGATTACTTTTCTTACACCAGATTAAGCCCCCCTCGGCAGACTAGATTATGCGCCCTGCGGTAGCGGCTCAAGCCTAGATCCGTTCCCTCGGTATGGAGCCTTTGAGTGCGCTACTTGCGCGATACACTCACACAAAATCTTACATCACTGCAACAACATTACACATATCACCTCTACAGACGTGCACGCATACACGCTTACACATGAAAGTGGAAGGGTTTTATTTCTTTCCCTTATCGAACTGAAATAGTTTAGAAAATTATACGATACGAAATATATATAAGAGTTGTTTAGGTATGTATGCTTGGTACATATATATGTTTCAACAACTCATATGTCTCAATATCTGAAAAAGAAATAGTTATATGTTGCTTAGATACGGGTGGATTGACGGGGCAGCCGTTAAAAGTAAGCTAGTTACCAGAGTTTTAACAAGGCACTGTCGAAGCGCATATGACGTATCTACAGCTTATCTATACTTCTATATTAATATTAATAGGTCTTTACCTATGAAATTGCGTTCTGCGGTACTGGCCATTTAAAATCAAATTAATTTTTGTTTGGCTAATTCTAATTTCAAATTAATTTTATTTTAAAAACATGGAATTCTTTTTCCAAAATTAGTCATTTGTTTATTAATTAGTGTTATATTTTTATCGCATTTCAATCTTTTTCGCCATCATGGATACGTTAAAAATTCGAGTAATTATGGAATATGAGTACTGTTGTGGCAGCAACGCGGCACATGCGGCATGCAACATCAACGACGTTTACGGAACTAACACTACAAACCAACGCACCACCTGTTATTGGTTTGCTCGCTTTCGTTCTGGGAATTTCGACCTGAAAAATGAACCTCGCGGTCGTCCGAAGACTTTTGTCGACAATGACGAATTAAAGGCGATCGTGGAAGCTGATGATACATAATCTACGGCTGAATTATCAGCAGCTTTCGACGTCAGCGTCAAAACAATATTGGTCCGTTTGCGTCAAATTGGCAAGGTAAAAAAGCTTGACAAATGGGTGCCCCACGAACTCAATTATCGCCAGCGCAAAGTACGCGTCGAGACGTGCCTTGCACTGCTCAACAGACACACAAATGAAGGAATTTTGAACCGCATTGTTATCTGCGATGAAAAATGGATTGTTTGATAATCGCAAGCGCTCAGCAAGTTGGTTGGATCCTGGTTCAGCACCTAAACAATGTCCTAAACGAAAACTTACCCCTAGAAAAGTGATGGTCACTGTTTGGTGGTCTAGCACCGGTGTGATTCATGACAGCTTCTTACCAAACGGGGTGAGCATTACTGTTGATGTGTACTGTGAAGAACTGAACACAATGATGGAGAAGCTGGCACATCTCCAACCAGCATTAGTCAATCGCTCGTCTCCGCTGCTCCTGCACGACAACGTGCAACCTTATAATACACATCAGACGGTCTCCAAGTTGCAAGAACTGGGGTTGGAAGTTCTCCATCATCCGCCCTACTCACCAGACCTTGCGCCTACAGACTACTACTTTTTCCAGAATTTGGATAATTCCTTGTCGGGGAAAAAATTAAATACCCGAGAGGCAATACAAAATGCTTTTGAAGAATTTGTTGCCTCCCGTCCAGATGATTTCTTTAAGAAGGGCATCAATAAACTGCCACTGCGTTGGCAAAGATGCATTGATTGAATGGGTGATTACTTCGATTAATACAAATAAAAAATACATGAATAAAATTCGTTTAAATTTTTTCATACAAAACGGCAATTTCATAGTTAAAGACCTAATATAAACAGGTTTGCGAGTTTAAGATGTTGTAGGGGCTAATCTCTGGATCTAGGCAATCGTTTTTGAAAATTATTTTAGTAACAGAAATCAACGTTATTTGTGAGTGTCATAGGCTACATATTAACCCGCAAAATGAAAAGACTTTTTTGTGGTGATCGGATTTGCAAAGAAGTCGGAGAAAAAACGGTCGAACGAAAACGTTTCTTATGAACGCATCCTTAACGATGAGATATATAAGATTGAGTTCTAGAGAAAAGTAGTAGACTTTGATAATGCCTACAAAAAAGTCTAAAGTGTATTTCAGTGGCCTAATCTGTTAATAAATAAATGTGTATACATATACATAATAAGAATGTAGAAATAAGTAACAAAATATATTTCAATCATTTCAGAAATGTTCATTTGTATTTTTTTTTTTTTTCGAAATGTCTACGCTATTAACCAGCAAGGTCTTAACAGCTTCAACGGACTACTAAGGCGAGCGCTTAAGGCACTCAGCCGATTTTATTTTGGCAAACAGCTCAAGGGTGCACGGCACATCTCGGCTTGGCTGTTGCCTGTTGCATGCAAAATCGCGATCTATCTTAGCTAACTATTCATATATGTATGAGTTGTTGAAACGCATATGTGTACAAAGCATACACGCCTCAACAACTCCTCCATATATTTATTATCGGAAAATGAGAGTTTTTCAGTTCGATAAGGGAAAAAAGTAAACCCTTCCACTTTCATGTGTCAGCGTGTAGCGTGCACGTGTGTGGGGGTGATCGTGTAGTGTTGTAGAAGTGATGTATATTTGTGTGTCACCGTATCGCGCAAGCAACGCACTCAAGGGCTCCCTACCGAGGGATCGAACCTAGGCTTGAGCCGCTGCCGTGTGAGGCCTAATCGGGTGTATCTGTTTGTATAAACACGAATCACTGCTAAAGTACTGACATCACAATACAACCGAGAAAATAATAATAAAGCATATCATCGAGAATAACGTAGTGTTTGTTTCATTAGGATTGGTCCACTGTATTAAAAGTAATTGTAATTTTAATGACGACGCGGCGTAAATACGAGAGAAAAGTAGATAAGCAAATGGACTTAATACATTGAGATGACTTTATCATGGTCATCATACGTTGTATGTTACATGGTTTTTACATACGTTTCCACGCGAAGTCGCGGGCACAGCTACTTATATAATAAAAATATAATACTACCTATACAATGATTCAGCCATGAGTGACTTGACACTGGCAGAATTCGTATGTACGAGACACGATTATTAAAAAAATTAAATAACATTTGTGATTTATCTTTATCCGCAGACATTTGACCACCACTGTCCGTGGGTGAACAACTGCATAGGTCGGCGTAATTACAGATTTTTCTTCTTTTTTCTAATATCTCTTTCTATACATATGCTGAGTATATTTGGTCTCAGCCTTTACTACGTTATGAATAATAACAAGAATTTGGCGCAGGTCGATTCTATTGTATCGTATCCTTTTTATATTATATGATTTTGAGTATCATCGTTGTCATCAGCCTTTAATAGACCCACTGTAGGGCCCATAGGCTTCTTCCCGAAAGAAGTTATGGGCAGCAGTTATACCAGCACATGACGTATTGGCGATTTCAAATTTAGGAATCCACAGTTTTATGTATTTCCTATAGCATACTATATAGAAATCCAAAAAAAAAATCTCATTTGGCACTAAAGGAAATATTGTTATTAAGAAAACGTAATTAAATGACATTAATACGAATCAACAAAATAAACAGGAAAATATATGTGAGTCATATTTTACTGATTTAATTATGTATTTAACACATACCTTATCATAATAATAAATAAAAATGTACGTAATGTATGTAACATAAAATATTGGTTAGAAATAACGAAGCGAAGTGCAATTTATATTCACCTGAACACAGAAGAACTTTCATCAAAGTCTGTCCAGCTGTTTTGGACGAATTCAGTCACATACACATGGAGAGAAGAATTATTATGCATTGAAAGATTATCATGGGTGGGATTTGTTATATTTAAACTGTCGTATTTAAGCGACCATTTTGCAATTTCCTCTATCGCTTTGCCTTTTCTAAATACGTAATTTATAGTCAGGTAACATCTACTCACATACTCTTTAATTTCAAACTGACCTTAACTAAGATATCAGATTGGTGATAATGGGTGTAATCGTACTGTTAGCGATACCGATTTTCGGTCTGACCGGTTTCCACATGGTGCTGGTCTCCCGGGGACGAACGACGAACGAACAAGTGACTGGAAAGTTCACCGGCGGCTACAACCCCTTCTCCAAGGGCTGTTGGGGTAATTGCTGCTATACACAATTCGGGCCGCAGTATCCTAGGTAAGGTGGTTCTAAAACCGTCGTTGTCGTTATAAATAAAAAGCTGTAGATACGTTACCTACATGATATTTTGACAAAACAAATGGCACAATAACGCCCACATACGTAAAGTAATGTTGTAACGCCACACTGTCTTAGATAAAATGTGTAAGTAAGATGCCATACTCTAAAAAAGGAATAGTTATATGTTGTTTAAATATGGGCGGATCGACGGGGCTAGATAACGTTTGCTAGCTAGCCAAGTTTTAACAAGACGTTGTCGAAGCGTTTATGACATATCTACAGCTTATAAGTTATAATTGGTTGGTGGTGGTTTTATATTATGTCCTTTCGAACCAATTCAAAATGTTATTGAAACAAATCGATAATTGTGCCGTTACATTGCTAAATGCGCAATATCCTTTACTTTACGTTATTTTTCAAGATCGTCGTGTAAAATATGAAGATCATTAAAAGAAGACTAAAAACCTTATGGACGACAAAATTTGAATTGCGTTTTCGGTGTATAAAAACTGGAAATCTTTAAAAAATTAAACATGTTATATGAATGATTAAAATTGCGTTTAGCTCATTATAAATCTAACGACTCAATTGAACGTTTACTTAATCGTAAAACAACTCTCGATACATATAGATAACAGATGCTTTAAGCTCTGCGCGTAGTAGAAATGTATAAAACAATAGGTCATATTTAAAGAAAACCCTAAAGAAGCTCGCCCACTTGACGAGTCCCACGCGTATTTAAGTTATGTGTGGGATTAGTGTATTGTTTTATAATTTCTACTACGCCCAAAGTTTAAAACATCTGTATGGGTGTAAGGGGTGTCGAATAACATCTTAAGGGGGTGTAAGGGGTGTCGAATAACATCTTAAGACTTGAGACACCCCAGCCAACCTCACCTGCACGTGGTGCACCCTGCTGATCAACGAACGAGGCAATGGCGAGAGCGGGGTGGTAGGGTTTTACAGCCCGGCTGGGTCGCAACCACCATGCATATGGCGAAAAAGCCCGTCATAGTGACTCGCTTCTGCGCGTCGCGTTTCGGGATCAGCCTGTGCATATTCAGTACCGGGCGACTTTCGTCATTATGACCGGCATGACAGCGGCGACCGGCGATGGATAATCTGTCTCTCGGTGGTTGCCGATGTTTTTGGATTGTACTATGCTTAACATCAGGCTTAGTGCGGCCACTTTGTCGTGCATCTATAAAAAAAAAAATCTAGATGTATCGCAAGTTGTTTAACGATGAAGGAAATTTAACATTAAATTTCGAGAAAACGATGTGAAATTTTCAAAAATATCGGTGTCTGTAACATTTACTGTGAGTTTCGCGCTGAACTAATCCATTTCAAGAAACATCTAAATGTATTTGATGAAATAATTATAACTGACATTAGAAATGTGCGTATTTTGTTTGCTACATACGCTTTCATGTTTTAACTACTCAGTCGATGATTGTGCAATTTTGCATACTTACACATTGTCCGGGGTACAAAAAAGGACAAAGAGTACCTTTTTATCCAGAATAAAAGTACTGTTCCCAAAAAATAGCGGAGCCGTGGTTAAAATCTAGTTTTTCCATATATTTAAAACTTTGTTGAAACTTATATATTTCTTAGGTTCAACTATGCCCGATCTTGATATTTGAACTGTGGGAAGTACTGTAAAGCATTTATAAAGGTTAGTTGACCTATTGGCATACGAGACGTTTCTTTAACACAGTAAATCGTTCTAATATTCTCGTAAAGTGACTATGAAGTAATTAACGTTTTAAATTGTATATGCTTTAAACTTTGTGGTTATTATCTATAGGTATATACATAGGCAATGGGGAAACGGTTAAGAATATCTCCCTCCTTTGATTCTCAACCGATCTTCTTCATTCTTTTTTTATTTTGTAGCTATTGACTAACTTCAGTGTTATCAAATATTTAAGAAGTTTTTATTTCTCTACGAGCACTCGTAAAAATAAAACAATGCAGTATAGTCTCACACAAAAATGAAATAATGGGACATACGAGTGGGCAAAACGGGCAGTGGACGAGGGGAAATTTTCGGTTGGTCAAACGGGTAAGAACAATACTATTACACTGATGAGAAGTGTTTACATTGACAGCTTGGTGCGGCCGTCGAAGTACATATACAAGGGCGGGAAGAAGCGTCGCGATGGTATGGCGGGCGGCGGCGGTGCGGGCGCGTGCACGTTGTCCGCGTCCGCGATATCGACGATCGCAACGGACACGCAGCACCAGGTAAAGACGTACACGGCGGACAACGGGAACGCGCACCGCCCGCAGGGACCGCACGCGCTCTACAATAAGGTTAGAGCCAGACGCTTCACTCATGCGACGCTAGTGATTCAGATGAGTTCCGCGTTCCTATAGACAATAATGTAAAATTTTAAAAGAAAAACGACTTTAAAAAAGTCTACTCTTAAAGTAAGTACAGTTAACACGTTCCGTGCAAAGTCATTTTTACGGAATATGTCCTTCAGGCCATTTGATATTTTGACAAAGATGTATCATACTTTATTTTTCGATCTGTCAACGCTATTGGCCGGAAGGACCTTCACAGCTTCATCGGGCTACATAACGTATTATCATACAATATTACGTTACAATATCACACGTATCAGTATCAATAGTTTTCAAATTGTATACCATTGGTGGTAGACGTGGCCTAAAGATCAAGTGTAACGTGTACCACTGGTGGTACATGTGGTCTATAGATCAAGTTTAATGTGTACCACCGGTGGTACACGTGGCACGGAACGTGTTAACTAATCTACCTAATCTTAGGTTCTCATAAACTTACCAAAGTCGCTGTATATTTGTGCGATTTTACGTTCCCTAATGTATATTCGATATTCAAAATCCATCACTAATAAAATGGAACCCTCATGAAAATATCCCTTTTCCAATTGAAAAAGAATTTTCCAAGTCGGATTATAAATGACGAAGTTTTCAAGTAACAAATATTAAAAAATGATAGTGCCGAATTAAAAACCTCCTCCATTTTGAAGTCGGTTAAGAAAGAGCACGTAAAATTCGTGACGAAAGTGTCATCTCTTTGGTGGCATCTTAAATCATAGTAGTAATAATTCTCTCTTTCTCTCTCTCGCTAAATATCTATTTTTCATCCTTCTTACATATGAAACAGTTTGTCGAAAATGTTACATTAAAAATTGAGTTTTATTGCATACAAAAAAGTTTCACTTCAATAACAGTGGTTATTTTATTGAGATTATACATTTTAACTTAACTTAATTGCAATGGACATATTTCTGTTTAGAATGGAATCGAATGGTTTAAATGTTTCTAATGTCTAGTTGTGCCTGCAAACGTAAACCCATTTTTATAAGATTATTGGTTCAAATTATATATTTATAACGTTAATCATTATATATTATTCGATTTTTGCTATAAATACCAAGGCAGTAGGTATTATACAACATGAAATGTCAATCTTTTATCTCTTACTATATTCAATTATTGATGTTAAAATATTTTAACTTAAAGGAGGTAGTTATAAATTTATATTACTGGTAGATAATAAGTTTGAATAGGTTGCAAAAATAATAGTTCAGTATAAATAATTATTAATTGATGTTAGAAATAGAAATATATTTTTTTCTTGTGTATTGACGCACACATGTCACTAAACAAATGAAGTGAGGTAGTTATTAATTTATGTTACTACTATACAATGAGTATGAATGGCTGGAAAAATTATCATTTTCACATTGATCTGATTTTTGCTTTGGAAAGATATAGTGATTTGACGGGATATATTTTTTCATGTAAACATTTAAACACGTCAACAGAATAGTTATTGGCATATTTTGAATATCACATTCAATTAGTTAATTGAGTTAATGTAGTTATGTATTTATATTACTGTTAGATAATAAGTTGCAATTGGCAGGAAAGGTTTTTCATTTTAAATCAAGTTAGTTCTACTATTCTATACTATATTCTTTTAACTAACATCTCATCTATCATTCTCATACATTCCATAAAATGAATATTAGCTTTGATCGTGTCGTTCATCAACGCTTCATTAGTATGAAATAGCTTATTTCATTATCAGTAGCGATAACATCTAGTTATCACGCTTTTAGAGCAATAACTACATACCTTCAATTCACTGTCATATGGTTTTTTTACAACAGGCACATGCACTTTTTTTTTAAATATCAATGACAGCATGTGAATTGAAGACATGATATGTCTGGCTCTCCGACTAATCTAATCTATTTATTACTTTTTTATGTGTATATTTATTTATAGAAAAAAATGGGAACTAAAAGTTTCAATTGGTAAATGGGTATACAGCGGTATTTTAATATTATTTTGTGCATTTTTTATGAAGAAAATTGATTTAGGTGTAATAGAAATGGGTTGAATTAATTTTCTCCTATCAATTCATTATAAAACATAATATTGCAATGATTGAGGTTAAAGGGAAAACAAGTATTACTGTGTAAATTCTAATTAAAAAATTGTAAGATACTTAAATATATAGATAGATACAATAATGATAATGTACAGATAATTATAAATAACGAATCATTCTGTTGTTATTCCACAATAATTGTTAATTATTTTGCTGTTTGTTAATTTGCAGATTGTAACAATAACTTAATATTGAAGTTTATATTCGTTATTCGTGTCGTGATTTTAAATATGAGCAATCGAGAATTGCTGTCCCTTTCACACCTATTCGGTGATGCGTAATGCTTGCTTGTTCGCACGTTATGACAACACTGAGCCAGCAGATAACAAATAACAGCAGAATAATTGTATCGCCCATAATTTGTTATACCTACATTGCATAGGAATAATGCTTTAAATTGTTAGTCGTAATATTATCAACTTTTACTTAGGTACACACCTATTGATTATTAATTTAGCTTATTCATTTTCTAATATTTTTGTCAGTGTAAACATTTTATTCACTTGCTTTTATATATTTTCTAATTGTAATATGTATAATATTTTAAAAATTTCACAACATGGACTCGTACATCATTTCTTTATTAATATATGTGTTATGTAGTACTATACTACATAGCTAATAACATTACTTAACATAATAGCTCTCCATATGATTTATTCTTTGGGTACAAATACAATTCTGTCGAATATGACATAATTGAATGGTTTTAAAAAATTGATTAAAAGGCTATGAACGACTTTTTGATGGTAAACGATTTTAAAAAAAGAAAGAGACAAATTTCAAAGTTCAAACTATGTTATAGTTTTATTTTATTTTTACTTGTGTATTTTACATACGGTATTTTATTACATATAAAATATTAAGTTATAATCCTTTATATATATAAATGTAGAGAAAACACAGACGGGGATGGTATCAATTATTTGACATTATAATAAATTTTTGACATTCAATTTTTGAGCCGGCAAATACTTAATTAGCCAATAATAAATGAGTTTCGTTAGGATTGGCTATCTACTAAGGACCAATAGTAATCTAATGCGGGTCAACAGTAGTTAGTCAATAGTAAGTCATTAGTACGGTTCGACTTGTCTATAAAACGAAGGTTTTAATAAGGCTGGTTTCTTTTATCGACTTGTATTATCTGATATATTTAACCTGGTAAGACGTAATGCGTATTTTTTTTGTACAAACTAACACGTAGCATTAAGTCCCAAGTTAAAAAAAAACACCTAGAAGCCCACTGTACAATGTGATTTTACATTCAAGTTTTATGGATTTTTCTTTTTAAATTTCGTACAAACTGCAATCTCACGTAAAATTGTGATCAATTCCATATTATTCAATAGATGATTGTCTACAATTTTTTTTTATTTAAAACTCAGGGTCATCTTAACTAGAAAGAAAAAAGAATAATATTGTTGGAGTTTTCACAAAAATAAATTATTAAAATGCTGGGCTGAAACATGTTAAAATATACTGAATTCTGGGTTTATAACTCATTTTCATCGTTATAAGTTGGGACTTGGAAGTAACAGTCTTCGAGGCGTAAGCTGAGCTATGTATTTGTGTGAGTGATTACCAAATGTAGGATCAGAGAAAAACTTTTAAAAATAAATTTTATTATATTTTAAGTTGGTACATAAGTGGGAGACGTATTCTAGTTTTAAAACTAAATAAGTAAAGTTTATTAAAGGTCAGCTATATGATATGGATGACTGATGAGTAGAAGTTCATAAGTAAGTGTGAATGAGAAGTCTCTTTGTTTATTTGTGTTAACAACCATTTCACTAATGAATTGAACACAAAAAAAATATATTAAGAATTAAGCACGTGACGCTGCTATCAGTACAAGAGGTGTATTGTGGGCGGTGCTCGACGCAATTGTGTCGAGTATCTAGTAGCCCGGTGAAGCTGTTAAGACCTTGCTAGGTCAATAGCGTAGTCAGATCGAGAAAAAAAGCGTCGTGTATCTATGTGTACACACTCAATTGCAAAACTCAGTTAACCTCTCGCGGACTGTAAACGTGTAGAATAGAATACATGGAATACATAGATATACTGGTTAAGGTAAATCCCGTAGTTGGGAGTTTTTGTTAGGATCTTAGAATAACATGTAGGGTACTTTATATTTTATTCATAATCTTGTTTCACGTAATATAGTATGGTTATTATGCACAAGTGAATTGGATCAGAAATAATACCACGGAGCATGGATTTTAACTTACCACAAAAATTCCCTGGAAAGTTCTAACAAGATGGTCGCCAACTTGTTAGTTCATTGAAATGATCGCAACCTAGTCGACAGTGGCGATAATAATCTACTAGAAGATTGGTTATCAATAATAAAATTAAAAAAAACGAGTCTGTTTTAGACTACACGACTGAAGTAAAATTTCTTTAATTCCATATACATGTGTGATATATACGATATCTAAATTTACTATGGGTTTTCATTGATAATATGAAACGTAACTCTCTCTCTCTCTTTCTGTTTTCACTAATTTATATTTCCTTCTCGACTTCCGTTCGCCTCGCCTGATCACACTTTAATGTTCTCGTCACGAGTTCACCAACTTACTCCGCAAGTCAAGCGTGCGTAAAAGTTTCACTTCAAAAATCCCGGTGGTATATGTTTGGGAGTAAAATCGGGCAGTATGCACGCGGGCGTGTTGTTCAGTTGTCGCCGGGACGCGAGGAGCAGGAAACGGAGCTGGAGGGCCCGGGCGCGTCCCAGAGCGCGGACTGCGAGCCGACGCCTCCGCCCCTCCAGCGGCGCGGCTCCGCGGCGAACCTCTTCCCCCCCGCGGACCATCGACACCTCCCACCGCGGCCGCACCATTACCCTAGGCTCAGCCCTCTGTCCAGAAATACTAGGTAAATATATCTATATATTAATACGCAAAGCGAAAATTTTGTGTCCCTTTTATAAGCGAATTACGAGAACGGATAAACGTGAAATTTTGCAAGGTTAAAGTTTATAAGGAGGAGAAGTGACCTAGTTGTTTTTTTTTACATAAAATGTATTAAAACACATTAAATTAATTAGAAAATACATTGCTGACACTACTACTTAAATTACACACAATATATACACAGACTTGTAAATGAAATAGACGTTTCGCCATCCGTCAATTTAGTCTTACGTTCCAATTAACTTTTTCCATACCTTACATGCCCTTTGAAATGAACCGGTAAAAGTATAGGTTAATTCTATAATAATATGTAAATTTATAATATACATTAATTATTAAATGATAAATAATTTAACCACTGAAATAATGGTTATTCTTATTGAGTGTCAAAATGAATTAGGTATAGTCGAATTTCGACCACTGGTCGACCATTAGTCATTTTAAGAACGTGAGAGGCCATTCTTCCTTTATTTTTTGGTTAATTAGCCTTAACCTCAAAGTAATCTTCGTGTGAGGATCTACTTTTCCTTCTTTTTTTGTTTAGTTAGTCTTAACCAAAATTCTCGGACTCGAAATACATAATGTACGCTTTCGTGCGATATGTATGCATATATGTAGCTATTTTTCTTATACTTTTTTCGCGTTTGCTATTTCATTTCACGTGTGTATAGATTTGTATTATTCTATATTAGAGTGGACTCGCATCCGAAAAGTCGATATTAATCTGTAGATGTTTCGTGACGGAGCGAAACGCGTGTTATCGATTGTAGTTGTTACATGTTAATCTATTATATTCTTAGTTAGTTGTAGATGGTATATCATTTCTCAATCTATCGATCATTCCCCAAGGTTAACCGTTCAAATATCATAGCTCTTTCTTTTTCTATCCCCGGGCGAGTATATACTTCGTTCTTTTTGCATAAGATACGTTGCATTGGTACATTGATAGAGTACATACGTTGGCGTTTTACAGTCACGGGGGTACGACGACGACCGGGTACCACGTAGTGATGGAGCCGCTTCGGTACGACGCGGGCTCGAACGGAGCGCGGCCCTCTCCTACCATGCAACAGCGTATCAAGGCGCTCGGCGTACCTACGCCGCTCGCGATCAGCAGTCCCGTCAGGCGGTACGTACTCTCACACACCATACACAGCCACACGTTTACAAAACAGACACTGTGTCACACGATAAACTGAAGCGATGTGTCTTTTACTATGTAACAGTACTGACTTACGCCCAAAGCCGATGAATCTGTTTGCTAGGTTAACAGCGTAGTCAGTTCGAAAAAAAAAACGCCCGAGTACTGTTCAATGATTTAATTATTTAACAAAGGAATAACATGACACTAGGTTCGTTGAAAACAATAATAATACAGCACTAGAATTTTGTGACGTTACAATAAGTGTACTGAAATATGTGAATGTTTAAAATTGCCTTTTTATCAAGACAACTTATAATTATACAATTAGTACCAACAAACATTTTTTCAGTTTCTAACGATGATAAAATATACAGATTATTTGAGTATGTGCGAAACCATTCTCATTTTCTTTGATCCTATGTTTTTGACAATTCGTTTTTGTCATTAATTCGAACGATACATGTAAAACTCTACCCACGAATAAGTAAAATGCTTAGATCAATTCATTCTAAAATTAAAATCTCAAAATGAGTATCAGTGAAGTGGACCGTACAAAACAAGTTTCAGTAGGATGAACAGCTCATATTGATTCGGTAGAATGAACCGCTCAAGATTATTCACAGTGCTGTGAATCGCTCAAAATAGGACACTGTCAAAAGGATCGCACTAATGTATTCATAACTCTAGCTTTGTTGGAGAAAGTATATAAATATGAAAATAATATCTTTCTTATTTTTTATTATTCTACTTTGTGTCTTTAATATGTAATAAGGTCAGTAAAAAATTATAAAGTGTTCGCATCCACTCAAATACAAGAAGGTAATTTTCTATGTGTAAATTTAGTGTTCCCTTTCCACCAACCGAGAATGCATTGCTTCCTGTTTTGTTTACTAAGTGTTTATTTGCATGTAAAATTATTTGCATTCTCACGTTCTTTACAATTATATTGTTACTTTGGGAATAATATGTGTTGTTCAATTGTTAGTTTAAATTAAATACAGCTTTCAATATTAAGGTCTGCTTACGGGTTTCTATGTAGAGTATAGGCAGGTAGTTAAGAAAATAAAGTAAACATGGTAATATCATATAAACAAAAATCTGCAGAATTAAGAATGTTTCTTAGTTCTTTGTGAAAAAGGTTTAATGCTGTAAGTTTATGAACTTAAAATATACATTCGCCATATTCTTATTGGTGATGAATAACATTGTTCTTGAAATTGAACTTATCTCTTGTGTAATAGGTTATTAGGGTGTGACTCAGTTCCAGCAATTTACAGGAAAACATACGCATATATTGTAGTGAAATGTGTTATTTTAAAGAAAATAATTGACTGAAAAGGAAAATAATGGACTGAAAAAGAGTGTAAGCTAAAACGATTCTCTTAGTAGTAGTCGTTTAGGTAAATCGATTATGGTCTCGATGTTTAATCGATTTTTTCTTACCACCGACAAAAATGATTCTAAATTAAAAAAAACAAGCCTTATTCTGGAAGCAAATTCTTAAATATACGATGTGATATAAATATTGTGACCGTTTACCGCTTACCACGCGGCAGATGGACCTAACGTATAGAAGCAACGTGTCGATGGTAACTCGTTAACAGAATAGTTATTCCGTTTTTTCTTTGTGTGAGTTTGTATATATACACAATATTAATTGGTGGATTAGGCTCTGTTCTTCAAATTATTTAAACATAAAGCTTTCTGAAATATTTTATTATCTGATATATCTAACATTCTACTTCCATCAGAGTTATTTAAATACACCAATTAATAAGGCCTTGAAGTTTTTAAAAAGGTTCTATTATGTATATGTAAATATTATAATTAAAAAAACTATATGGTGTTTTATATGTACATAAAATAAAAGCTTTTTTATGTATTTTGGAATGTTGTTTTTGCTTGTATTTTTGTTTCATATAATTATATTAGTTAGTGTGCATTATTGTTAAACTGAGAAATTGATTTTCGGAGCTAAATAATCTTTGTGGTCATCACTCAAGGTAAATAGATTAAGGTGATCCTCTTTACTATTTTTTAATATTGTAAAAATGAAATTTAAAGAATATAAGCAATATTAATTGTTTGTCTCAAATGGACGTCCTTGAATAATTGTAAACTGGAAACATGTACAACTTCTAAGATATATATCAAAATATATTATCTTACCTATTTTATTCTTATAAAAAATTCTGACAATCAACTTTGAATTTAAAAATAAATTTTACATTTCATTGTGCATTTTAAAAATTAAAATACTTCGAGTTATCTCCCGTCGAAATAATTTGCAAGGACTGATCTGTTTTTGTTAAGGGAATTGCGGGCGCAGCTATTTTAATTGGTAATAAAAAAGTTTTTTTGTACTGTTCTCGAAGTTGTCTTGGTTGATTTCTATTATCGTATATGCACGTTTTTATTTTAATATACAGCATGATATTTATAAAGAAAAATAACGTTAATTCTGTCCTTTTAGGTATTTGTATATATATATTTTTAACATATAAAAAATGTTTTTTTTTTTTTAATATGGATTACTTTTATGGTTATTTATATAAAATTTACATTTGAATATAACATATAGGGTGAAAGTTCGTTTTTTTTATTTGCAAGCTGTTGTCGCAAAATGGAACGCAGGCATAGCGCGACTCACTATACAATAGCTGGTAGAAGCTATCAGCGCCTGTCTATGGTCGATTTATGATCATACTGAGTCTCAAATTCTATGGTAAATGGAATGGGAACGTTCCATCTTAACGTCATTATTTATTTTTTCATTTGTGTTCTTGTGGCTGTAAAAAAGAGACCAATTTTTTAATTTTTCACGTCCTTAATTTTTATTACTGCTATTGTGTGTCGCGCTAGTGCTTCATGAGTGTTCTGCACATTGCTCTTATTAAATTATATATATGTCGGAATTATTTAATATTTTTGCATATTGCAGTGACTTTGATTTGGTAGTTTACTAGTGTTATTTGCATGTTTTGTTATGTTACACCAGATAAGACTGCGATGTGTTGGCTCGTTACTGTTTTGTAGTTTGTCTGTAAATATGTTAGTGTAATATAATGTAGTTGTGGCATGTAGCGTTGGCATGCTCCTCGCAAACGTACAAGCGAGCCGCCGCACCGCTCACTCTACCGACCTCAGGTGATAAGTTCAAACCCGGTCTCGTTTACGATGATTATACTTCGTTGCTTAATTGGGTTGTGACTGTAGTAAGCATTAGTTTAGCTTCAACTGTACAAAAATAGATCACTAAGCGAAATATAGTTATTGTAAATATTCAATTGGTTTATGAGATATATTGTTACAATGAAAGTATGAAAGTTAGGAGATCGGGGTCCCTAGGCGGTGGCGGCGGTGGCGCGACCCGTGACCGCACGTGCAAACGCTTCACCCCGCAGCTCCCTTCTCCTTCTGTCCGTAGGCCGTACGGTAACGATAGCGAGGGCTCGGACGAGCTCGCGCGATTATACCCCTGACGTGAGCGCCGCGCCCGACAGGTCCAACCCGGGCACGCCGACGCAGCCGCGCCGACCGGACTTCATCGGCGTCGGACCCGCCGCCGTCGCCGCCAGGCCCTCGCCCCAGCGCCGGTTCCTCTCCGAGGGCGAGCTGCTGCGCGCCGAGCCGCCTGCGCCGCACCGTCCCACCGCCGACGACATCCGCGAGCTCGCCGCCGAGCCGCGCCTAGAGCACCGCGTCGCGCCCTGGCCCGACCGCCTCCCGCACCCGCCGCGCGGCGGTGTCGCCGTGCTGCCCCCGCAGCCGCCGCCCCCGCACTCGCAGCCCTCGCCCCTGGCGCGCCGGCGACCGCCCCCCGCGCCCGCGCCCGCCCCCCGCCCGACGCGTCCGCTCTCGTTCGTGCGCGCGCTGGAGGTGCAGGACCAGCTGGAGGCGCGGGCCGCCGTCGCGGACCCTCCCGACCGCGCCTCCGTCTACGACTGCAACTACGAGATCTCCGTGTGAGTTGCGTGCGCTCGCGGCTCAACACTCGACTTTAGTTTTAATGTTTCCGCCCCGAATCGATCAAGACGATTCGGACGCGATCTTTGACTCCCTATTTCCTGCGATAGGCCAGTTTCAAACGAACACTCGAGGATGACGACGAACAAGCGAGCTCGCCGAGCACTCGCTATCTTCTCGATTAGAATGGCGACCGTCGCCACGTAGTTCCAAAGACTCGTATTATGTTGTATATTGTTTAACATAAACTCGTCTCCGGGACGGACGGATCCTGCATGCGATGCATTCAGTATCGATTGATACCCTGTGACGTGTACGAGATCGTTTAGCGTAAGAGACTGGCGTGTGCTGTACGTTCACGCTGTGGTGTGTTGTGTTGTTTTGTACGGGTGTGGACATGTGCGGCTCTCACACTGACAGTTGTCGCTCGTGTCCCGTGTGACTACAGTTTTATATGTATGTATATTTGTGAGTAACTTGTAATATCGGTTAATATTTAACTGTGAATTTGTTCATAGTATGTGTATATAGTCCCCCAGTGTTGTGATCCTGAGATGACATAATAATGAAAGATTGATTGATTGATGAAATAAGATTGTATGATATATAAACACACGAGTGTCTCAATTATTCTGTATGTAATAATAAATATTTATAAAATTGTTTTCATTATTTGTGAAGCTGTTGTTTTTATTTTCCTATACTCGTATATAGAATAGATGTTTTCGGTATTTAAAGGTTGCAGGATTTACTGATTCGTTAAATCTGTCTCAATTTTATCACTTAAGATGCGCTACTGCTAATAAATGCACACTGCATTATTAAGAAATATATGCGGCGTTCATTTTGAAATGCATTTAAATTGCTGAGTTTTAAGTCTAAGTATATTGAGTCTATATTTATAATCAAGTTAACATCTGTTTCTCACACCACTTTGGTAATTCCGTGCTTAATTAAGAGGTAATAATATATTTCATTACATTATGGGTTTCACGGTTTTGCCCAAGTTATTGACGAATTCTGTCTTACCATTTTTGGTATGTTTCAGGTAAGCTCTGCATACTTTTCAAAGAATATCCTAATAAAAACAAGCCACTTTCAATGGCACTGTCTCGTTCGCACTTAATGTCTAGGCGAATGACTTGCTCAAGGAAAAGCTTCGCTCAAATGCCTCAACTTGTTTGCTCGTTTTTCTGAGCGTTTCATTTGAGTTGTTTTATGAGGGAATAAAAGGTACAATATTAATTTAGTTCTTGTATAAATCCCCGCCATTTGTATATATGCGATAGATCTCATACAATTATCTAATGTACTTAAACGTCCATCATATCATGTTTACATTGAACTGCATAAAATGAGCGCCGCAATGAAAAAAAATGTGCCAAATATTCTGTAGTCATGTTTCGGTATATCTTTGGATACTATTGGCGTCTAAATAAAATTTAACGTAACAATAAAACGGGCAAAACCTTTGTTTTCCCTTCTAATGAAATTCTAAAAGTGTTTCCGTTGGTGTTTCACCTTATCGATAAAAATATCGATAGATTTTTTTCATGTTTTTAAATTTCATGATGATGACAGTTTTAGAATTTAAATTTATTCTGCCAAAACAAATCTATTCAACATCTTTTTCCTTGTAATCATATAATCAAGAATGGGTGTGAAATGTTATTAGCGCCTGATTCCTTTTGATAATCTATAAAGAGGTAGAACTTTGTAACGTCTGATAATTAACATATTCGCGATGACTGTATTTTTTTGTTTTTCTAACGTGTAAAAGGTCTGTAAGTCAACTAATCAAAATATACGTTTAAGTATTGGCATTCTTTAATTATTGTTTGTATATTTAATACATCTAAAATTAATATTTATTGACTGTTGTATATGTAAATATATATATTAGATATAAATTTACACTTAAGGGCAATTATCATTGTATAAAACGCGTTTTGTTGTGAATTTTTCTATAATTGTATATTATATTACATCACACTAGATTATGAAGGTAATTTTCCTATTCGTTTCCGTTCCAGCAATGAAAGATTTCTTGTCAATAAACATATCAGCAACGTTGTATTATTTTATGTTTATCTCATTATTTTTATTTATTATTATTATGATTTAAGTAAAATGATTAATGTTTAACATTCTCGTTCTAGTATTTCGCAACCTTTAACGAAATTCTGGACAATATTTTACAGCAGTTTTACATTTTGTATTTTTTTTTTGTTGTTGTTGTGACAGATTTCTATAATTATTTTTTTTATCATTTTAATAAAATAGAGAAGAGTAATTTGATTCCGAGTTATTTAAAATATATGACTTTGAAATGCGAGACAATTGTAGGAGTCGCTGAAGCCCTTATTAATTTTCTCAGGAGATATGAATGGCCTATTTGTTAAATTAATACGTAAGATAGTATGATTTGATCAATATATTGTCTTATTGTCGGTTTATTAAGAAAATGTACCCTTTTTCTTTTAAATGTCTAATAGGGGGTAGTATTTCTTTTTACATTTACATTGTTGCTTTTCGTTCGATCAGTGAGAGCGCACGAGACCCACCTCCCCTCCCCTCTCCTCTTCCTTCCCCTCCCTTTCTCTCCATTCCCCTAAACTGGCAACGCACTTGCGACTCCTTTGGGGTTGCTAGTGTCTATGGACGGCGGTGATCGCTTAACAACAGGTGACCCGCATGTTCGTTTGCCTTCTATATGACATAAAAAAAAAAACTTCAGTGGTGTGTGTTTTTATTATATTGTTTTATGACCGATTGATTTTTCATGTGTAGTTTTTGTTTTTATTTATTAAGGAAGAATTTTCTCCCCATCAATTCTTCACACATTCCGTTCCGTGAATATATAGTTTGTGATGTGGTAAATGAATAATTCTTATGAGAAAATAGTTTTGTTTATGGTGCGTACTTAAATTGAACAATTAGAGATAATTTTCTATAAACAGATTTTTGTGATTTTTTGGCAGCTCTCGCGGCTTACTAATGAATGCTAACACCTAATTTCAAAATTAAAATGATAGTTTTACAAAATTGTTACCGCCTTAAATGTTGCGTCTTAAATACCGTAATAGTTTTGTCAACATTTCACGATAGTAAGTATTTGGGTCTTATATCTAAAACAAGGGTATGCGATGCTAGATTTGGCCATCGTCATTTCACAGCACATAAAATGCAATATGTATTGATATAATCATTTTAGTTAGAACAGCGTTTAACACAGATAATTAATTTTGTAATTAATACTGTTTGAAAATATACGCTCAACGTTACAAAGATTTGATGTCCATTGAAATCAAATGTACGCGCTCTAAAAATTTGAAACTATAAAATGTTTAAGCTGCCTGTCCATTGTTGTGTACGTAAATACAGATTATTATATTGAAATGAAAATAATTAGAAATATAATTATTATTAGTGTATATTGTGAATATAATTATATTTTTATTGTATGTACAGTCAAATACCAATATAAATTATACGTTATACTAGTCTTTATGCGATATAATCTGTTTTAATTAAAAAAAGTTAGAATAGAATTTATGTTATTTAAGTTTATAGGTTACTTAATTTAACACTTTAAGTATAATGTAGGTTGTCTCCGTGTTTCAAAGTAAATAATACATAGTAAAATTAAATCTAAAATTGTGGTTACCTATAGTAATCGAATAAAAATACTTTACAAACTTTAATACCGAAAGTCGTAAATTTGATTTTAGCCAAGAGAAACAACTGTAATTAGGCTTAATTTAATATAAATGGTTTTACCGTATTTTTAGGTTATGTATGTACAAAACTAGGAACAATGTTTCTAAGAAATTTCGTCAGTGCCTAGGTGCTGTAAGTGGAAAATTAAAAATAAAAGAAACATGGATGCTGTAAATTTAAAGAAGCGATTTCCTAATATTGTATTATACGATTCAGCGTAATACCAAAGGGTATAATATCGCAAATCGACTAGTGTACGGTGTTGAAATGTACAAAATATAGTCAATGTTAACATTTTGAGACCTCACAGCTCATACGTGTGTAAAATTAGTATGGTATAAGTTAACGTTTTGTTGCACTTTTATATATTATCTCGTCGTATTTCTTACTTTACTCTTGCCAAAAAAGGATTAAAAATTAAAAACAATAAAATCTCAAAATACTCTTTAATAAATTCAAACTAGAAATTTACGACAAAAAAAGAATCAACAGTGCTATGGAATTGTTTATTTTCTCGAAAGTAGTTCAAAACACTCGATAAAGATTTTATCGATATTTCCCTAGTTCTACCCTAATGAGAAATGTTTAAATTGATCTACCGCGTTAATATATAGAATTTTTACCTTTTGTGGAAAAATATTTTTAATTATTAGGTGCCTCGGTTACTTATTAACGCAAGAAGCACGTCGAGATAAACGTGTATATATAGTACATCCTCAGAAATGGTTAATTATGTGTATGTATGTGACAGTGTTTTATTTTTGTATTTTGATAAAATTTGTGTAAATAATTTTCTTATTTTATTGATATTAAACTCAATTAATCAACTTGTTTTATTTTTATTTCAATATCTTCAGATAATAGATAATGAAAGCCTATAATAAGGATACAATATATTACTACATATTATAAAACCAAAATTATTTGCCACGTCTGCCTCTCTGTTCACGATAAACTCGAAAACTACTGAATGGATTTTAATGCTGTTTTCGCCAGTAGATAAAGTAATTCATGAGGAAAACTTAAGTATATAATTTGAAAAGGTTTTTTTAATAATAATATAATCAGGCCGGGTTAACGACCACCAGGCTTACAAATATTACTATTCAATATACACATATATACCAGGTGGCTGTTTAAAGTTTAATACTCTTCAATTCTTTCGTAGTTCATGGTCACATTTAGCATATAAAATAATAATATCAAAACAAGTACTAATAAAAAACAAAGAAAACCTCAGTTGAAGTCTGTTCTAAAAATTACATATAGGTACAATGAACAACATTAAAGGGCGCTTTCAAGCTTAGTCATTACGTAATTGCTTATCGTGGGAACGTCGCATGGTCGAACAAAGGGACGCGGCACGGTGTGATTGATTGCTTTCCTTATTATTACACCAGTTCATTTTTATGTAAATCACTTGATGTTGACTGTATATCAGGTTTGTTCTTCTCTAAATAATTAGGCCAAATATTAAGCACCTATTTTTTAATTGATTTAAAACGAGCTTCGACTAGTGTTTATCCTGTAAAAATATTGCTGGCGAATAATGTCGCGCTATATATAAGTAAATGATAGTACCTGGACGACCGAGTTTAGCTCGTTTTTTTTTTTATTGAAGCACGACAAAGTGACTGCACTATGCCTGATGGTAAGCATAGCACAATCCAAAAACAGTGGCGACCACCGAGAGACTGATTATCGATCGTTAGTCGCCGCTGTCATGCCGGCCATAATGACGAAAGTCACTGGATATGTACAGGCTGATCCCGAAACGCGACGCGCAAAAGCGAGTCACTATGACGGGCTTTTTCGCCATGTACATGGTGGTTGCGACCCAGTCGGGCTGTAAAACCCTACCACTCCGCTATCGCCATTGCCTCGTTCGTTGATCAGCAGGGTGCACCACGTGCAGGTGAGGTTGGCTTGGGTGTCTCAAGTCTTAAGATGTTACTCGACACCCCTTACACGGTTCTCTAAAAAACATTTTTAAATTAAGATAAACTGTTAGGTTTGCATCGGAAAATTTCCATTTTTCACCAAAAAAATATACATATATATCTCAATAGGATTCAAACTGAGGTTTTACGGATTTTCGAAGCCACTTATCACCTGAGCTATTTTTGTTTTGACAGCGATAGCGAAATTTACCTTTATATTCTAGCTATATTTTTTCATTGCCTGAAAACTCAGTTAAAAAAAGTTTTCTATGAATGAAATATAGCTAGATCGATTTATCCTCCCCGAAACTACCTACATAGTACATACTGTTTCACGGAAATAGATGACGTCGTTTTCGAGATCTTGAATATATAAAAATATACAAGAATTGCTCGTTTAAACGTATTAGACTATAATTTAAATATATGTCTCTATTTACGTTACTTTTATGATCAGTTGCTGAACTACTAATTAGGTCATCGGCGACCAGAAAATTGCAGAATTAAAACTACAGAAAAGTAAGTACATGTTTTCTTTGAAGTATAACGTTTAAGAATTTATAGAAATAAAAAAAAACAATCTAGCTGCAATTGTAGCGTAATTTCTATTTAAAAAACTAAGCAGCAAATATCTTTAATGGTTTTGTGTATAAAAGTAACTGGCTTCAAAATTATTTCAGAAATATAAAATAAGAATAAGAAATAAATACTTATATAAAAATGTTTGAGTTTTTGGCGGGATTTTAGTCTGTCATGTTATATTTTATTCATAATCTTTTGTTATTTGACTCTATATTTTGTAAATTTGGTGGTGTTTTACGGAATATAGTCAGTTTATTGTGCATAAGTGAAGTGAATAGAAAATAATACCACGGAACATGAAATTCTGATATGCCACAAAAACTGCCTGGAAGGTTCTAACAAGGGATCCACCATTTTGTTAGAATATTGACTCACACGACGCTTAAAATTGAAGTGATTGTACAACGCTTGTAATATTATTGACTACGCGACAATGGCATTTATAATCTGAAAGATTAATTGCTAAAAATAAAATGAAAAAAAAAAGTTGTATGAGGTTTAAACATGTACTGAAGTTCGGGCTTACGCATACATAATCTAGAGTTTAATATAAAGGTTTTAATTTTAACATAATAATCTAAAATTCGTATTTATTTGTCTAAGTTGTCTTGATTTAACACGGGAAATGCAATACATATTTATACCTAAATTTGTGTCAAGTGCGACGTCAAAAAGTTTGGTGAGAACCATAGTATTAATTCGCATAAGAGCAAGGAATTTATGAGTAAGCAACTGTTTATTTATAAATTCCTTGCTTAAGATTAATTCAAACTTGATGCCAAAAAGTATACAATAGATTAAAAACCTAGATTAAAAAAAAGGTGTACCGTAAAGGGCGTCTATAAAAATTCTAAATTTTAAAATCTTTCTCTAAGCACATACATAAATGTGTTACAACATTTGTACTTGAGAGCTAGCTGCCTTTTGGGCTTAGCTTGTTACCGTCACAATATGTATTTAAAATCACAGGACATTACGGTTAAATCCTTAATTTAATTGTAAATATGTTCGTAGGAAGTAGTAATATAGGAAACTACTGATCTGATTCTGAAAATTCTCTATTACAGGAAAATATATTTAACCCCTAGTGACATAATAAATTATATTGTTACAGTCTATATTATAACTAACGTGCAGAAAATCGCAAGTGGTTACTAGTATAATACTTTTGTAAAAAAGTTTTAGAACCTTTGGTTTTCTGTTTACATTTTGTTTCACGGTAAAATGAATGCACTATAGGTTAATTTTTTATAGTAGTAGTAGTAGTAATAATATTCGTCCAATAGGACAGGCGAAGGAATTAATCCATTTCTGCCAATGCTGAAGTTGTCAATATATGTGGTTCTTGTATATTCTGTAGTGAGTTTTATTCTATGTTCAAGTTAATACACGGGCATACGCGCTAAATCTTCTGTATAATATTACGTAAATTTTTAAGCATCTTCTTTATCTTAATCTTCAAGTCGTTTCTTTTGCTTGTCAATACGGATAGTTCTTATGTATTCTTTAGTCTGTTCTTAGTACGATTTAATGTAAAGGCTAAAGTGCCAAATCTTCTATATAATATTTCAGACATTTTTTATTTTCTTAATCTTCGAATAATCATTGAAAAAAATATTCTAATATGTCCATGTGTTGTCAGGATATCAGGATAAGTTAGGAAATCGATATTCAAGTAGTGTCGTGCGGTTATTCTTAACAAGATGGCGGTTCTCTTGTTACAACTTTCCTGGGAATTTTTGTGGCATAACAGAATTCATGGTCCGTGGTATTATTTCTCATTCACTTCACTTATACACAATTAACTAACCATTTTACATAAAGTACCATCAACTTTACAAAATATAGATTCAAGTAACACAAGATTATGAATAAAATATAAAATCCACTACATAACAGACTGAAATTCGGCCAAAAAAACCGAGTCAAGATAAACTATTAGAGTGATAAATTGACTGTGTTGTAACTACAGATAACACATCAAATCTGATTTTAACTGTCAAACTCAGTAATTTTTGCTTCTAGCAATACGGTTTCTTTTTTATGTCAACGAGAGAAGGGAATGTGAGTGTCGTGTTTTGTCTAGAGAAATATCTTAAAAAATCCTCGTAATAAAGGAATATATAAAAATAAAACGCGTGTATACTCAAAATATGTTATTTTCTAAACACGAAGATGTGAATATTTTAATGAGCCATTGAGAATTTATTTACCAAAATCAGTTCCGTAGTTCGTGTTGTCAAAACAATTTGTTATTACTTTATATTGAATTTGTAATAATTGCTGCAAATATACAATTGTATATCTTTATTGTGAGCTGATATGGCAACGTTATAGTGTTACAAAGGAGGGAAGTGCCAGTTGTAATGAAAAAATAAAGTTTCTATAGGTTAGATTTGTTTTTCTCAGATCCATCCAAGATGGGTAAAATTATGAAGCCAGGAAAAGTGGTGCTGGTCCTCAGCGGCCGGTATGCAGGCCGTAAGGCTATCGTCGTAAAGAATTACGACGAGGGCACATCTGACAAACCATACGGACACGCTTTCGTTGCCGGCATCGACAGATACCCGCGCAAGGTTCATAAGAGGATGGGAAAAAACAAAATCCACAAACGGTCGAAAGTCAAGCCTTTCGTCAAAGTGAGTATTTTTTCTACGTTTGTTTATATTGTGATTTGATGGACTTAGACTTAATCTAAAGATTTGATAGAAATGCACTGGTAGATATTGAAAAAGTAGCCAAATTAACTTTATCAAATGAAAGTATGAAATATTTCTCATAATCTCAAGTTCAAGGATAATTTTGATCTCGGAACAAATCCCTTCACGAACAAGGAAATTTGGTATAATTTTGTAATAAAAATCTATTTATTTAATACAATCTTAAAATGCTTGTTTTTCTAAGGAAAATGTATATTTATTTGCTATTTACATTCTAATCATAATAACACTAAAAACCGTAAATTGTAAAATTATTTACTTTGCTGAACCGAAACTTTTGTCAAATATTCCAATTTTTGAGAAGCTTAGTACTAGAAGTGTTGTAAGCAGCTCAAGATCCAGTTCTTTAGAACTTTGTTCTGTGTTTATTACCTAGTAGCGTTTACCCATGGCTTCTATTGCTTTAATGTACATCTCAAAAATCCTTCGGGAATGGCTCTTTAAATGAAACTTATCTCATATAATTACCTGTATCCCTGACAATGTAATTGCAAAAATTCATGATGATTGGTCGAGTAGTTAAGATTTGAAAAAGTAACAAAGAAACTAATATTCTCTAATATAAGTAAGGATAAAAGAAATATCTGTGACATTTTATATGTAGTCCGGTGAAGCTGTTAAGACCGTGCTAGGTTAATAGCGTAGTCAGATTGAAAAAAAAAAAACATTTTATTTTGTAAAAATTGTTTTTGCAATCATCTGTTTTACGTGAAGTATATAAAAGCGGGAATATCACTGTCTAGTTTTGCAAAAACTATACTTAGATTCTTACACTCAATTAGAAGCCATCCTTTATCCTCAGATTTATTTTTTTATTCAATAATTACTTCAGATGTAGTTGAAATGAACACTTTCTATTAGGTGTTCCTGTGTATATATAATAGACAGTGACTTCTTTGTTCTTCCAACTCTTTTTTTATGATATGATTTAAAAATAAACTTTTCATAGCTGAAAATATTTAGAAGTACAATAATTTTAATTCTGATTATGAGGTTGTGAAAAAATTTAAATGTTAAATAATAATTTGCTATAGTTATCTAATATTTTTGCTATACTGGTACTATTATCTAAAAAAGTAAATTTTGTGAGGTTGTAGGGGGTAATCATCTCGGGAACTAGTAAAACAATTATGTAAATTCTTTTAAAAATAGAAAACCACGTTATTTATGAGTGTCGAAGGCTGTGTAACCTGAAAAATGAAAATATTCTTTATGAGAGTCAGATTTGCAAAGTAAGTAGGAAAAATATAGTAAATGGAAAATGTTTCTTATGACCTCTGCCTTAACGATGAGTGATATTTGATTGAGTTCTAGATCTTGGTAATGCTTATTAAAAAGTCAACAACAGCATATGTTTAACTTTTATATTTGAGTCACAGAAAGTAGTTTTAAGCTATTGCATAGCTTCTATCGCGGGCCTTGAGCAAGGAGACCGAATCCAAAAAATCCGTAACGAAAAAACCTAACACCAATCAAGTCTCAAACTTTTCGTTTCTTATTTCAGTTACCATATACCTATAGTTTCAATGATTAATATTCCTGAATAGCCTACATGTATTGTCAGATAATAAAAATATTTTGACCAAAAAAAGAAAAAAAATTGTTTTCTTATCGTCACCACGCTCAAAAAGTGTAACTTGAATTAATATCAAAGAAATAAAAAACAAAGGAAAAAAAATACTGCATAAATAAAATAAATAAATAGTTATAATTGCATAAGTTCATAAAAAATGTTATGCAATAGCTTTACCGCGTCCCTGAGTGCCACACGTATTTTTTTTTTATAAATGTGTGTGTTTGCGAATACAAAATAATAATTAAATATTAATACAATATTATATTATTATTGCATAATAAAATATGTCATCAAAGTCAAAGGTAGAATTTTTTTCAAAGCTTCTATTATAGATAACTCATTCCAATCTATTAAATGATCTTCATCTTTAATCATATCAAAAATATTGGACTCCTGATTAATTTATGAATGTGTTTAATGAATAATTAATTTTAGTTTGTATGCTGGTGAATTTAACTATACAAGACATTTTTTTATAGTTTTCTAAACAATAAAATATTATTGTGGGTGCTGTAAATATACTAACTATACAATTAGTGTACTCAATAAATAAAATAAAATGAATACATACACAGTATAAACCTATATCTATGGTCATTCATTGACAAATTGACCACTTTAAATTCAGACCTATTTTGATATGACCTTTTTTTTTCTTTTCTATACTATAAAAACATATTTCAGGAATAGTAAAGATGATTTTCTCAATCCTAAAAAAAAAATATTTAAAGAAGGCCTTTTTTACATAATAATTAAACTTAAATAATTGAAACATTCTTGTCTTGAAATGTACTTACTGAAAAAAAAAATCACTTTCAAATCTTTTTCTTTCAATAAAGATTGATCAATGTCAAGAAAATGCCATCCTAAATGGATCAAGCGCACTTATTTATTTTATTTATTTCTGAAAAAAAAATCAAAATCAAGTTTAGCTCATCTCATAAGATTCAGTGGAAATTTTTTGGATTTGTAAATGACTTCAATTTGAATAATAAAAACGAAAGAAAATTGGATTTGTTTAATCCTCGAAAAGTCTTGCTCTTGTTGAAGTGAAAAGAAAAATAAGTTACCTATAAATGGTATAAACACATTCCTTCGGGAACAGGCCTTTAGTTATGCAGTGGATTTCGTACAGGCTGACGATTATAAATGTTAATCTATGTTTATTTGTTACGCTTCAATACCTTAACTGTGAACCAGATCATGGTGAAATTTTGCGTATATCTTGTTAGGGGTACAATAAATTATTATACAGGGTCACTTTTCATCTAAGAATGAGTAAAGTCCTAAATGAACCTATCGTTCTTTCAAATCTACATTTAGCCATGGGCAAAGCTAGTAAGAGAAGATGTATTCAAAGTTTCTACTTTAATATTTCTAATGAGTTTTTTGTTTTATTTTTTCAGGTTGTAAACTACAATCACCTTATGCCAACCCGTTACTCTGTAGACTTCAGTTTCGAGAAATTCAGTGCAAAGGACCTCAAAGACCCGGCGAAACGCAAGAAGCTGCGTTTTAACACACGAGTCCGGTTTGAAGAGAGATACAAGAGCGGAAAGAACAAGTGGTTCTTCCAGAAGCTTAGGTTCTAAGGTGTAATTTTAAAAAATAAACATTACTGCCGTAATGTATACTTTTGTTTTGTTTTCTGACCTCCTTTATCTTTTAATCTATAAATTTAGTTACTGAATTAGGGATGATCGATATTAGAAAAACATCGATGTTAACATCGGTGTAAATACTAAGGTGGATGCTACTTTGCACTTCCGCCTGAAACTGATTGACCACGTTGATCTGTTGCAGTTAGACATAGTAGTGGTCAATCAGTTCCAGGCGGAAGTGCAAAGTAGCATCCACCTAAGTATTCAATGATGGATTTCCGCAAAGTAACGTCTTCTTCAATCAAATATAGGCGTAAAAGCATCGTCTCGAGACATCGATGTTTTTGCTAGCAAATAAAACTGTCTGTAAAAAACTTAACTTTATCGGGTGTTTTCCATATTGTTTGTTCTGTTGAAAGTACAGGAATTGGCCAGCTTTGAAAAAAGCCTTTCTGAAGCTGTCCTTTTTCCCTTAGGAAATGCAAAGAAATAACTATTCGTACGGCTTACTTCGATAACGTTGATTGATATCATTTAGTATAAAATAGTTATCTAGTAATCATTAGGCCTTTTCATCTGTAACAGATGATTTAAGTAGCATTCTGGCGGCACTTTCGTAAATGATTGACAAGACCGATCTGCCAACGAATCGCTCGGCCGCAAATTCGGCAAGTATGTACTTCTGTAGCCCGAGGTGGACGGGAGTAGGAGGCCTGCTCGTGACGCCTCATGCGCTTTTCTTCCAATTGCCGAAACCAGGTCGTGTCGTGCTTTGATTGGCCTTCGTGAACTAGGCGACACCATTTAGCACGGTCCATGGCAAGCTCCTCCCATTGGCTGCTTGGGATGTTGAATGCAGCCATGTCACGTTTAGTGCAATCCTTAAAATGAAGATTAGGACGGCCAACAGACCTCTTTGCATGTGCAACCTTTCCAAGCAGAATTTGTCTTGGCAAACGAGTACCCTCCATTCGATGCACGTACCCTAACCAACGCAGTCGTCTCTTTTTGAGAATAGCGGTTATGCTAGGATGTACCTCATTCAGAACGGACTCGTTGTCATACGATCTTTCTACGTTATGCCTAGTATGATTCGAAGACAACGCAAGTGAAATGTGTTCAGACGCTGTTCTTGTTTTGCGTATGTTGTCCAGGATTCCGCTCTGTAAATAAGCATACTTAGGATACATGACTGGTAGATAAGCACTTTTGTTCTCACAGTAAGATGTCTATTATTCCAAGCCCTTTTACGAAGTTTACCGAACGTACAGGCTGCCTTACCGATGCAGGAATCTATCTCTGCGTCAAGCGGCAGATTGCTCGATACTTGCGAGCCTAGGTAGCAAAATTTGTTGACTACCTCTAAAGGTGTGCCGTTAAGTAAAATCCTTGATTGTTCTGAACACCCCTGCGTGAGAATAACGGTCTTCTTGACGTTGATGGACTTTGAGAAAAGGTCGCACGCCTTAACAAATTTGTCCATCATGCTCTGGCTTTGACCGCAAGCAACGAAGGCAGCGTCATCAGTAAAAAGAAGACTACAAATAAATCCTCTCTAAAACGCTTAGACCTGAGTAACGAGATATTGTATAGCCTACCATCAGAACGCGTGTGTAGGTGGATGCCTTGTTGTTCTGCTCCGAAAGCAACCTTTAAGAGTTATCTAGTAATTTGATAGTTATCTAGTCCCTAGATAGTGCATGCAACGTTAGCTGACCCTAAATAATATATTGACACTTTGATATTTTCTTCTTATAACGTCGATGTTATCGAAATCTTTTGATTTTATGGAAATCATACTTTATTGATTTTTTTTTATATATCACAGGAGGCAAAGGAACAGGTGAGTCACCTGATGTTAAGTGATCACCACTGTACATAGATATTTGCAACAGCAGTGGAGTCACAAGTGTTGGGAGAGGAAGGGAAGAGGATAGGGGGAAGGTGAGGAGAGGTGTGCCTTCGGCGTTCTCACTGACCGAACGAAACGCAACAATGCAAGCACTGTTACTTCACGTCGGTGTTCCTGTGGGTCGGGTGCTACTATCCCGGGCAAGCCGACCCATTCATACTGAAGCCAGAAATAGCTTCAGCGTGACTACCAGTCCGCTACATCTACCAGTCGATATCGGACTAAACCATTCACACTCGGCCTACGGGCGGCATGCGACCCATTAGGCCCCAACCAATGTTAATTTTATTTTCAATTATTTAAAATTTCGCTCCCATCAGAAAAACTTTGACCGCGCTGAGTAGATTAAATAAACTCCAGATAACTCGACCGCAATGCATTACACTGCAAATAGTGAGGGAGGAACGAGCTAGACAATGAGAATGACATTCTCTCATATTTTCAGCTAAGAACGCGTCGCTATTGTTAAAAAATTTGGGGTGTAAGGAGTGTCAAGTAACATCTTAAGACTTGTGACACCCAAGCCAACCTCACCTGCACGTGGTGCACCCTGCTGAATAACGAACGAGGCAATGGCGAAAGCGGGGTGGTAGTGTTTTACAGCCTGACTGGGTCGTAACCACCATGTATATGGCGAAAAAGCCCGTCATAGTGACTCGCTTCTGCGCGTCGCGTTTCGGGATCAGCCTGTGCATATCCAGTACCGAGTGACTTTCGTCATTATAGCCGGCATGACAGCGGCGACCGGCGATGGATAATCTGTCTCTCGGTGGTCGCCGATATTTTTGGATTGTACTGTGCTTAACATCAGGCATAGTGCAGTCACTATGTCGTGCTTCAATAAAAAAAATACTAAACGAGTGTTTTCAAATTTTTTTCCATTACATTTTGCTTCATGAGAACTTCTGATAGATCGAACCGATTTTTAACAAGACTAAATGTTACTTGAAGATATGCTTCATGATTTTCTTAAAAAGGTTTTGTCATAAAATCAGTACTTTGGCAGTGATGCGTGTTCTTATGCAACAGACGGATAGACAGACATTTTTAAAAATGATTTATAATGATAGATGTCATATATATCTATCATTCAGAAGCGCTTTTTTGATGAAATTTTTCATTTATTTATGTTTTAACGTACGATAAAGAGTTTGTTTTAGGACTTTTCTTCAAAATAGCATATGCAATTTATGCACGCCAGAAAATATGCATTCAGTTAATTCCTAACAAAGCATGTATATTATTGTAACACATTTGTTATACATTCGTATATTGTTACTAACGCCCATGGCACATGTGATAGTTATGTTCATAACAAATAAGTCTGCCGTGTATGCCAGTGTTTCCAAACCTTTTTCAGGTCATGCCCCATCTTAACATTTCTAAAATTTTTATGACCCCCATACATAATTTTTAACCTTTAAAACTGTTATAAATAAATCATAAATTTTTGCAAAAAAATCACTATGAAATTGTTATCAAAACATCGTAAGTAAAATTTGAAAACATATGATGAAAAACTTACTCGACTTGAGGACTCTAATTACCCAGTTGATAATTTGGTAACGTGAAGCGAAATTATTTACTTTTTTTTTATTTGGCTTTTTTGTTAAATTTGTCACCGATATCTATCATTACATTTAAATAACCCAAAGCGAAAGGGCTAAAGTCGTGCGGAGTCCTTTTTTAAATTGCCCCCCGTGGGGCATGGGCCTCACGTTGGGAAACACTGATGTATGGGGACCAAACCCGCACCCTTTCAGCTCAATCTTTTAATATAATTGCGACACTAGATCTGAGTAATTGAAGTAATGCGTTATTTTTTTACCACCTACAATAACGTTTATTAATTAGGACTTGTGTAGATCTACAGTGAAAGTTTTACGACTGTTATTTGCTGTAATATAGCAGGATACTGCATGTTTTTCTCTAATACATATCATCCGTAATTTTTTTATAGACAAATACATTGGTAAGATCTCAAATATTTATTAATAAAACTACACTTTAGCTACATAAAAGATTTATTTTCTTTAATAAATTACTTTATTATAAGCAGTCTAATTATATAACGATATAACAGCAACGTTATAATTATATGTTAAAATCAAAAAATAATACATATCGTGCATACATATATAACTGCAGAACTTAAATCCGATTAAGTAACTGGCACCATCCATTATACAAAATAATTATAAAACGTGCATTTATTTAAAAAAATCAACTTCATAATTATGTATTTCGTTATATAAAAGCGATAGCAGAAGACGATTGGTCATTTCTGTTATCGCTTTGTGTTAAAAAATACGTATTTAGAGCAATTTATTAATTAAACGGCAATACTGTTGTACGGAACTCTCCAAATACATCAAATAAAGTATAATCAAGTGTTATAGACACATATAAACCAGTTTCACAATATAAAGCTGCTTTAACTAATATTCATTGATAGAGAATAATGCTTGAATTAAACTTAGGGGCAATTACAAACAAAGCGACCATATTGTAACATAGATAAATTTTATTTCATGCATAAACTTAAATATAATGTTGCCGCTTCGCTGGGTGAGAATAGAAGAGTATAATAATGTGTGCCGATTCACGAAATATTCAACTTCTATGGCAAATTCGATAACAATCATTCAATTTTTTTAAACATTTCCAATAGATAAACAAAACTACTTTCATATTTAAGATATACAGTATGTGAATGTTTTTTTCATGAAATGGATATTTTTTGCTTATTATAAAACAAAGTCCTCTGCCATGTCTGTGTGTTTGTTCGCGTTAAACTAACAACCTACTGAATGGATTTTCATGCAGTTTTCACTAGTAGAAAGAGTGATTTATGACAAAGATTTAGGTATAATTTGTAAGTCGTTATTAACAGGGTAGAACGACGTCTGCCGAGATCGCTAGTTTTTTATATCCAGAAGTGGTCTCTCAAAGATTTCAAACGAAATCATGTTTTTTTATTTTTAACTAAATGTTGTAAACTTAACTATGATATAAAATTGTATTATGTAAAAATAATCGCGCAACTAAAGTGTTGTTCCCGTATTACATCGCTTGGTGTGTAAACATCCTTATTATTTTCATAAAATTATCACGCAGTTACGAGTTTATTGATTCGTTCGTCCAGCTTCTTTATCTCCTTCTGGAGGCTGTCCACGTTCAGAGCGAACACCTCCTGAACACCTTGGAGTAGTTCCTTGTTATTCTGGACGCCACTAGCTATAGTACTTTGTAGGGTTTCCAATTCAGTTAGAGATTTACCAAAATTACTTGCTGTTGACAAAAAAATTGAGAAAATTTATATAAGTTTTTTAATTATCTCGCTAATGAGCTGTAAAGAGTTAAAATTGTGCGCAATCTATTACAAATTGAATTCTAACATTATTGTACTAATTTCATCGATATGCCTAAAAATAGAAATGTCACACACAAGACTGAAGACATGTGACATTATGTATACGAGCTCGATGCAAATAAACAAAGGATGAGTCATCGATCGTGGGAATGCAGTGTAATTGGGTTATAAAATAATAACATTATGACGTTATAACATGCAAGTGTTGAAAATTATACAATCTTGTAGGAATAAGTTTACTTCATAGTAGTCCAGTGAAGCTGTAAAGGCCAAAAAATAAAGGCCAATAGCGTAGTCAGTTCGAGAAAAAAAAAGGTTAATTTCATTTATCTGTACTTGTATACCAATTAAATTCTAACGTAAATGAAATTTTATTAACCTACGGGCGAACGAGTAAATAATTGTAGAAAAAAACTCATTAGTCAAATCGTATCCGATGTTTTAAAATTAAATAATTGATTTTTATTCCATACTAGCCTTTGCCCTGTACTTCGTCCGCGTGTAATAGTTCTTTTGCGCTAACGCTAACACGCAGCGGAAGCTCTTTCAAGAGAAAAAAACGTTTAAAAAGTCCTTTATTGGTTCTCCGCTCTTATTGGCCCTAGTGTGATAATATATAGTCTATAACCTTCCTCGATAAATGAGCTATATAACACTGAAATATTTTTTCAAATCGGATCAGTACTTCCTGAGATTACGTCCTACAACGACACAAACTTTACATCTATATAATACTAGTATAGATGTCAACCTGATCGAAATACTCATTATTAATTTATACAAGAATAGGTCTGGTCCACTGCTAGATTGTCAAAATACTTGAAAAAGAATAAGGTAAAAATGTATCACCCCGAACATAGATATTTTAAAAAAGCCTTGTCTATGGAGACAGTAGTATGGAGTAGCTATAAATACATAACAACCTACTTAATTATTACCCGATTAGGCCTCCCACGGCAGCGGCTCAAGCCTTCGATCCCTCGGTAGGGAGCCCTTGAGTGCGTTGCTTGCGCGATATACGAGACACACAAATATACATCACCGCTACAACACTACACGATCACCCCCACACACGTGCACGCCTATACGCTTACACATGAAAGTGGAAGGGTTTACTTTTTTTTCCCTTATCAAACTGAAAAACTCTCAATTTTCCGATAATAAATATATGGAGGAGTTGTTGAGGCGTGTATGCTTGGTACACATATACGTTTCAACAACTCATACATATATGAATAGTTAGCTAGGTTAGCTAAGATAGGTCGCGATTTTGCATGCAACAGGCAACAGCCAAGCCGAGGTGTGCCGTGCACGCTTGCCTTAGTAGTCCAGTGAAGCTGTTAAGACCTTACTGGGTCAATAGCGTAGTCATTTCGAAAAAAAACTACTTAACTACAGACAGTAATCATATGTATATACTAACAGAACTAATTATATCTCTACCACATTGAAATAATGTTAGCTAAAAAAATCAGTCACTATGAATCATTGTTTCAAATAACTTGGATGTGTCCTCAAAGTTCACACTTCTCACTTGCACCGATAGAAACTTAGTAATGAATTAGGATATACCATGATATACATATAGATATACCATGTTGTCTGTGTACTTACAACGAGAAATTATTATTTAATTTACCTTGATTGTGGAGAGATTCTAATGCTTCCATACGTTCCAATATCTCTGAATGTGATATCCCGTCGATTTGCTTCAGCAATTTATACAATTCGTTCACCTGTATGTAATACACAAGATACATTCACATCATAGTATTTGAGTCCATATCCTGCGTAAGTTTGGTGGGTTTCAATATTTTTATTATTATCTTATACATAAAACAAATTACACCTATTATTGGTCAATTTTTATAAGTGAAAATGTTAATATCTTTCTTCATAGTAATTTGTTCATTAAAATGATTCCAAAAATTGACTGGATTTGGTTGATTGGATAATTGTAAACAAAAAATTCCCAGTCTACTTACTTACCTCTAAATTTTTGTGGAACCCTTCAGTAAGAATTTTTATTCAGTCCGGTGAAGCTGTAAAGACTTCAATTGGACAATAGCATAGTCAATTCGAAAAAAAAAAAACGTTAAGTAAGGAAACCTGACTTACATGTATGTTTCCGTTAAAAAGCTGCCGTGTCGCCGTTTCATTTTCACGAGTTAGCCTATTATTATCTGTATGTATACTAGCGGGCCCGGCGAACGTTATTGCGCTTTGATAATAAAGAATAACCTAACAAATTATATACCTAAACCTGCCATATGAATCCCTTTGTGTATTAGTGAAAACCACATGAAAGTGCGTTCAGCAGTTTGAGTTTATCGCGAAAAGACAGACGTGGCAGAGGTCTTTGTTTTTTACTATCTAATGATATTGGTTGTTTATATCTATATATAAAATTTTGTAGTGGTAGAGCCACGCTGAAGCTATTATTGGTTTCAGCCTGAATGGGTCGGCTCGTCCGGGGTAGTACCACCCTCTCACAGAAATCCGACGTGAAGTAACAGTGCTTCCATTGTTGCGTTTCGTTCGGTCAGTGAGAGCGCCGGAGACCCATCTCCCCTCCCCTCTCCTCTTTCTTCCCCTCCCCTTTCTCTCCATTCCCCTAAACTGGCAACGCACTTGCGACTCCTTTGGGGTTGCTAGTGTCTATGGGCGGCGGTGATCGCTTAAAAACAGGTGACCCGCATGTTCGTTTGCCTCCTATATGACATAAAAAAAGAGAATATTTAAACTTAATCATTCCACTAAATTTAGGGGTAAATAAACCGGATGGAACTTTTTATGGACTCTTTGTTTTTTTTACACATTGTTTTTTTATATATCTGGTAATATTAAAAAAACGGACCTTGGCGTCGAGTTCAGGGTCTGTTGGTTTGATGGCCGCCTTTAGTGCGTCGACATTGGTGAGTAGAGAGGCGACGCGCGCTTCAGTAGCGGCGACCTCACCGGGTCGCAGCAAGGAACACTGCGCCGCGAGTACGGCGGCCGCACCGCACACTGTCGCCTGATAATACCATTCGCTGGCGTTTTACGTGACATCATGCTACGTGAATTCATGTGACGAGTCGTGACATGTTTTTAAATGAAAAAAATAGTGTGGAGTCCCTCCAGGCGGAAGAAGTGAAACTTCGTAATGTGGAAATGGAAATATGAAGAGGTATACTACGCGCATGCGTTCGAGTACCACGCATTCACTTTCGCTCTGTCTCTTTCTATTCCCCCTCTCCAGGAACGTTGAACGTTTAACGCAACAGTGTATTCATACACCCTCCATGGTAGCGTTAAATGTTTACGCCACCTTGTTGGAGGTCGCATTAGAAGTTTCACTTCAAAAACAGGGGGCCTAACCAAGTTGCTTATCGACAATCGCTAACGCAAATAGAAAATTGTATGGAGATGACATATCTGAGCGCTATATCACGTGATTATCACGCGTTCAGATATGTCATCTCCATACATTTTTCCGTTTTCTATTTGCGTTAGCGATTGTCGATAAACAACTTGGTTAGGCCCCCAGGACGTGAATAGATATGATGCGACGTGAAGTTAAATGATGTGATGTGATGCGACGTGAATTTAAGTGGTGTGACGTTACGTGATTTTATACGAAGTGATATTATGTGATATGACAATATTTTGTTTGAAGTGAATTGAGATTATTGAATTTCATATGACATGACGTTATGTGATGTCGTGAGCAGTGACATCATGTGACGCTACGTAGATACGTAATCGACAAATGACAATACGCTAAATATACAAAGATGACTTTGATTACAACTGCAAGCGTGTTTGGTGCTTCTCGATATCGCTTTAATTTAAAATTAGTAGCGCCAAACAATAATAATAAGATATAATAATTTTAATTCGAGGTTTTTCTTCAGGCTCGTTTTAGGATCTACAGCCACCTTCAAAGTTCAAGCAAGCTGCTATTATGTTACCAACAAAGCGTCAATTTGCAACGCAAGTATGGCCCAGTTCTCATAATAGTCTATCTTCAAAGGTGTAAATTTTTATAATAAAATTATCCTTGCCACTTCAATGAAAAGGTAAAACAATTTTAAGACTTAAAAATATTTCCTATTATTTTATACATCTAATTACCAAAAATTATGACATATGACATTTTGTTGTTTACCTGCTCCCGAGTTCAATATATAACATGAATACATAATATATGCATAAAATAATTTGAAAGTATATTGATTATTCCTAGAAAAGTGATGTGTCCAGATACTTACTTGTCCGGTGGCAGCTTGTAATCTCCGGAAGGCTTCCTCATCTCTGACACCAGCAGCCTGCTCCAGTTTGTGCAATCTGATAATAGAACCTAACTCTAATGATTGTTATTTAAAACATAATTATGGTCAGAGGAAGTGACAAAAGTATAAAGGTGCAGGCCTTCAAGTACCACTGTGTAGAATCAATAATAATGAACTTGTATCTAAAGAGAAAATGTGAATTAATCAATTATTTATTAACACAATAGTTTCCTCTACAGTTTTAAAATTAAAATGACCTATTTGGACTCCAAAATGTAGCTAAACTGTGACCAACATATGGATTAAGTAATGGCCACTTTAAGCTTATATAGCTGATCCTGTAAATTTATAATATGGTATGTATGACATGAAGTCATAAGAGACATACAGTGGTATACAAATTGGTTTGAAAAGGCGAGATAATAGATATCTCACTTCAACATGCATTTTACATCTTATATATAAAATTCTCGTGTCACAATGTTACCATACTGTTCTGAAACGGTTTGACCAATTTTTATATTCATATTCAGTAGGTCTGAGAATCTGCTACTATCTATTTTGCTTACCCCTAAGTGATCCCACCCCTAACATTTATTTTTTTCGATAATTTAATTTTTTATATTTTGTTATAATGAGGCATTAAAAATACATACAACCCTAAGTTTTCACCCTTCTTACACCAACCACTAATTTTGAATAGTCATTTAGTAATTCATCATTTTTCATCCCACTTGATAACAGATCAATTATCACTTGGTAAGTTATTCCAGAGAAACGGGTTCAAGGCCTATTTTAATAGATTTCTCACATACAATCTGGGTATATGTTTGAGTGAGTCCCTTGATAGTTTGATTTCACAATTGGAAATGGTATGTGTGGCTGCAATCGGATATAAGATTTATTAAATTTTTTCGCGTTAAAATACTATTGAAACCAGTGATAACCAATTTGGTGCAGACGAAGTTGCACAGGTCAGCTAGTATTATATGTAAATATAGTAGTTAAAAATCAGAAAAGAGAGAGGGTTTCTGCAAAATTATTTATAATAGTCTTACCTGTGTTCCAGTTGTGCTATCCTGGTTGTTTGTCCTATACTGACTTCTGGTTTTAATTTCAACTGTGCAGTCACTATAGGCCCTTGCTTCTTCCTGCCATTGGTTGCTAGGTACTCCCTAAAAATTACAAATATCATAATAGTATTTTTCTTTAGAGTTATAGGCATGTGACTGTGATAATTAAATAAGCCTGTATAACCGTAATAATAATCTTTGATCAGCTTTGACAAATATTTATTTTATACCACAAGAAAATCTACTATGAAAACAATACACTTATCAAGATGAAACAAGTTCCTTATACATATTTTCAACGGCACTACAACATTGAGTATTTAGTGGTTAAGGTGTGGAACAAACTCGCATTTATAATATCAGTAAAGGTTGAAGAATTGTATAGCATACAAAATTGATACCCTTCAGTTGGATGAAACTATGAACTATATATATGTTACTTTCATTATATACAAAAATAATGTTAAAAGTTGCAAGAAATTTAAATAAATTAAGTTTGATCTATTACCCTATTTTCCCCAAGAAATGTGTAAATTTCGATAAATTTCAAAATACGCATGGATTGAATAACTAACTAGAAATAGGTAATGAAATTCGATACCCGAATAGACAATTAAAAATTATTAAAAATCATACAAACTTCAATTTTTCTGCTTTCGGATCAATCAATTCACCTTCCTCCAATTTTAATTCTTCTAGAAGTTTCTTTGTGGTATTGATTTGAGCGGCTAATTTCGAGCATTCATCCTGGAAAATAAAGGTGGAGTACATGAATTATTTATTTTTTATGTTTATCATGGCACTTTTCATAATAATTGGTAGATTTGTGTCATTTATGGGTTCCCGTAACTATTGAATGAGAATGATTCTTTAGAAATGATCTTCTATCACCAATGGTCATGTCAAAGATTTCTTTAAGACTAGTATTGTAAAGTACATATCTTAAAACAGATAAACTAGACTACAGGTCGCTATATCCTAAAGTTCAGGCGGGACTACTGTTGAATTTCTGCAATACCTTCTCACTTTCAGCAGCTTTATTCTGTTGTTCTGCTACTTGTTCAAGTAATTCTGAGAATTCACACCGAAGCCTGTTGTACCGTTCCAGCGGTGTTTCAGGATCTCCTTCAGCAGCCAGCTCCCATTCACCAGCCCTTTAATTTAAAGTTCTTAAGAAACAACTGTACAAAGTAAGATTGGTAATAAGTAAATTGATTTAATTAAAGAGACACATATTTTACTTTAGATTTCATTCAGAATACTTTTTGAAATGATATTTTTAAATGTTAAGAAAGAAAAACATATAGTGTAATACATTATAAAAGAAAATCGAACTTGAAAAATATGAAACTGAATTTTAAATTAACAAAATTACAGATTAATAAAAAGTGTTGGAGTATTTTGATTTTGGAAAATGTCAAAAAGATTGTTTTTATTTTAAATTAAATATTTCAGGGAGCAAATACAAAAAAAAATAAAAGATTCAATTAAAAAATTTACCTAAATCCAATTCTTGATTTTCTACTAAGCCTGTCGGAAAAATCAACCGAGCCAGTCAGGAATTTCCCTTTAAACTTATTGAATGAATCTTTGACAGAGAGATGAAGCTGTTCAATGGAATCATTCTCCTCCTCTTCATATGGCTCTGGTTGGTCGGCCTCAGGTAAATCACCAGTCTCATAAACGTCTGGTTGATCATATGCCTGAAAAAGTAATCTTAATAGGTGTCTTTCTCCCTGTAGTCTTTATAGATTTGTGTGAATCTTTATATTACCACTGGGTATTTTGAAAATTAAATATCTGATAAGGTTTGCCTGTAAAATCTCTTTAAGGTTGAGGCCACCTAACTGTACATATAGATTGTAAATGAGTCAATACAAATCAAGTGGACCCTCCCTTTTCCACTTGATTATTAAATTCAGGTATGAATATTTGTTCATGAAGTATTTACTATGAACAATTAATCCCCAGAACAGTTTTTGAAAATTTTTATTTTAACATTTTTTTAATGAAAATTTTTATGGCCTTTAATTAAAAAGTCACTAAATAAAAAGATATTTTAATGAAACTTTCAGAATGTATAGTTTCTTCTCTTATGCTGCATGTTAGCATTAGCACAAAATAACTATTCCACATGGACGAAGTCACAGGCAGAGGCAAGTTTTGTTAATTTTTAAGTTGTGCAACAGAAAGTTTATTAATATTATTAGATGTACTAATCCTGTCTAATGGGTGTAGTGTGCAATACAAACATTTTATTGCATCATATATATATGAGGTGTTCGATCTGAGTTTTGAAGGATAATGACCTTTTATGAATTCAAGACTTGCTTCAAGAATGTAGTCCTTTTGAAATTAGTTGTACCTGGCTATAGGTTACAATGATAATTCATATTCAATACACTTTGTCCCTATTTACTACTTACTCTATAATACCGAAAAAAGTAAAGATTTAGTAAGTCCATGATTAATTTAATAATAACCTCATAATAATAAGACATTGTACATTAGTAATGTAGATCCCACATACTTATAGAATAGTAAGATAAATTATTGGTCTTTAATTTAATTATAGTATTTTGTATTACATATTTGGCACAAAGATGCTTTTATTATTTAAACATGAGCAGGTTTTTAATTTTACATTTAAAACAATAACAATGTACATGAAGTAATTAACAATGTTCAAGGAACATAGAACTGTAACAAAAATAGAAGATATTTAAAAAAATTCAATAATTGTCACTATTAAATACTGAATGCATATATTGTATATAACACTAATAATTTTTACAATATGTGGAAATTGTAGTAGCAGAGATATATTTTTTAGTAAAAACCTATTTATTACAGTAGTCAAATAAAATCAAAGGTATTTATGAGAGGAGATGGTAAAAATGACATAAATATTGATTACATATATATTAAGTTACATTTAATTTTTTTAAGAGATTCTGTTACCTTTGTCGTGTATGGTTGATTTAAGTTCATCAGAGTATGTTACTTAAATATTCTATGCATACAATTACAATTGATATATTTTTTTATTTCCAATTTGTAGCTTGGATCTACTTTGCTGGCTTTAATTCTATATGACTCATAGTTAGAAACAGTAACCCTGTAGTTTCATTTGTTGTAATATAGTGCACAGTTTTTGATGTAAATTGATTCACTCCTAATGTATGGCGAGTTAAGGAGAAATTTAAAGTAATAATAAGTCCGGACGTCATTTGAGAAATTTACATTCGACGTGCGTTGATACTGTTCGAAAATCAAAATAAATATTTATGAAGTTTTGCAATAAATTCCGCCGTCGTGTCGTGTGGAAAGTTAATACGTTTAGTCGCGTTAAATTTTCTACATGTATTCATATTTTCAGTAAGCGTTAATAACTTGTCATATAGTCTAAATAGCATAAAGTTTACGACAACAGGCAGGTATGTAATAAAGAGGTATAATTTTCTTCCGCTTGCCATTAAAATCAATAAAACAATTAAGTATGAATCATGTGTACTTACTATGCCGGGGAGATTTTCATATTTGGGATCAGCCATGCTAATTGTATATAAGAACTATAGTTTTGAGAGACACTTTGATTAGAAATTATTTCTTATTTTGGAAATATTATGAGGTCACTCAATATTCGGCAACGGGACATGCAGTATGCTGTCAGTTTGACATATTTGATATTAGGTATAGTGTATAATAATACGTCGATATATTAGGCACTGGCAGAATTTGGATTTACGAAACGTCATTATAAAGAAGTCGAAATTGAATACGTTGACACCAAAGACAAATAAAAATAATATCTGTTGATATAATATCATTGTATTATTCGAATCATAAGCTCCAGGAAGTTGACTCCCCATTTTTAGTTTGAGAATTTTAAAATTCGTAAAAGGTATACCATTAATTACCTATTATTTAAATCGTTTTGCCTATATATACTTTTTTAAATAGTCAACTTGAATCCGTCTTGAGATTTTCGATATTTCCCATTTTATTCGGGTGCTGGAACACGCATTTTAAGTCTTTCATAGTTTTTAGATGTGAGTAAACAAATTTTAATGATGGGGAAAAATGGGCATGCCCTCTATACTTTGAAATTCAAAATGGGGGCCAACTTCTCGGAGCTCTATGGGCCATGACATTTGATACGTAGATCCTCTTATTAATCTGTGGACGATTGTATTGGCTATGAACACGTCATTCCTGTCATATTTTCTACATAATTTTTACCTATAAATCTGTTCGAGTCACGGATATTTTTGTAACTGCCTTCATATTCGCCGGTAAAATATATCGTTATACGGTATTTAAAACTTTTGTCAGTAATTATCTTTCGTTGAAGTGAACAATATTGTGTAAAAATGAGTCTCCAGTGGACAATAATTGCGTCGTTTCTTTACGCCGAAATAGCCATCGTCCTGCTTTTGACTTTGCCCATAGCGAGTCCGAGTAGATGGCAGAGATTTTTCAAGTCCAAATTCCTGGCTTACATAAGCGGGCAAGCATCAATTTACTTCTTAATTTTGATCGGCGTATTAGTACTATGTCTGCTCGATGCTATACGCGAAATGCAGAAATATTCGAGCATCGAAGCAACGGAGCACCAGCATCTCGACGCCGAAATGCAGGGTAATATGCGTTTGTTCCGCGCTCAACGTAACTTCTATATTTCTGGTTTCGCGCTATTTTTACTCGTTGTTATCCGTCGATTGGTGCAGATGATATCAGAATTGGCTACGCTGTTAGCTCAGGCTGAGGCTAATTACCGTCAGGCACAGAGCGCGACAGTTACAGCTAGGTCGTTGTTGGAAAAACAAGGCGAGGGTGATGAACACAATAAGAAAGAATTGGAAGAGCTAAGAAGTCAAATTTCGAATTTGGAAAAGGAATTATCCAAAGAGAAGAAAGACAAGGAGGCTGTGAAATCGCAAGCCGAAAGCCTTAACAGGGAGTATGATCGACTCACAGAAGAGCATAGCAAGTTGCAGAAGAAGTTAACAGTCAGCAGTGGAGGGGATTCTAAGAAAGATGAATAAATTTTACTTAACTGTTTTGTTACTATGGGGGTTTGATTATTCATTTAAGTCGCACTGCTTTTATTTAATGAAGTAAATGTGTATAAATGCACAACAAATTGTTTGTATAAATGGTAGTATTTAAAAATGATGTAAGCTATGATTCATAGATGCTTAACAATTCGTTTTGCAAATAGCTTTGTTGAAGGTCACTCAGAGCTACCTGCCTGTGTTTATAATCTTGTAATTTTATACAATTGTTAAGCTATATGCTGTATAGATTATATTTGGTCAAAGTAACTAATATTAATAATTCATAGTAAATGCTACTGCATTTTGATAAGTTGATTAAATTAATGCATTAAAGAGGAACATTTGAATAAGAACTTTCTAGAATCATGTTTTGCTTATTTCATACATCTTTTTGAGATTTGATGTTTCAAATTAAAGCATTTTTACCCATATTATTATGTTAATCTCTTTCATAGTGCATGAAATTGATAATATCTTTCAAAAGATGTTATATAAAAAATATATAGCAAATTCACCATAAATTTGTTATTTTTGTTAAGCATAAAGTCTGAATATTTTCTCTTTTTATAGTTTTAGAATCTTTTGTTTGTGATTAATTGGTGAGTAATACATGACTAACATAAATGTAATTTAGATTACCTTAAATATGATAACAAGATTGTGTTAGCTATTGTAGGAGAAAGATTTGTAAGCATGATTTGCTTTTTATTAATATTAATTCTTTATAAACTCTAATTATAGTGTATGACTAGGGTTTAGGGTGTTTGATAAAATATGTCTGTTTCATATATTGTTGCTAATAGTTCTTTATAAATGATCATGTTTTAAGAAATATTCTTTTCTAATGCCTGATTTAGTTTCATTTGTTCTTAATTATGTTAGGCATCAGATTATAAAATCTTAAAATATAACTTGTATGAGATAAATTCATTTATGTAAATGCTTTAAGGGACTGTTGTATTTTCCTAATATTATTCAAGCATTTACTGTTTTATATAAAATAAATTTGTAATATTTTAATTATTTGTTTTCACTTATATCCTTTGTTGCTAGAAACATTTTCTGTCCATTAATGGCAGAATACATGAAGTCCAGTGCCAAAAAAAAGACAAGAAGGTGGTCCTGCTTGACAACCGAAGAAAGCAATATGAAATCTTTGTGTAATTTGATGGAATATACAAATGATTGCAACGTGACAATAGTAATATAGTTTTCAATTCCTCTGATTATTTATTATTTTGCATTTTAAAATTCTTTTTGATTTGAATTTAATTTAAAATTTGAATTTAAATTTTTCTTATAATTCCTTTGAAGTAATCAGTTACATTAGTATCTTCCAAATTGCAATGCTGTCTAAAGTATAAATGACTATAATTAAAGCCTGTATGCTTCTATATCTTACTAATTTTTATTACACTTCTTCAATCTTTAATGGATATTATATAATAGAGTTTCAAATTATAATATGTATACTTTTCTTCATAAAAAAGGATGAAGTATATTTGTAGATATTATGCCATATATTGTGTATTCTTGGCATCTTTCTTGGCAGAAGTCTTCACAACTCAACTTATAGCATGAAGAACTGCATGAAAATAATATTTAGAAGCATTATTATTACATGATATAACTATTAAATTTTAGGTTTCAAATATCGAAAACGATGATACCTACATGCAGTTCGGTAACGAGTTTGAAGGTTTTTTTTTAACTGACTACACTATTAACCTTACAAGGTCTTAACAGCTTCACCGGACTACGAGCTTGAAGGTCAATACAGTAATACTAAAGAGAAGGGATAAGATATAGGAGAAACAGTATGCTTGTTGTATATCACAATAGGAGATCCATTGAAGTTTATTTGAAACTACAATTTGCCCGCGATTTCGTTTCTTTTCTCTTCAACATTAAACGAATCGCACCCCAACTATTGATACGTAGCTACTATTCATTAAAAATACATATAACATAATATGATTGAATAGATGCCATCTCGAAATACTTCAGTGTGATGATATAAAAATTATTAGACGAGAACATTAGAGACGCTCATAGAACTTTTCTCGATTCATTCTCGAGTCACAACTTTCACCTGCAATTACTAGTTAATGTAGCTGACCAACCAAACACGCTTGTGCTATTCACTGTAAATTACATTTTTATTCAATTCCTATGAATTAAAATGCTGCCAAACATTATTACCGACACTTCTCATGATATAACGGTAGCGACTGTGTCATATAACCTAGGTCTCAGAAATAATGCCAACTAACACCTACGCTCGTGTAACCCCATTCCTGCCGCGGTGCTGATGGCGGGCGGTTATCTTCGCTACTCTGTACATTCGTCACGACCGTTTATTGTAGCGACACCGGAACAGGTCTGGTCCCGCGGGATTTCGTCTTTTTTGGCTATTTCGTCTCAGCTATCTATCTAGACTATCCTAGTCAGATCCTAGACGAAGGTTCACATGCATTATACGGAATTTGTATGCAAAGCAACAATGTGTAGCTTCGGCTACTTTAACTTTCATGTGCCATTTTGGTTGAGAGGGACTCGTACTGATGTTGAAGCCTCCGTAAAAATATAAAGGTCCTTCAGACTAACAGAATGTAGTCAGATCGAAAAACAAATGCTACAAATATTTCAATACTTGAGACTCGTTAGTGGGATAGCTTCAAGGACATTGTGACTGAATTTTAATGATAGTGACTAAGATTAGAGCTGTTCTAATACAACTGCACAATAGGTAATTACATTACATTTATGAGAAATGAAAATATAGTAGGTTTTAAAAGACAAACTGACTGAACTAATTTAAAGTTCTATATTTTTTCACATACTACAAGAACATTTCTGAGATTCAGGTTTCCTCACAATGTTTTCATTCACCGTCATCGTTTATTTAAATTAGTAAACGTAGTCGAATTCATAAAAATCGTTAGTGCATCCCGGGGTTCGAAACTGTGAACATCGAATTGACATGCCACCGGGTAAACCTCTCGATCAGCATAACTTGTTTTTTTTTTTACATATCACCATGAAACCCACATTGACAGGTAGGTTCCACCTATAGCAGTACAATAGATCCACAATTACAGCGTAAACTATTTTAAATTTCGTAAGAGAATATCAGTATTAATGAAATATTCAATACGTAGATTATATGTAGGGTAAAGCTGATAATCGAACCGTATTTATTTCACAATAACCTCGTATCATTTTATCATAACAAGATGATTCAACGATGTGTCAATTATCGTGACGTGGCTTTTAGGACTTTAGACTGAAGACGATTTAATAAGATCCTCTTTACACTGTTCGCTTTTATGTGTATTTTTAAATTATCAGAACATTTTAAAATATTAAATTGTTTTAATTTAAGTATGAAGTAGGGGTTTTTGGCGGGATCTTAGTCTGTCATGTAGTGGATTTTATATTTTATTCATAATCTTGTGTTATAGGACTCAATATTTTGTAAATTTGGTGGAGTTTTACGTAATATTGTTAGTTTATTGTGCATAAGTGAAGTGAATGGAAAATAATATCACGGAGCATGAAATTCTAAGATGCCACAAAAACTCCCAGGAAGGTTCTAACAAGGGATCCACCATCTTGTTAGAATATTGACTCACACGACGCTTAATATTGAAGTGATCGCACGACGCTTGTAATATTATTGATTACTCGACAATGGCAGTAATAATCTGAAAGATTGATTGCCAAAAATAAAGTGAAAAAAAAAGTATGAGGTGGTGTTCAATTTATATACGAAGTTGAACTTGTATTAGATATTTTTGATTAATCAGAATATCAAATAAAGGGGTAAGTGATCAAATGTGCTTAAAATTACTGTCTAAGTTATTGACATATATTTAACTTAAAATTGGTAAAATTACCAATGTAGCTTGATGCCTTGCTTGATGCCTAGCTTGTAGCCAATGATAAGCCGTAACCTTCAATAAAAAATAATATTGTGACGAGGCTACATAATGATGGTAGGAACAAGAGCAGTTTGTTAGTACCCTTTTGATTATCTACATATTCTATAAGCTGAGATTATATTAGCAATATAAATGTCTGTAATAATACAATTACATATTTTTATTTTCAAAAACGACTGCAAAAAAACTAACCGTAACTAAAGTTCCAACCTATTTGTATTAAGTAATAATATGTTGGGTAAAATGATAGGGGTTCTCAATAGTGTGAAAATAGAAGCTTCTAGATGCGGCACTGTAGCAAAGCTAGTTTACCCTGCGAGAGGTTTCTATCTGATGAAATTGCCACGGCAATTGCCTCCACCTGTATAGTTACGCCACTGCCTCAGACTGGGTAACTATAATGTAAACTTACATACCTACTATATTTTATATATATGTGCAGATTTTGGTTCAGCCTATGAAACATTATCAAATCACCCGGGGAAAAATTGGCCATTTGGAAACAAAAACGCGTATGAATTGTTATTTTAATTGAGATTCATTCCAAAAGTGATTATTTCGTTTCTCACGCTCTCAATCTAAACTTCCATTATCGATATTACTGCGATCAATGTTTCTTTGCTATTACACTTGATAAATGTAGGTTAAACAGCATTTATTTACATAGAACCACATATTGGAATTTTTGGCGGGATTTTAGTCTGTTATGTACTTAATGGATTTTATATTTTATTAATAATCTTGTGCTATTTGACTCTATATTTTATAAATTTGGTGGTATTGAAATGATCGCACGACGCTCGTAACATTATTGACTACGCGACAATGGCAGTAATAATCTGAAAGATTGATTGTCAAAAATAAAGTTAAAAAAAAACTACATATTATCTAAGCCCGGTGTCTGCATTAATAATGATAGCATTCTGAAGTTACTAGTGCTATAATAATTAAATAGATAAAAACTGTTGGTAATAATGACTTTGAAAATAAAAAGAAGGTAGTAAAAAATAGTATTAATGGATATGTATAAATATGTGTATGTGTGCATGTCTATACGAGTATGTGTTTGACAGAGCCATGCAATTATTTAAATTAGTGGCTAATAGAATTATTTTTTCTTGACCAAACTATTATGATTTAACAATTAAACAATTTTATTAGTTTGTATATTACCTATTAGTGTAATTCCGGTCGGATTTCAAACCAGTCTCCTTTCTACGCGTGGCGCATCAAACATGTTAGGGGCTTGGAAAAATAAATACGAAATATGTACGTATTTATATATATTTTAATGTAAGTTTTCATCGTAAATAAGTCCTTAAATTAAAAGACAATGGAATATATATTAATTTTAGAACTAAAAATATACTATAAGTAACGTAAGGTAAATCTGAAAGACATTTTTCACCAACTTCTGGGTCCGACAGCTTCGCGATATCGTTTGACCTTGTAGCGTTGGGGTTTCAACTACTATATTTGTATAACCAAGCGTGGTATTAAAAACCTAACCTCGACCCCGATTGGTTTGTATACACTATTCACAGATTGATAACCTTGTCAAAGCCACTCTGTTTTAGTTTCTTTTGTATACACCCTAACATATTAGAAGTCTACAAGTGTCTTATAGGTCGACATGATAGTGATAACCGACGATAGATCTAGTGGAATGTTGGATTGTTGCCGTTTTTGAATTGCGTTCAACCTAATACATAGTGTTGTCACATCAAAAAACATTTTGCGGGGTGGTAGGGTTTAACAGCCCGACTGGGTCGCAACCACCATGTACATGGCGAAAAAGCCCGTCATAGTGACTCGCTTTTGCGCGTCGCGTTTCGGGATCAGCCTGTGCATATCCAGTACCAGGTGACTTTCGTCATTATGGCCGGCATGACAGCGGCGACCGACGATGGATGATCTGTCTCTCGGTGGTCGCCACTGTTTTTGGATTATACTATGCTTACCATCAGGTATAGAAGAGACATTTTGTCGTGCTTCATTAAAAGAAAAAAAAAACATCATAATCTTAGCCTCTAAAAATCCCACTGCAGGAGCATAGGCTTCTTCTCGAAGGAAAGTATGAGCGTCAACATCACGCCAACCCACGATCTGTTGGCGATACAAACTCCAAGAAATCCATATTCCTATGTTTTACAATAATGTTGATACCACAAGAACATTTCTCAGGTTCAGGTATCCTCACAATGTTTTCGTTCACCATTAACCGATAGTGTTACTAACAGAAATTAGTGAATGTACACAAATTCTGAAAAAGAAATAGATGTCTGGGTTCGAACGTATGGGTATTGAATGGGCATTCGCCTCGCAAAACCACTCGATCAGCACGACTTAGATTAATATTTACCAGTTATTTTACCAAATAAGATTCATTCTGAATATTAAAAAAAAAAAACATTTTGCGATTATGAAAGTGAAAAAGTGAAATTTTTTTTCGGATCGTAGTCATTTAAATGAAAGTTTTCGGGCCGTTTAGAGTATTGAAATCGGATTTTGTGACCATTGGAAAATGGTAATGGAAAATCAATAGTAAACAAGATATCCAACTATACATTTTAATTACTATCTGCCTTTTGGAATACGGAGTGCATAATAAGTATAATATTCAGATGATATATATATTGTCCTTGGCTGCTTTGACGAGCGCCTTTAAGTTGCGACATGCGATAGATGGACGAAAAAATGTGAGGCGATGGAAAAGAAGTTTCTGCGACTAAGAAGTGTTTGCGTGAAAGATGTTTTAAATATTAACGTAACATATAACGTATAATTACGTCACATTTATGCGTTTTTACCCATCTTTAGACATAAACAGCTTAAAGTTCATCTTTAGCATTAGCAATAAAGTTTTCATTCTCGATGAGTCCGAGGTTATCCCAGAATGATCTTTGACCGAAATTTGAACTTGCTTTCATTTCCATCTTCGTTGGGGAATATATCTCGAGATAGTTGATTTTACGATCACCGGGTTTCACAGGCAGCCATTCTATATCTACTCCGGGCGTTTTCGGTACTCTGTCGAAAAAAATCGAGCGTGAGTTCATGAAACTTAGTATTCTGTTTATTTTTAACAGAATGAGATGAATACACTATGGACACAAATATTAGTTTTGGGCATTATCTTGTAATGTTTTAATATATATTAACAATATTATACATAATGCAATAATTTTTAAAAGTGCGTGATAGTCACTACGATTCAAGAGAAAAAATATATAATATAATAATCGCCCACTCTTTGTATATATTTCGAGTACATTAGATATATACACATATACTATCTCATTTTCTCACAGCCTATATATACAGCAATATCTCTCTTTCATTTCACAGATTATCGTTTCATAAAACCCAATTCACACCGTTTCAAATGAATTTTCAATTTGAAAAGTTTTGAACATTTACTTTTTGTGGCTTTGACTCCAAAATACGCTAGAGCAATTAATTCTGGTTTCGATCACCTCTCTAATATAGGGGCCTTGTAGTGGCGTAGCTAATGTTAAAGAGGACCAAAATCAAATGTTTTTTTATCGAGGCGGCAAACGAACAGGTGGGTCACCTGATGGTTAGTGAACACCACCGTCCATAGACACTTGCAACACCAGGGGAGTTGCAAGTGCGATGCCAGCCTGTGTTTGGAGAGGGAGGGGGAGAAGGGGAAGACGAAGACGGGGGAAGGTGAGGAGAGGTGGGCCTCCGGCGCTCTCACTGACTGAACGAAACGCAAGAATGCAAGCGCTGTTACTTCACGTCGGTTTTCTATGAGAGGGTGGTACTACCCCGGACAAACTGACCTATTCATGCTGAAGCCAGTAATAGCTTTAGCGTGGCTCTACCAGCTACTAAATGATGATTATCTGATGATGTAGTTTTAGATGCTATGCTATGCTAATGCTAATGCTAATGCTAATGCTATGCTATGCTAAGCCTAGAGGAGACTGATACTTAAGTGCATGTTATGGATTCGTCACGATGTTGTCTTTCACCGAAAGCTTTGACTCAGTTGCTAGGATTGAAATCTACGTCCATCGATGCGGTGTTCGAACACCCTATTAAATAAGTCATCATTAGCCATGACTTGTGATTTAGAGATCATTCTTATTATGTATTTATTACGAGCTTTTTATTAATATAGGTTCTGGGATTGTGGTTACATTCTATGAATTATTACCTACACAGTTTGGGAGCCATTTGTAATTGATACACCAGTAGATCCTGTCCTTTTTTTCGTCGAACTGAATACGCTACTGACCTAGCAAGGTCTTAACAGCTTCACCGGAATACACAGTAGATACTGTTCTTCGGCCTAGACTTCTTTCGATACGATACTCTAGGTCTTCTCTTATATGTATAAGGTACTCTGACCTCCTCCAATATATATGTATTACTACAGTACATTAGCTACAACTCCCATCCGATCCCCCGTGTCCTTTCGCTTATAACGGCAATTTATTTCGCACTTTAATAATTATGTAAAATAATATATCTAATTGTAAAATATTGTTTATATATTCACAAAACTAAATCAATAGGTCTAAATCTAAAATACATAAAATGACGTATTAGTCGTGTTTTTATATAGTCATTTGAAATCGCTCAGATTCTAGGAGTTCATATACCTCTATTGATAAACTGGATTGTTCAAGTAATCTTTACATTAAGAAAATACTGATTCATACCCGGTAGAAGCGAAGCTGTATATTATTCCAATAAGGCTGTCGATTATCTTGAAATCATCAGGAGTCTTGGCTTCCATGAACGGGAATTTGAAGACGTGTAATACATCATCAGCATGACACACCCCTGAAAATGAAAATAAATGGATCCATAAACAATCTTTCTTACAATAGATGAAGAATTTGATTTGAGGCTTTTATCTACTAGAAATCTGTATACTGTATTAGATGTTTTTTTTTTTAAATACTTATAAAGCTATACATTAATTTAAAAATATTTAGTCGTTGTTAAACCAACATCTTCTATTTCCACTTTTTGCGGATTTCGAAATTATACTAGTTTTTTAACCAACTTTTCGTATAAAAATATGCTATGTTCTTCAGAATATTGTTAAAAAAGAACTGCTATATGAACACGTAATTGAAAAGTTATACTTTTTGCATATGGTAGTCAGTAATTTGACAACACAGATATGTTTATTACAGGATTAGTAAAATTATAAAAGAAAATTGTTAATTAAGGATTATTGTTTAAAAAAATGAAGCTTTTATCATTCTATGTACATCGCAAACAAAAAAGTCGTTGTGGTCGAACGCTATGACCGGTAGAATCTCAATCCAATGTCCATAGGTTCGTACCTCGGCATGGACCAACAAATCTTTTGGAATTCGCTTACATCTACTAATTGAAATCGGTAACCCTATCAGTGAAGTAAAAGATTGTTAGTAAACCTAAACCAGAGAAATGTTCTTGTACAATAATATAAGCATATGAGAGAAAATATAGAGTATAGATTTATAGGTGGTCGGCTCGCCACGAGCCGGCAAGTCACCTGATGTTTAGTGGTCACTGCTGATCATAGACACTTGCAACACCAGGGGAGTCGCAAGTGTGTTGCCAGCCTGTGTTCGGGGGAATGGATATGGGGGAGAGGGACGAGGGAGGGGCAAGGGGAGGGGAGTTGGTCTTCCGGCGCTCTCACTGACCGAACGAAACGCAACAATGCAGGCACTGTTACTTCACGTCGGTTTGGTATGAGTGGGTGGTATTACACCGAACGAGCCAACCCATTCATGCTGAAACCAATATCTAATAGCTTGAGCGTGGCTCTACCACCTACAATACTTTTGTTCTAATGAGTATATAATTTCTGAAATAAATGAACTATAATAGATAAACAAGAAACACTTACCGTAGTCGTCGTTGTTTCTGCCCATCATATTTGATAAGCTCGTTGTTCCGCGGTACGAATAGCGATAAACGTAAGTTGGTTGACCTGATTTTAGAGCGTGAATCTCAGCTAGCCTTCCTACGTCCGCCACGAAGAGACGATCGCTCAGGGCCTGAAAGAAATTGAATTGAATTAAAAGGTAATAAAGGGGTTCACGCAAACTTAATTTTTTATAACGTCCTACTAGCTTTTAATGTTGACAGCATACATATTAAGAATGTTTAATCTACTACTCTGATAAAAAGAATGTTAGTCGAGCTAGAGCGCTTTCGATCTCATATTTCTTGGACAGTTAGCTTTTATTACTGTCCTAATTCTGGTTCTGTGATTCTTGATCGAATTAGAAATAAGGAAATCCGTAAAAGAACCAAAGTAATCTACATAGCGTGCAGAAATGCTAGATTTAAATGGCATCCGGTGGGACATACTGCTCGCAGAACAAAATAGATAAGGCGGATCAATTCTCGAGGGTGGGGGAGGGGACTATACTGAAAAACGTAACAACGTAGTCAAATCTGTTATAAGGTAGACTTAGCGTCCTATGAAGGTGGTAAGAAACCATAAGGGGCATAGGATCAGTCAACGTGACGTTCTTTGGAGGAGGCCTATACCAGATATAGGTAACCAAACGGTTTGATTTATGGATTCTCACACCTAGACTTTAAATTTATCACCTTTTTTATTTATTTTACTTTGTTTATAGGGGATTTTATTCCACCAAGCCTTTTCAGCCTCATAGTTCCTCAATTTTACTAGCTCTATCAGGAGAGTCGCTGATGAGATATCATTACCAGATCATACAGCCGTCACCCAAACAGGATTCAGCCGATACGCTTTGACAAATACCTATGTCCTGGCAAGTTTAATTATCGACTACATTGGCTCGACATATAATAAAAATTATATTGCTATGTACAGAATATTTGTCCAATTAAAATATAGACAGAAAAAAATCGCATAACATTTAATATTTCTTTGCTACTTTCACCTACATCAGATTAGCTGGTACCTCTACTTGTAAAAAAACGTCAAGCTGGCGGAAGTAGCAGAAGGATATCAAGTTAAATATTTACGATAATGTTTCTCAAAGTTATATCTTAATAAATTAAATGTGTTACTAAAATTTTCATAATATATCCACATTTCAATATTTTCTAGACGGAAATTAAAACATTCCTACAATGTCCGCAATAAAAAAAGGACGTCTGTCGTGTAGGCTGTGAGACTGAACAACAATACACAACCGAAAACAAAATAATATTGCTACATTCTGTTTACGAACTCGTTATCGACCGTGGGTGTCAAACACAATGGGGTTCTAAAAGTAGCAAGTTTCGAACGTTGTCAAATTATTCGAATAATGATGTCAGCTTTCGAGAATTTTGTATCGTTCTTTATTGAATGGTATTTAAGCGCGCCACAATGCGTCCGAGTAGAGTTCTATTCTGAGACTGCAACTCCAAGCATTATAAGGTGTAAGTGTATGTTAATGAATCTATTTATTTTTAAATGTACGACTACAACATAAATTTCTTCTAAACCAAATGACATTTAATTGACCTACGGTTGTAACAGTATAATGTCCCAAGCAAAGTAAGCAAACACACACAAGGGTCAACGGCATAGTATAATAGTTGCTGTTTAACTTTTACACTAGAAATCCACAAAAAAAAAAACAGTGTGAAGTATGCCTTATAATTGTATTTACCTCTATAAGTTGTGGATACGTGGACAAAGAAACAGGTTTGCCAGCAAGGTAATGTTGTTTTATTTTCTTCGCTACACTTGATCGCAGATTCAAGGGCAATGTGTCATTGTACTCGAAGATGTTACTGGCGAGTTCATTCCATCGAGACTCGAGTTCTTCCAAGATATGCTCCTCAGTTAAATAAGCTGGAACAATAGAGTTATGAGTTATGTATATTAGTTATTTCTTATAGCTTTTAAGTAGTAGTATTTTTTTTGTATGATAGGGAAGTTATGTACTTCTCTGCACCCTTGATAAAGTGTAAGCATAAACCGTTGAGTCGCTAAAACGTAACAAACAAACTCACAATCGCATATATCGTATTAGTTAGGTTTGTTATAGTCAAATGAACAATTTGATACTTTCCAGAAAAGATTTGATTTTTCATAGTTTTCAAACGACAAAACTAGCTGTGTCCGCGATTTCGTCCGCGTGAGACCTTATGTAAGAAATACCGATTAATAAAGTTATCTGAATGTATTCAATCCATTTACTATCTACTTTTCTCTCGTACTTAAGTCGCGTCGTCATTATAAGTATTTTTGAAATACCGAACCCTCTTTTATGAAATAACGATAAAATGTTACTCGAAAATATGCTTTATGATTTTCTTGAACAGGTTTTATCATCAACACAGTATGTTAGCAGTGATGTTTATTCATTCAAACTGATAGACTTTTTAAAACTTATGCAAATGTATTTTATTACTTATTCTTAGACATCTGCAACTTTTTTTTTACAAAAGTCTAGATATATTAAATTTACGTATTTATGGTATACTAATATTATAAAGAGGTAAAGTTTGTGAGTTTGTGACGTTGTGACGTTGTAGGGGGTAATCTCAGGAACTACTGGACTGATTTGAATAATTCTTTCAATGTTATATACCTTATTTATCGAGAATGGTTATAGGCTATATATCATCACGCTAAGACCAATATGAGCGGAGCACCAATGAAGAATGTTTAAAAATGTTTTTTTTTTTGCCTTCTTGAGAGCTTCCACTACGTGTTAACGTTAACCCAAAGTATTTATTCCACGCGAATGAAGTCGCGGGCAGAGGCTTGTTATATGTATAGATGTATATATTGTGGCTACATAATGTTCATTTCAATACGTCAAGTGTTAAATAATGATTGATTATGTAATATACTTAACGCGATACAGCCTCTTATTCTCTTTACGTGTCTACAAATATGAGGAAAACATAACATCATATCTGTCAAACTACCAAGGTCTAACGTAACTCACGTATTTCTAATAAAGGGGCCTAGCCAAGTTGCTTATTTACAATCACTAACGAAAATAGAAAACGGAAAAATGTATGAAGATGAAATATCTGAACGCTATATCACTTGATTTGATTTTTCCGTTTTTATTTGTGTTAGTGATTGTAGATAAGCAACTTAGCTAGGCCCCAAGGTTACAGTTACCTGCTGCTGGATATAAGCCTTCATGAGCCGTAACAGTGGTTATGAGGGGAACTTTCATCATATCTCCGGCTATGGCAGCATGGTACGGGTACTTCGTAAGGAAGGCATTCTGGACTCCTGCAGCTTCAATTGTTGGAGTAAATAGCGTGAATAAGTGCACCCTCCAACCCTGGAATTAATACAAGTTTGTTGATCTCAATATTGGTATGTATATGATATTGATTCGATTTGATAATCAAAAAAAAGAAAATTTTAGAAGGTAAAAAAAAAATACATTTCGTATACGGAACTCGATACAAATACTAACCAATGATCGACAGTAGAAATGCTATAAATTATAAAAAAACCATCTCGAACTTTATCGACTAATTGAGACTCTGTTACAAGGTATATAAAGCGTATCACTACGCTTCTGAGCAAAGTTTTACGAGTATTTAAAGCATCGGAATGAATGCGAAGATAAATAAAGAAGTATTTAAGAGGACCGTGACTTTACTGACTTGACAAGTGTGACTGTGTAGTGCGTGTGAGTGCGTGCGTGCGCGTGCATTTGTGTTTATGTGCATGCGTGCGTGTGCGTGTATGTGTGTGTTTGTATGTGTGTGTTTGTGTGTGGGTGGGTGTAAGTATAAAATTATTATCTGACACAAACGGCGATTAATATACCAACGGGTGTAACAATACTGAATGTTTCTTACTTCTTAAAAGTAATTTCCTCTAACCAGTGTATTTACAGGACCATCTTAAGGTAAACATTTTTTGTACATTTGTCCCTCAGAGACACTCTTATATAAATATTTTTGTTTAATACAGAGTAACAAAAGAAAACGATTTGTACAATGGCTGCATTAGTATTATATGTAGGCTCTATAGGCACTTAGAGGTCAGCCGACAATTACTTCCTGTATAGTTTTGTTAATCAGAGAACATGGTAACTTTAGTGTCTTACGCAACAAGTGAACATTCATTACACGTATCACGTATTTTATATACCTACGTATCAGTTTGTGTAAAATATTCTAATAATCTTCGTAATGTCATGTCAGATTTTTTATGGGGAGATTATTTAAGCCAATTTCTTTCATTTTCAGTATGATTCTTCACACAAACATTACATGGACAATTATAAACTCAACAAAAAATAAATAGCCAAACATGTGCATCAGTTTTAGAGTGATGCACTTAGATGCATTTGGTAGTTGAGGTTTATATAGAAACCCGGCCCCAAGCGTTGCTGTGGCTCACTCGTTATCTGTTGAATTAAAATTCTGATTCAACATTAAAACGTGGCGCCATCTATGTGATATTTCTAACAGTTGGACCTACACTTTTCTGCCTACAAACTAATTTAAAGCGCCATCTGTTCGAGACTGATGAAACTTACAATGAATAATAATTAGGTGGTAGAGTCACGCTGAAGCTATTACTTTCTTCAGTATGAATGGGTCGGCTCGTCCGAGGTAGTACCACCCTCTCATAGAAAACCGACGTAAAGTAACAGTGCTTGCATTGTTGTGTTTTTTTCGGTCAGTGAGAGCGCCGGAGGCCCACCTATCCTCATCTTCCCCCTTTTCTCTTCCCTTCCACTCCCCTTCTCTGCCAAAAACACAGGCTAACAACGCACTTGCGACTCCCTTGATGTCGTAAGTGTCTATGGACGGTGGTGATCACTTAACATTAAGGTGACATAGTTGTTCATTTGCCGCCCCAAAAAAAAAATTGACAATCATTTAATTTGTATTTAGAAATATTGAGGCCATTAATCGAAGTATAAATTATTGTCTCTGAAGTTGGACCAAATTATACATTAACGCGACCTTTCATGAAAATCATTTGAGTAGTTTCGAAGTTCATTGTGGACAAGAATCATGATACTTGATTTTTATATATTAAGATTTTTAGATTTACTGTATGTGCCATAGACATTAGTATGCAAATAATAATGACCGATATGTTATCTAATGGTACGTACAAACATATCGCCCTGCGCCTTGACGATGACCTCCGCGGGTCTGTACTGGAGGCAGTCGAGAATCTCTTTACTATTATCACTGGGACAGCCGACCATTGACGCCAGAGTCTTCGCCTTCTGTGCTGGTCTGATAGCATGAGTCCATGAAGCGAAGGCTGAACCACTGAACGCTATTCCTCTGTTGAACGTACCTGGGAATAATATTTGCTTTTCTATATAATTATTCTTTACGTATATATTAATGATTGTTTATGTGAATATATCCTAGAAAGATATATATTCAAGCCTAACTCGAGTGCAGTAATACCATTAGGTTATCAATCTTTCACTAATACATGTGAGAGAATATGTAAAGATGAAATTTTTGCAGTTACAACTTGTGGAATCTTGAATTTTTTCTAAATATTTATATATGCTTGAAATATAGATGTGTTTTTTTTTTTTAATAAAACTTCTCTTGTAGAAATATAAATAAAGACATATTAGTCATTTGCACTTGCAATTGATGAGCTAGCGGGAAGACAAAAAAATTAAATGGATTTCATTAACACATAATTACTTAAAGAATCATCTTAATCATTAAAAAAAAATATTTATTTCTTTATATGTAACGTCTGAAACTGGATTGTCTTTATTTATAGTTCGGTGAAGCTGTAAAGACCTTTCCAGGTCAACAGCGTAACGACGCAGGCGGGGCCGCTCGCAAGTCGCGTCCGCACTGGAGGCAGAGCTCTACGAGGGGTACAGAGCAGCCAGACTGGCGCTCCGTAAAGCCATTGAGCAAGCTAAAGCTCTGGCTCGAAAGGAGCTGCTTGAGACGCTCAATCGGGACCCGTGGGGGCGCCCGTACCATATGGTACGTGGCAAATTACGTCAGGGGGGCCCCCCGGTAACCCAGAGTCTCGAGCCAGAGCTCCTCGATGAAGTTTTGGCTGCTTTGTTCCCTTCAGCAACAGAGAACATGCCTCCAGCGATGGCTCTGTCTGCAATTATGCCCAGCGCAGTTGGCTGCGACGAAGATGATGACGAGGTCTCCGAGGTGACCCGGGAAGAGTCGAGGGCAGCGGTGAAACGCCTACAGGCTAAAAACACCGCCCCAGGACCCGACGGTATCCCTGGCCGAGTGTGGGTCCTGGCTTACGAGGCCCTCAAACCCCGACTGCTAAGGATCTTCACTGCATCTCTTCAGCAGGGCCGGTTTCCACACATATGGAAAACCGGCCGTTTGGTTCTGTTGAAGAAGGAGGGGCGTCCGGCGGACAGCCCGTCCGCTTACCGGCCCATAGTGCTGTTGGACGAGGTGGCAAAGCTCTGCGAGCGAATCATCGCAGGCCGCCTCGTCCGGCACTTGTCAGAAGTTGGGCCGGACCTGTCGAAAACCAGTTTGGTTTCCGACAGGGGCGCTCCACCGTCGATGCAGTGATGCATGTTAAGATCCTGGCGGAGAAAGCAGTTGCCCGGGGTGAGGTTGTTATGGCGGTGTCACTAGACATCGTCAACGCCTTTAACACCTTGCCCTGGGCCAGCATTGAGCAGGCACTCCAATACCATGGAGTGCCTCGCTACCTCCGCCGCATAGTCGGGGCGTACCTATCCGAGAGGTACGTAATCTTCCCGGGTCAGGGAGGGAGGATAAGTCGGCGAGAAGTAGTATCCGGTGTTCCACAGGGGTCAGTCCTGGGCCCCCTTTTGTGGAACATCGGATACGATTGGGTGTTGCGCGGTGCGCTCCTCCGAGGCGTCAGTGTTACCTGCTACGCTGATGACACATTAGTGTTAGCCCGGGGGAAGACGCACCGCGCGGCCGCGATCCTTGCTACGGCAGGAGTCGCTCAAGTCGTCAGTAGGATCTGGCAGCTGGGACTGCAGGTGGCGCTCAACAAGACCGAGTCCCTGGTCTTTCATGGCCCTCGGAACGCGCCACCTAGACGGTCCCAGATCGTCGTGGGAGGCGTGTCCATCGGCGTCGGGTCGAGGTTAAAATACCTCGGCCTGCTACTGGACAGCAGATGGACGTTCGAGGAACACTTCCGGCAGCTGGCCCCCCGTTTAATGGGCACAGCGGGCGCGCTTGCCCGTCTAATGCCCAACTTGGGGGGGCCCAATTCCATCTGCCGGAAGTTGTACCTAGGGATCGTGCGGTCAATGGCCCTGTACGGGGCCCCCGTGTGGGCTGACGGCCTGACGGCCACCAGCATCGCCCACCTGCGCAAATCGCACAGGGCGATGGCCGTCAGAGCCATACGTGGATACCGCACGATCTCATACGAGGCGGCCTCCCTATTAGCCGGATCCCCACCCTGGGACCTGGTAGCGAAAGCCCACGCGTCCCTTTACCAACTACGCGTGGAGGCGCTGGAGCGGGAACAACGACTCGTGCCTCGGGAAATCGAGGCACTGAGGTCACAGGTCCACCAGGTCCTAGTGGTTGACGAGTGGCGACGACGACTTGAGCGGCCGAGCTCGGGCGTGGCAATTATCGAAACCGTTCGGCCGGTCATGGTCGAATGGCTCACCAGGCGGAGTGGCACCCTAAGCTTCCGGCTGACGCAGGTGCTCTCGGGGCACGGTTGCTTCGGGAGTTACCTGTGTCGCATAGGCCGGGAGCCAGTTGCAGGGTGCCATCACTGTGACTGCGCTACAGACAACGCGCAGCACACGCTAGAGGTTTGTCCCGCCTGGGATGTGCTACGTCGCGAGCTCGTCGCGGCCATAGGCCCGGATCTCTCGCTCTCGTCTGTCGTCTTTAAGATGGTTGAGAGCGAGACCGGGTGCTCGCTAAGGAGGCGGCGGAGAGGGAGAGAGAGCAGACCACCAGGCTCCTCTCCCGCGGCCGACGAACACGGCGGCGACGGGACGAAGACGATCTGAGGCCGCCGTAAAGGGCCTGCGGGCGACGTGACGCGGGCACGTCCGTCGCCCAGCACTATAGCAGGCCCCGCAGTGGAGTCGCATTGTGCCGTGTGACTCCCACAGTTCGTCGTGGGGGGGTTTAACACCCGCCCCTCCCTGAGGGTTCTTCCATCTTGACCCCTCAGGCTGAAGAAGGGGCCTCTTATGAGGGGCCGACACCTGCCGGGTGAGCAGAGGTAGTACCGTAGGCAGTTCCTGCTCTGCGGCCAACAGGTGTAAGGAGGCACCATGGGGTTTTAGTCCGTGCAAGTCGGACATACCCCACCCTAGCTGCCCGGCCAGGGTGGGAATCCGAAGGGATTTCCCCATGTAAAAAAAAAGGTCAACAGCGTTTACATTTAGAAAAAAAAAAGATTGTTTTTAATGTAGATATTTATACGTTTTATTTAGATTACCTTTAATCTAAACTTGTAATGTCTGTATAAAATAAATTACTAAAATTATTTGAAATCCTTTGTTGCATAATCTGCCCTCGTTCCCCGATATCCGTAGCACACGTCCTACCCGCACTGCTACTTCGTTTCCCATTAACGTTCTTTCTGCTTCTCACCTTATTAATTACACTCTCTCTAAAGATAGCAGGACTAATGATAGATAATCTATAACAGTCTTAGTTAAAATGTAAAAAAATCAATCGCTTGAGCTTTGTAATGAGCATACGTATGCGTTGTGACTTATATGGTAATAATACTATTTATTGGTAGTTCGTGAAATATTCACATACTTTTGGATATAAGTGATTGAATGTTAACTATTAGTATGAAAATATTCTTGTAACGACTAGATCTTCATTTCTTTTATCCTTCCACGTCAGTCGATACCGACACAAAGTAATTTGGCAAATGGAAGTTACTTAAAAACCTGTCGGGGTACTTACATATTAACGCCACCTTGTCTTTGTTTCAGAGTCTATTTTTTTTTTAACGTGGATAGAAAATCCTCATGAACTGGAAAGCTTCCCGGGGGAAGCCCGATTTGAGCCGCCCACCACCTACGTGCTAGTCACGCAGGGGTGAGGCCTTACGGCGACTCTAACCGGTTAAAACTCCACGACAACCTACGCCGCACTGAGGGAGTATCGCGGGACAGCGTAAGCATGATCCGCGACACCCCCGGTGACAGGCATATCCCACGCCACACCCGCCTGAGGCAGCCCAGTTGCAAGACTGCCTCCCAGCCCGCCGAACCAGTGCAATGGTCCCCTGACCATTTCCCCCTGGGTTCCGCCAGCAGCGGAGAGGCTAAGCCGCGCCGCCGCCGTCCTACGGTTGATTTTTTACTGAGGTTTACTCCTCCTCCGCCTGAGCAGAGCAGGAAAAGTCTAACCTATCCTAACTGAACTGAGACAGACGATATCAATCACGTTGGCCAGAACGAATTACTATTAACACCACCGCAACTGAAGTTGGTTGTGTGTAGACAGTCTACACCTGGGCCATGTAATATTTTGTATATTATGTGAACTATTTATTTTTCTCAATTTTACCATCTCAGTTATTCGGACATAACCCACTCTTTCCTCCGGGAGGGTATCCGTAGAGATTTCCTCACGTTAATAAATAAAAAAGATTAGTAATACAAAGACAGCGTGAGCCTGTATCTCTGACGGCTAAAAGCCACATACCGAAGAGCGAACCAGTGAATCTATCATCTATCTATTGAATTTAAAATTCGAACTATTCGATTCCCACGGCCATTGCGGTATAAACACTCACAAAATAACGTAAAGCGAGAACAGTATGATATTGTAAAGTCGATCATTTTATAGGTCACTAGCTCCTGCCTGCCACTTCGTTCGCATAGAACAGGTACTTCAGGCTAACGCGAACACGCAGCGAAAGCTCGTAAGAGGAAAAAAAATCCCGATCTTGAAACATTTTCAATGGTACTCCGTTCCTATTGGTCTTAGTGTGATGATTTTTAGCCTATAACCTTCCTCGATAAATGTAACACTAAAAGAATTTTTTAAATAGGACCAGTCGTTCTTGAGATTGCCTCTACAACGTCACAAACTCACAACGTTACCGCCTTAGTAGTCTGATGAAGCTGTTAAGACCTTGCTAGGTCAATAGCGTAGTTAGTTCGAAAAAAAAGACAACGTTACAAACTCACAAACTTTACCTCTTTATAATGTTAGTGTAGATTAACAACTCTCCTAAGCTTCGGACGAGTTTTTTTACCCTGGTTTTTCTAATCTTTATTCCATATCTCTATATAAAAGAATAACTGACAAACTAATTAACGGAAAATGAATGACTTTCATGGAAGTTTTCAATCCCTATCTTAGAATTTTTGGGATTAAATGTAAAAAAATCCTTTTTTAGTGCTCTCTTACGGTGTAAAAGGAATCAATATGCAAATCTTCGTGGTCCTAGCCGTTTTAATTTGGGCTGTGGATTGATATGTCAATCAGTTAATAGCTACAAAACAAAACAAGAAAGAACAAAAGCGGCTCACAAACAGAGGAGGGTGAGATTCTTAACCGTTCCCCACTTATACTGTACTCATATTACTTATACTTAAACCCCCCTATTTAGTATAAATAGTGTATAGTATAAATAGTGGGTGAAAGTTTAAAGAGTAGCAATATTCCAGGAAATTATAATTCATGGTCACATTTAACATATACAATGATAATATAAAAACAAATACTAACAAACAGCAAAGAGAACCTTAGTCAAAGTTTGTTCTAAGACTTTTAAAAGTATAGGTATAAAAGTGAAACGCTCAATGAACGAAAGTGAAGGTGAATCGCGAGGGCGCATCCGGAATGCTAACCTAACCTTAACATTACGTAACGCGTAAATTATCTCATTCAACGACCAATTAACCAAAGTACGGTTTGGTGCCGGCGCGTGGTGCGCGTAGCGGGATGGTGTGGTAGCTGCACACTGGCACGTGACGTAAACTAAGCGTTATGAGTGTATATTATTTTTATTTCTCTAGATAATTAGGTCAAATAGCAAGCACCTATTTTTTATTGATTTAGAAGGAGAAGCGAGTACTGAACAACCTGTGTAAATATTGCGACTGACTAACCTTTCACGCGGTATATAGATAGATAAACGTTCTCTAGTCAAATCAATACAATAACAATCAGTAACAATCAATAACAGTCAGACAATAACGTTCGTTTCATACAGAGGTTAGTGCGGCGTTTTTTGTCATTGCAATTTCCTATTGCACAGTTCGATGACTACCTTTATATCAGGTACAAACACAAAAAAAAATATTTCAGCCATACTTATGATTTGAAATAAATGACAAATTAAATATGGACTTAACTGTTTTCAATTTACATCACTGATGGACCCTTATAAAAGTCGGAATTATATTCATCGGATTATTCAGAATTGTAAATCGCATAATGATAACCCAATTACACGGTGGAATCTGGTATCATTGAACGAATGACCTTCAGAGTAACATAAAAACAAATTTGGTAAAGAGGACGTCAAAATGTCTCAAGGTTGATAAATTTATTCCATAAAATTTCGAGGAATCTGTTGAACAGAAGTATGTGTTTTGACATAAATTGCCTCAAGACGATGTGCCTATTAAATTTATTTTTAATAATTGCTACGGATATAAGAGATGGTTTTCCTTATAAAGGGCGTTGCTTCTAAATGTACGTATGTTGTGGGTGGTAGAGCCACGCTGAAGCTGTTACTGGCTTCAGCATGAATCGGTCGGCTCGTCCTGGGTAGTACCATCCTCTTACAGAAAACCGACGTGAAGTGACAGTGCTTGCATTGTTGCGTTTCGTTCGGTCAGTGAGAGCACCGGAGACACTACCACACCTCACCTTCCCCCTCTCCTCTTCCCTTCCTCCCCGTCTCCCATAACACAGGCTGACAACGCACCTGCAACTTCCCTGGTGTTGCAAGTGTCTATGGACGGTGGTGATCACTTAAAATCAGGTAACCCACCTGTTCGTTTGCCTCTTATGATATAAAAAAATGTTCTGTTTTTTTTTTTTTTTTATTGAATTTCAAATAATATAAGCAAGAGTCCAATCAAGATTAATGTTAGTAAAGTAAGAGTAAGTAAAGTAAGATTAATGTTAACATAATGTTAACATGCTGGTGCCCGCGACTAAGTCTGCGTGGAGTTAAATGTAAAAAAAAACAGTTTACAATAACTTTTGATACAGTGGACCGACTTTAATGAAACAAAGACAAATGTTACTCGAAGATATGATTTATGATTTTGTCAAAGGTTTTATCGTGAACGCAGTACTTTAACAGCGATACGTGTTCAAACTTAGTCCGGTGAAGCTGTTAAGATCTTGCTGGGCCAGTAGCGTAGTCAGTTGGAAAAAAAAAGTGTTCAAAGAGACAGGTAGACAGTCATTTCTAAAAATGATTTAAATGTAATTTATTACTTATTCTTAGACACCGGCAATTTTTTTCACACATATATAAAAAATACAGACACATTATATTTATATTTTTATTATATGTATAGATACAAGATATATGCAATTTACTTATTAGAAACTTAATAAAAAAAGTATTTCATTTACAACTATTATAACGAGTTTTATATCCGCAGGGGATGACTAGACGCAGTAATGTAGAGTAATTTATTCGATCGCTATTGTTTGTTTAATGTTAGGTTTAGTAAAAAAAATGTAATTTCCTTATTTTTCATTAAGATAATATAATTTACTAGGAAATGCTAACATTGAAATATTCCATCACAACATAGAAACAAAAGACGCTAATCAGAATACAAATAAGTATCTCTTTACCTACTGGCAGGTAAACAAGAACTACGAGATTGAATATGAAAAATTATGATAAGGAAAAAAAACTATGAGATACATTACGCAATTAGAAGATCTAATACTTGTTACATTGTATAGAATTGTGCTCTATATATTTATAATTCGATGTTGTTTGCGGAACAGTACTTTTTTCTGCATGAAATTCATAAAAGGCATCCCCGTGTCATTTTCTCTATCCATAACAACGTGTAAGCTAAATTTGATGTCGGTCGAATTAAGTTGCATATAACAAAAAAATAGTCCGCGGGGAAGAAGTATAGCTTCGTAATGTAAAATCTATTTTGTTTGAAGCGTTGAACGCTTAATGCAACAGTGCTTTCATACACCCTCCATGGTAGCGTTTAACGTTTAACGCAACCTTGATGGAAGTCGTATTAGAAGTTTCACTTCCATAACAAACAAACTCATATCCACATTATTAGTATTATTCCAAATATCCTATCAAGTCGGTACCAAAAAAAAAACAATCCAATTTTAATAAATAAGGTTCAGCGTTACTCGTTCTATTAGCGATGAATGAATCGACATAATTTGATAATTTAATGAGTTTTATCACAGCAAATTGTTTGTTCAGCACTTATTTGACAGAAATCCACAAACGGAACAAAAAAAAATTATAAGAAGTAAAAAAAAAGGATAAGTTTGAAATCGTATACACTTTAAAGACGCAAACAACGTAATTATTAACCTGTAACGTTGTCTATCTCTATACTTATATAATTATGATATGTATATTTCCAATGTAGTATAGCATATTATCACTGTGGAACTCAAAGCACAATATCACGCCCCTTAGGTGATTTCTATACGGTGACAAGTTGCTATCTTAGGTTATTCTAATTTGTTACACCGTTTATTTGGCAATTAAGTTTAAAACGTGTTTTATGACACACTTGACATTGGCGGAATTGCCTAGCAGAGGGAATACTGAAGAAAAAAAGAACTATGCAAATGAAAATGTATATAATTTAGGGCGATGTCATTTATCGTGTTTTTTTTTTCTTTTACCTCAGTGCAGATTTACTCGAATATGAATTAATTTATTTATATCGAAGCAGATGGACTCGATGTATTCATAAATATCACGACCTATTACAGTTATTTACTTAAGTTAGTTACTTTGGGCTAATGTTAACAAACAACAAAAGTTGTCAAAAAGACAAAAATGCCTGATTTTGGAACATTTTTCATTGGTGCTCCGCTCCTATTAATATTATTGTGACGATATCCTTCTTAAGCGTTCCTCGATAAATGAGCTATCTAAAAACGAAAGGTTTTGTCAAATCAGACTAGTAGTTTCTGAGATTAGCGTGTTCAACCATACAAACAAACAAACTCTTCAGCTTTATATATTAGTATTGATTTGTTATGAAACGAGACATGAGATAACATAGCTGTTTCAGTAATAATATACCTAATACAATGTCGTCTTGTGAAATCTAGGTTATCTGCATATATGTAAAAAAATGATTTATCTGCAAGTATTCAGCAAGGAACTGAAGGTATTGAAGTTACTAATATGTAAAAAAATCCTTAGCTTCGAAAAAAATACGAAAAAAATAATGTTGTTTGAATACATTTTAAGGGAATAAAAAGTGAGTAGACGCAGTGCCATCTCGGCAGGTCTGGCTCCTTGGCCTATAAAATATTGAAGGGGTTATGGGGTTTTAGTCCGTAAAAGTCGGACATATCCCACCCTATGCTGCCTCTTCTAGGGTGGGAATATGTAGGGATTTCCCCATGTAAAAAAAGGGAATAAAAAGTAAGGCACGATTTTAAATGGCACTCCAATTATTTTACAATGTTTAGAAATAGGGGCACAGAAATCATTTCATAATATGACTATTTAAATCAAGTGCAGAACGTGTTGTGTCACATTTTCTGTTTTGTTGTATTTCTTCTTTAATAGGGAGGCACAGGTAAAGCTAATCACATTGCTTGCATTGCTGGTTCATGTCAACCAGTTGTCAACAGGTACTCTGTGGTTGTCAATGTCAAACAATTGTCATCGTGCTAATTTAACCCTATCTTGTTCTACGCTGTTTGTATTAGTAGGTACGTTTTTTAATTAATAATATATTCTTTAATGACTACAGCCAGTTTAAAAAAGAGTTAAAGAATAAGAATGCTTCCTTAACCCGACAAAAGCTGATCTTATACTTATCTATTTATATTCTATATTATATTATTATCTATGAATGTACGTATTTGACACAAGCTTGACAATACGCTACAATCACCGACCACAGACTATTAGTCCTACAGGTACCACCGACTGTGTCCCACCTAGCGGGATAAATAAGCAGTGTTCCTCCCCACTGTGAATAACTAGCTAAGTCCGCGACTTGACTACATATGCTATTATTATTATTAGGCATATTTTATACCGAAAGCGAAACATACAAAATATCCTTTAAAAATAATTCATTTTAATGTATTTAAATCCACTATAAAATACTTTCAAAATTTATTTTTAATTATTGACTCCACTGTAAAGTATTGTAAATATGACTTAGCCAGTTTTTTCCTACATTTGTTTCGTTTTTCACCGCTATAGCTTTCACTCATAGCTCCACGCATGGTAGCATAAATTCGATCTATATCTGGGGATGAGCACATTTTCTCGGGGTGAAAAGTACTTTACGTTCATCTCTGTACCCCTGATAACGTGTATGCAAAATCTCATAACGATCTGATGAGTAGTTAAGGCGTGAAAAGTAAGAAATGAATAAACAAACATACATTTACAATATTGGTATTAATAATACGCGAGTCAAGACAACGTCAAAAGCTAGTTTTTTTGTTCAATCATTCTTATGACCGCGTTCGCTTATGATAATATTCTACATGGTTGTTTCTTGTTGAACGTAACTAAGTAATGCGATGAATGAGATAAGCCATTAGTAACGGAGTTGTTGATATTAAATCTATACTTCTATACTATATATACTATAATATAATATATAATATAATATAATATATAATAATATTATAAAGAGGTAAAGTTTGTGAGTTTGTGACGTTGTGATGTTGTGACGTTGTAGGGGGTAATCTCAGGAATTACTGGTCCGATTTGAATAATATTATATAGCTCATTCATCGAGAATGGTTATAGGCTATATATCATCGCGCTTAGAACAATAGCAGCGGAGCACAGACGAAACATATTTCAAAATCGGGATGTTTTTTCCTTTTTGAGAGCTTCTGCTGCGTGTTGACGTTAGCCCAGAATAACTATTATAACGCGGTCTAAGTCGTGGGCAGGGGCTAGTATATAATGTAAGAATAACATTAAAGACAAAAAGTTTTGTAATATTTACCTCTTGACAGCGGTGATAAATAATGATAGTGTACACTGGCACCCCCAGCGGAACAACCAGTCAATGTAATACTATCAGGATTGCCTCCAAACATCTTGATGTTGTTCTTGACCCAATGGAGAGCGAACGACTGGTCTTTGAGACCATTGTTCCCAGGAATAACTTCGTCCTCAGTACTCAAGAATCCTAGAAATATAGAAAATTGTAGAAACTAGAAACTCTCGTGATAGCCCTCTTATTCATCTATTTACTCACTCTATCATAGTCTATTGACGCTAAAATCCGCTGGACATGCCGCTTAAACTAATAGTCCGGCAAATTAGGAATATGCTTTAGGACTTTGTTGCCAAACCTAAATCTATTCAAAGATCATTCTGGAATATACTCGGGTTAGATGAGAATGAAAACTATAGTACTGCAAAATATGAACTTTAAATTGTAGTCACAACAGAGTAAACAATAATCAATCGAGTAAATACGTCGAAATATGGTATAATTATATGCTATATGTTAATTTTTATATTTACAGCTATTTTACGCAAATATTTCTTAGTTTTTTAATGTTCAAGGATCCATGTTCAAGGATCCTTCTTTGGTAATAATTGTTTGATATTAAGTTCACGTCGTGATGATAGGTGGAATATTAATTTGATGTTCCTGCCACGTACATAGATTTTTTTCTAAATTCGCGTACGTCTACGAATTTAAATTGGTAACACAATTGGCTGACTGTGAAGGAAGACCTCGGGGAATTTAAAGTCGAAAAATGTTAGCATCATATATAGGAAAATATAGAACTATGGATATCTCGAAGTTTGAAATCGTCAATACATCGTGGTGGTTATGCCCATACGTTTCTTGGAGAGGCCTGTAGTCTTGCAGTGGGTCGTTTACAGGCAGATATAACTTAAGGTGACTGACTATATTTTGCTCAAAATTAATAAGACTTTTGCGAATACAGTCTTAGTACTTCGATGCATTTTATTATGTGATTACAATATAGACTATAGGCTGTATTTATCAGTTACCTAGAAGGTCGGCTCTATTTATCAATCACTTAGAAAATAGGCTGTATTTATTAGTTACCTAGAAGGTCAGCTCTATCTATCGATCACTTATACGGTAGCCTCTATTTATCAATCACTTACCCAAAGGTCCCAATCTGTAGTTCAATGTGACGATCACCATATCCCAATCCATGAAGTTCGAAGGACCATATAAACCTCCTTCGCCGTACATGAAGGCACCGCCATGAATAAACACCATCACAGGTAGAGACGCATCCGAACTCAACTTTGGTGTGTAGACATTTACGTAGAGACAGTTTTCGCTGCCTGTAAGATAAATTTTAGTTTGTAAGTGCATCGAATGATTGAGTTTTGCTTATATAATGAACAAGGTAAGTCGAGCGAGTGCAACATACTAGAGTAAATAAGGGCATGAAATACAAAAGGTACATAAGGTAGTTTTTCAAAGAAGGCATAATAAGTGTGATGACTTGTTTAGAATAAATTGTTTTAATAAATGATTTTACTGTCTCAGGTAGACAATTATATTTATCGAAAGAAATTTATATCTATTATATAATCGCATACATATTAAAAATGATCACCCGCCACTGATGAGAAATTTGAAAACCATCTTTAAATTAATAAGAAAGGGGATTAGAATTGCATGTTTCATTCATCAGTTTGAAGTTAAAGTCGGTGGCTTTTATGTATTCTATATCTTGCTTGCAACAAAGACGCCGTTTTAAATTCAACAGTGTCGCTCTCAGTACACTTAAAAATGCGAATTTGAAAAGACAGGGGCAGTATAATTCTAATAAAAAGTATACAAATCTGGTCATATAATTACTTACTGAATGCAGTACGTAAACAAGTTTAAGAATGTTCTTTATTGATGTGTAGATATAGTTATAATCCTTCTAGAATCTTTAGGATCAGCGATAATTATAAGAAATTGTTGAAAACGGCCGAAAGGATAAGAGAAAGCACTCACGAAAATTGACTTAGATCTACATAATATACGGAATAATTCAAGCCAACGTAATGAAGACAGCGAATACAGTCCCATAAATAATCTTTCGTTTATTATTTGTGATTTAAAAAGTTCCGTTAGAATGCTAATGTAATTCTATATGCGTAAGACATATTCGTTTTAAGTCTCTAATGATTCACCTAAATAAGTAGATTTGGTTAATGTTATGATTCTACTATTTGAAGAAATATGTTATTTTGATGTGAAAACGCCTATTCGTTCTTTAAATGTGGTGATAGCGGGACAAACTATCGTGTGTTAAAAATATCATCAGATTTCAGTCGCTAACAGTTCCGAGACTAAATATGCAATTAAAATGGTAAGGGTTAGAATGGAGATATTTTGGTAGTCCGGTGAAGCTGTTAAGACCTTGCTGGGTCAATAGCGTAGACATTTGGAAAAAAAAGAGAAAATATTTTTATACATATTTGTCACGTCGTGTTTCTTTTCATCATAATGTCACAGGACCAGTATTAATGTCTGGGTGTGATTATAGCATTTATAGATATTTATTAAGGGTTGTTGATTTGGGTGTCACTGTAAAGAGCTTGAGAATAACATTTAGAACTCAAAGTGTAATGATAATATATCGAAATATATGTGAATATTGGTATTAAGTTAACAATTACAAAAAAATAAAATTGTGGCCTCATAAGTGGCTTAACGATACGCGGAATTAAAGAAAACGCAATTCAAAGGACAGCTCGCATCAAAAGGAATATAAAAACCCAAAAAGTACCAAGTAAATGTGAGAGCTACAGTAACAGTAAAACAGAGCAAAGCAATAACGTTGCTGAATACTTGTTACGATTTTCTTCTGACTTTTGACCTACGCACGGACCACAAACACACATAGGCTTTTTATGCTTTATACGATCTGCGGTTGAAATGTTCCGAATTATTATTAAATGATAATGAAGATGGTAAACACGCTGGAGGTTTGATGTTAGGCAGACGGCCAAT
>JACEII010000002.1:3074439-3085688 GCA_014332785.1 Antheraea mylitta
CAGAACATGACAAACATGTTGTACCGACCCTACTCAGATGGGATAAGTGTAAGAAGAAAAAGGAGAAGATGGTAAACACGCTAAATCTAGGGAGGTACTGGCTCGTAAATGCAGCTGCCGGAATACACCTATAGTTGTTTGCAAACACAGTTTCATTTAAGGATGTTAGCTAGCCAGATGGGCTTAGAGAAAGATTTACTATCACTAACTTCCTAAAATATTAACAATTCAAGTAACTTTCCCTTATGATTTTCTCATAACGTTAGCAATGAACATTTTTGTATCAATTTTCCGTATAAATGCTTTAGTGATATCACAAACAGATTCTAAAAATCCATGTTTAACCATTTAATTCATTTAAGGAAGATATTGTGGCCGCCTCCTGCAGTCAAATAAAAATATATAATATAAATAATATATAAAATAATTAAATAATAAAGCTACATGTAAGCCGCATCTTATAAAGCAACATGGTCGTCAGCTGAGGCGCGGGAGGCAAGTCACGCGCAGCGCGCGCCTACAACGCTCCTACTAGTACGCTTTGATCACAGAATAATATTACTCCTAGCGGAGGCTTTGATACACCACCGCGCACCCTCGTATTTTGTATTAGTTGTGACTATTTTGTTTTGTTATTGTTAAAATATCAATAAATCACGTTGTTAGTTTGTTAGAACTTTCATTTATTCTTTCGAACATTAATAAGTGATACTACCACCACTTCATTGCCACAATATTATTTTCTGATGTTTTAATAATAACGAATTTTGATAGTCCTATTGGTTATACCGGTAACTGTGTCACTGAATGGATCAAACTGAATACAGCCGGAGAGTGTTCGTGTCGCGTACCACGTTCCAGTCCATGGCTTTAATTCTTGCGGTTCCTGGAAAAAATAAAATAATCAATTTTTTCACAAAGTTGTGATTCGAAGTTTTCCAGTCTTTTTAGTTATCTGTAGATACTATGCATTATGCCAAGGATCGTAGCTATATGTTACTTGACGTTGGCTTCTATTTTTTACATTATTGTGTACTGGTTCACTGGTTTTGTTATGAATTGGCCAGCTCGCCCGGTGTAGTACCACCCTTTCACAGAAAACCAACGTAAAATAACAGTTCTTGCATTGTTGCGTGTTGCGTGTTGTTTGTGTGCTGTTTGGTGCTCGGTGTGGTGCTCGGTTTGGTGTTGCTAGTGTCTATGGACTGTGGTGATCACTTAACATCACGTGACCCACCTGTTCGTTTGCCTCCTATGATATAAAAAAAACTGTGTGATTATCATCAATTGGAACTACAATGAATATTTTGAATGATTGCAAAAAAACCCAGAAGATAGGTTCCAAAAATGTATATATTAATTTAAAACAAATAGCTACATTTTTAAGTTTTCTCATTGCAGTTCTATTTATGGTATTTAATCATTCGCGGATCTTAATAACCGTATGTAATTAGTATGCATTGTTTATTTTTTGTTACGAGTTTTCATGAATTTAAAACCTCTTTATAATCCTAACTATTTTTACGTATGTAGCTGTTCTCATCGCACCATTTGCTGTTACACCCTAACAAAACGCAATACTGAACTGTGTTAAAATGTCAACGATAAAGATTAGATGGAGAAAATACCATATATTTAATACAAATAAGATATATAATTCTCACCGGCCACAAAAATGAAGTTGCTCACATTACATAGTACAGAGTATAAGGTTACATAACTTGAATAAAATGTTTCACAATCAAAGCCTCAAATCAAAACCTTTCCGTTTAGTAAAACCTGTTCTGCTACCTAAAGGTGGTTCAAAGACGTAGTCCGGTAAAGCTGTTAAGACCTTGCTAGGTCAATAGCATAGTTAGTTCGAGAAAAAAAAATGGTTCATTGCCTTGAAAGATAATATATATTGAACATTGGGTGGAGACTTTGTATCTATTTTTATACCGAACATTTAACCCTGCAAAGTTCGAAAGTAACCTATTCAGGGTTAGCGCTGCGCACAAGAAAACAGCTAGACTAACATCCCACACTAGATTAGATCATCTAAATCACAATGTTATTCAAAGACTAATATTTGTAGTAATCAAGATACAAATAAAGATTATGACAGCTTGCTTAATATTATAAAAACCGAATTTAATAAACACTGCCCAGGAAAAGTGAATATTGTTAAAAATAAAAAATAACTTTACTACCTCAGGAATTAAAAAAAGTAGAGATCGTTAACTAATATTAACAGAGCGCAGGAGGCTCAGCACCCCTCTCCCCGTCCCTCCCCCTTACCCCTTCCCCCAAACACAGGCTGCCAACGCACTTGCGACTCCCCTGGTGTTGCAAGTGTCTATGGACGACGGTGATCACTTAACATCCGGTGATCATCTCGATGACTGGGTTGTATTCCGAACGAGTGGTACTTTTGACGCTCATAAGAGCATTTTTAGGACATTCAATAAAGAGTATTTATCATAAAGCAGCAGTTTTTGAGCTTGCGAGATGCAAGAGCAATATGAAAAGCCACACTGGTCTTTTCGATTAAATTTTAAGGAGTAACAGGAATGAACCTTGAATCAGTTTGAAGTTTTAATATTTTGATGAATCCTGTCTCCAGTGACCACTCGAACTTTATATAGATTTAAAAACGGATGAACTCTTCCGGCGATCTTACTAACCGAACAAAACGCAACAATGCAAGCACTGTTACTTCACATCAGTGTTTCTGTAGGTCTGGTGGTACTACCCCGGGTAAGCCGACTCATTCATGCTGAAACCAGTAATAGCTTCAGCGTGGCTCTACCACCTACAATTAATAGTCCGAAAGATACTAACTTTATTAATTCAAGTCGATATCACTGATTCAGGTACGTGATATAAACTCCTGAAGCCGCGCAGGTGAATATATATGTATATGTAAAAATGCCCTGAAACCGTGAATACTGAAACAAAGATAAAATGCAGTCTTCGGGAACAGTCTAAAGTTGGCAAGTTTTCTGTTACCTGAAATGACAATAAGTAAGCAAACCATATTAAGACTTTTGCCTAACTTTCGTTTGTAAACCGAACAGCAGTGCCGTTCAAACATAAACCACAAATATAAAGCCTACCAAAGCATACAGAAAATTTGCAAAGCTAAATAGATACCTATCAAACCTCGTAATTGCATATAATAATCATAAACATATAGTGGTACAACAAAATAGTACCAAAGTGGGTTGATGTGAGGCAAGCGGTAGATCACAAAAATTAAAACAAATCATACATCACAACATGACACATATGTTGTGCCAACCCTACTTAGGTGGGATAAGGGTAAGAAGATGATGATGGATTTGGATTTATATTTGGGATATATAAAGTTACAATCATAGAAAATAGGCGCACCTGGGTTTTTATAACTCGATATTATGTTGCGTCGGGTTACATTTCAATGGTGCCATGCGAAGTCACGTCGAGTCGGTGGTAGGTAAGCCTTATTAATATTATAAATGCGAAAGTAACTCTGTCTGTCTGTCTGTCGCGCTTTCACGCCAAAACTACTGAACCGATTTAAATGAAATTTGGCACACAGATAGTCTAGACCAGTGTTACCCAAACTTTCTAGACCATGTCCCACTTTAACATTTCTAAAAATTTATATGCCCCCATACACAATTTTTAACCTTTAAAAATTGTTTTGTTCCTTTAAATTCCCTTTTGTTCCCTTCCATATAAATAACAAGTTTTAGAAAGTGATCAATATAAAATTATTATCAAAACATCGTAAGTAAAATTTCAAAACATATAATAAAAAACTTACTTGACGACTCTAATTACCCAGTTTATATGTCAAACGAAATTATATCTGATAATTATTAAAAGCATTTTTTTTAAGAATCTGCCTTTTATGTTAAATTTCTTACCGATATCTAGCATTTCATTTAAATAACCTAAAGCGAAAGGGTTAAAGTCGTGTCAATTTTTAAATTGTCCCCCTTAACTATCAAATTGCCCTCCTGTGGGGCGTGAGCCTCACGTTGGGAAACACTGGTCTAGAGCCTGAGAAGGGACATAGACTACTTTTTAATGCGAAAAAAACGTTGTAAGGTGTTGAAAAGGGACATGAAAAGTTGTATGGAAGTATTGTCATTTTTAGAGCTAAAGGGCTACAAATTATATTTTGACATTCAAAGTTTGTAAAAGTTTTACCTTCAAAGTAAAATAACAATAGGAAATAGGGAATTATTGTTTGTATGGAAAGTGTAAGATTCCACACCGATTAGATAAATTCTTTCAATGTTTGATAGGTTTGGGGTGTAAGGGGTGTCGAGTAACATCTTAAGACTTGAAACACCCAAGCCAACCTCACATGCACGTGGTGCACCCTGCTGATCAACGAACGAGGCAATGGCGATAGCGGGGTGGTAGGGTTTTACAGTCCGACTGGGTCGCAACCACCATGTATTTGGCGAAAAAGCTCGTCATAGTGATTCGCTTCTGCGCGTCCCGTTTCGGGGACAGCCTGTGCATATCTAGTACCGGGTGAATATTGTCATTATGATCGGCATGACAGCGGCGACCGGCGATGGATAATCTTGCGGATGTTTTTGGAAATATATAAAAATCCAGGTTTGTCCACGATGAACTCCGAAACTACTCAATCGATCTTTATGAAAGTTGGCATTAATGTATAATTTGATCCAACTTGAGAGATAGAATTATCTATATTTCAATTAATGATCTCAATATTTTTTAATTACAAATGAAATTATTGTTGTTGATTATTGTTATTAATTGTAAGTTACATCAGTCTCTAACAGATGGTGCTTTAAATTAGTTTGTTGACAGCGAACAGTAGGATCGACTGTTATAAAAATGTCATAGATGGCGCCACGTTTCGATTTTGTATGTATTTTTCAATAACTGAGACATAGCAACAGATCAGCTAAATATTAATAAGTAATGGATTAATTATGCATAGCAATGAATATAATTTTAATTCTAGGCTAATTAAATATGTTAATTAGGTTGGCTCTTTAATTTATATCAAAAATGATCTTCTAAAGCTTACCTTTACTATAAACAAATAGAAGATATCAATGATTCAGTTTTAAGCGCGACAAAAAATAACTGTGATGTAACTTCGGCTGTGAACTGTGTAAATCAGTTCAAGCGCTTCGGGTATGTAACCGTAGACGAAGTCGCGGGTTACAACTAAATAAAATAAAATAAAATAGCCTATATTACTTCTTATTAGGTCAATTATGTGCCAATGAAAGCCTCATGAAAATCTGTCCAATCATTTCGTTGATCGCACTGCGGACGAAGCCGCGGGTAACAGCTAGTCCAAAATAAAATACCTGATCTGCCAGTGAAATTATCGTCAAAATTGATCTAGCTGTTTGGGATATTACCAGAAATATATAGACAAACATAAAATAATAGATTTTTGTTATTAATAGCGTGTATACTTTGATATTCAATAATTATAAAGTTATTATTTTGATAGTACATACAGACGCTTCATTTTTATTATATGTAAATTTAATTATAAGTTAAATTTATTTCTATACGGAAATCCTTCTCTACTCCACAAGATATTAATTACTGTGTACGGAAATCAGTGCCTTTAATTTCATACTCCAATAAACCCTTTCAATGTTCCAAAGGTATTATTTACATATAAACTAGTCAGGTCGGTATTCCAACACACTGAACAAATATACAGTATATCGATATCATAAGCTCCGGTTTACCGCTAGAGAGTATTTGAAACTATGATAGTACCTAATCATCTGAATACCTGATAATAATATTCTTACAATAGTCTTCTTCTATCTTGCCAACCAGTCTTCTAGTAGACTATTACTGCCATTGTTAAGTGAGTAACGATGTTACAAGTTTCTTTATATAATTTCAATGAACGAACAAAATGGTGTCCGTCTCGTTAGAACTTTCCAGGGAGTTTTTGTGGCGACTCAGAATCCATGCTCCGTGGTATTATTTACGATCCACTTCACTTGTGTACAATAACCAAAGTATATTAGGTAAGGCATCACCAACATTACACCATATAGAGCCAAGTAACACAAGATTATGGATAAAGTAGAAAGATATGTAGTGGACATGGTATTCTAAGATCCCGCCAAAAACTCTTACAATAAATCTTATTACTTACCTACTAGTAATAAATGAAATAACTTATTGACAAGATTTGCAGGGTCAAAAAAGTATTTGTAACGTACTAGCTGTTACCCGCGGCTCCGCACGCGTTTTTTGAATATATTAAATAAATTTAAAATTGTTATTACATGTGTAAATAACAATAATACTCTTTCAAAAAAATTTTTAGGTATGACACGTACATCATCTACAGTAACAGGTAACATTTACATTATATACTAGCTGACCCGTGCAACTTCGTCTGCACCAAACTGGTTATCACTGGTTTCCTTTGCATTTTTAAACGCGAAAAAATTGAATAAAACTGATACCCGATTACAGCCACAACTACCGTTTCCAATTGTGAATCCAAACTATCCACGGATTCACTGAAACATATACCCAGATTACATGTAATTTTTTTTTAAATAAGCCTAGTACTCGTTCGTAGCACCATCAAACACTCCGTTGTTTGTAGTCCGGTGAAGCTGTTAAAACCTTGCTCGGTCAATAGCGTAGTCATTTTGAAGAAAAAAAACATCTACCAGGATCAAATAAGATAAAAACTAACCTACATAAAACTAAATAAACATCTCTACCACTTTATCATAATTATTCTCAACTTGTATTAAAACCTTTTTATACTCCATTGTATTAAAGAAAAATATATGAACACCGTATCGAAGCGTCAAACATCGCGCCGAAACATCGTCAACTGTCACTTGCTTGAAACTATTGTCTAAGAGTTATAAACTGTTTCGAAAACGTATTTTAAATATATTTCCAACATATTTTTATAAATAATCATTGTACCACTCACAACATAGTACCTACCACCTTTTGGTAATTTATCCATGTTGATATGTTTCTATTATAGATTATTCTAAATTGTTATACTAAATATTTGGCATTAAATTTATATCGTGTATTTGTCACATTTGATATTGGCGAAAATACCTACATATGCAGAGGCCATACCGGAAAGAATCAATCAAGCCAGTATTATATATTATATTCATCCGAACAACGGGCTACCTGGCTGCCGGTAAGAGTTGCGTTTATTTGTGTATATCGTACCTTTACAGACAAAAATATTGATTTTAAAAATTTAGGATGTATTTTTTCACTAACTTTGAAACGTTATTAAAATGGAATTATTATTGAAAGACATTTATGGTATTGACAATAAAGTGCTTCATGCTATTTTTTTGGAAATAAAAATAAAAGTAATCTTAACCCATGTTAGAATAGCAGTAATTTTATTATTACTATATTTAGATATAAATAAGTACATATTTCATCTTTCACACAAATTCAGTTATTAACTTAATATTTAGACCGATTTATTGCTATAAAAATAATGTGTACAGAATATAGCTATAGGTATAGTTTAGTGCAGTACTACTGGCTGCACGATAAAGATAGCGATAATTGTGGCAGCGTATGTTATCGACGCATTTTTTTTCGAAATGTATATGCTGTTTTGATCTGGAAAGGTCTTTACAGCTTCATCGAACTATTGAGGCGAGCGCTGAAAGCACTCAACCGACTTGGGATGTTTGGGCGACCAACTCAAGTGTACACGGCACACTTAGGTTTGGGCTGTTGCCAGTTTTGTGCAAAAATCGCGACCTATCTGAGCTAACCTAAGCTAATATATCTAGATATACGTATATAAGTTATTGAAACATGCATGTGTACCGGGCATGTGTGCCTCAACAACTCCTGTATGTATTTTGTATCGGAAAAATTTCTCTTAACTATATAAGATAGCATAGCATGCAGAAAAATAAGGGTAGAACTCTTTGTCGTCTCTTTCTCTGAAAAAGAAAAACAGCGTGCAAGCTTGTAGGCGTGCACGTGTGTATAGGTGATGTGTGTGATGTTGTAGCATTGATGTAAAGTTTTGTGGCACTGTATCGCGTGAGCAGAGTACTCAAGGGCTCCCCGCCGAGGGAACGGACTTAGGTTTGAGCCGTTGCCGAGCGGGGCCTAATCTGGTGTGCGGCAGCGAAATTTATCCCCAGACCACGGCGGCGTGATCTGTGGTTATGCGGGCGTGGGCGTGAACACGCTTTGTTTGAAGAGATAGGCTGGTACTGATCTTTCGCTGACGTGATTGAATCAGGAGGGTCGGTAAAATGTGTCGCGGTCGTCTTCTATACTGCGCAGCGTTGGGTACGGGTTCATAGTTCGCGGCGGATACCACTAAAGGGCTGGGATGATTCGCGGCTTATTCGAAATAACTACCTGTGTGTGATTTTATATACGCCCAGACAAAAGACATCTCCAGGTCCCCGTGGAGATCCTTATTCCGGACGTATCATGGGGCACCGGTGATTTTACGTAAGGCTCGGTTCTGGAGAACCTGCAACTTTTGAATACGATTTTGCGCATGTGCAAAGACCGAACAACTGTACGTCATAATCGGACGGATGCAAGTTTTATATAAAGTGAGTTTATGTCTGGGGGACATTTTACTCTTATGACAAAGCAAACGATAGAGACGACCCAAGACCATAGCGGCTTTGTTTCGCACTCTATATGTGTGTGAATCGAAATTTAAGTGTTTATCTAAAGTGACGCCGAGATATTTCACCTCGCTGGCCCAAGGTATTTCGGTTTCGTATAGCCTGATAATCGACGCATATATTTAAGATGGCGTCAATCCCAAGTCATACATTTACGTTTATCGTTGTTCATTGTATATGGTGAAATCTTAATACCAATAATGTTTAATAAAATGAAATTTGGTCTTTGCTAAAAAAAATAATTGGTTTGAAATTTATCATTTTTATTTATTAAATATATATATATATATGCGGGTATATATATGATTGTTTATAGAAAAATGTGTCTGACTGTGATAAATTCATGCTTTTAATTGTGTTTAAAAGTTACTGAAAAAAAATGTTCCCAAACCTATTCATAAATCAAAATTATCAAAACGCTAATGCCAACCTCTCACAGAAAACCGACGTGAAATAACAGTGCTTGCATCGTAGTGTTTCGTTGGGTCAGTAAGAGTGCCGGAGGCTCACCTCTCTTCTCCTTTTCTCCTTAGCCTTCCCTTACCCTCCTCCAATATACAGGTTGGCAACGCATTTACGACACCCCAGTGTTGCTAGTATCTATGGTGGTGGTCACTTAACATCACGTGACCCACCTGTTCGTTTACCTCCTATGATACAAAAAATATATATTGATATATTAAAGAACCAGGTATTCTAAAATTCTTGTTCTTTCAACGTTGCCGGCTCTTGTACTAAGGTGTCGCAAAAAAGTCTAATTACGTTAACTACAAATTTTTGTTTTTCGTTATCCGGGTGAACCCCTTGCGTTTTATGGGGCAAAAAGTATCCTGGATGTAGCCTTGTAATATCAGTTATTACTGTGTTAAGTTTCGTTAAAATTGGTTCAGTACTTTCAGAGTAATACGGGTTTAGATTCTAGACTTTAATCCTTTATCCTGGAGAACCCTTTGCGTTTTATGGGACAAAAAGTATATTTGATGTAATCTCGTAGTATTAGTTATCACTATGTTAAGTTTTGTCAAGATTGGTTCAGTAGTTTCAGAGTGATGCGTGATCATAGGGACAGACAGACAGACAGACAAAAATTGTAAAAAGATTATTTTTGGCTTCTATATCGATAACATAGTTTACCCTGATTAAAATTTTCAAAAAATATTTAATGTACAGATTTCGACTTGTTACAGTTTTATTATAGTACTAGCTGACCCGTGCAACTTCGTTTGCACCAAATTGGTTATCACGCGAAAAAATTGTTTCTTTTTTTTATCGAAGCACGGCAAAATGCCTGCACTATGCCTGATGGTAAGCACAGTACAATCCAAAAACAATAGCGACCACCGAGTGACACACTATCCATCGCTGGTCGCCACTATCATGCCGGCCTACAAAAAGCTGGATATGCACAGGCTGATCCCGAAACGCGACGCGCAGAAGCGAATCACTATTACGGATTTTTTCGTCATGTACATGGTGGTTGTGACCCAGTCAGGCTGTAAAGCCCTACCACCCCGCAAATAAAACTGATACCCGATTGCAGCCACAACTACCGTTTCCAATTGTGAATCCAAACTATCCACGGATTCACTTAAACTATACCCAGATTACATGTATTCATTTTTTAAATAAACCTAGTACCCATTCTTAGCGTCATCTACCAGGATCAATTAAAATAAAAACTAACCTACATAAAACTGAATAAACATCTCTACCACTTACTTTATCATAACTATCTTCGACTTGTATTAAAACCTTTTTATACTCCATTGTATTAAAGAAAAATATATGAACACCGTATCGAAGCGTCAAACATCCCGCCGAAAACGTCAAATGTCACTTGCTTGAAACTATTGTCTAAGAGTTATAAACTGTTTCAAAAACGTATTTGAAATATATTTCCAATATATTTTTATAAATAATCTCTGTACCACTCACAACATAGTACCTATCACCTTCAAACCAAGCCAGTTTTATACATCAGGTTCAATCCCTCGGTAAGGATCCCTTGAGTGCGTTGCTTGCGCGATACGGTGACACACAAATATACATCACTGCTACAACACTACACGATCACCCCCACACACGTGAAACACATGAAACACTGAATGATGATGAATGAAACATGTTACACATGAAAGTGGAAGGGTTTACTTTTTTCCTTATCGAACTAAAAAACTCTCAATTTTCCGATAATAAATATATGCAGGAGTTGTTGAGGCGTGTATGCTTGGTATACATATACGTTTCAACAACTCATACATATATGAATAGTTAGCTAGATTAGTTAAGATAGGTCGCGATTTTGCATGCAACAGGCAACCGCCAAGCCGAAGTGTGCCGTGTACCCTTGAACTGGTTGCCTAAATAAAATCGGCCTAGTGCCTTAAGCGCTCCTCTTAGTAGTCCGGTAACTTATATACGTATATAAGTTATTGAAACATGCATGTGTACCAAGCATGCGTGCCTCAACAACTTCTATATGTATTTTGTGTAGGAAAAAATCCTCTAAACTATGTAGGATAGGATAACGAAAAATAAGGGTAGAACTCTTGTGTCACTGTATCGCGTGAGCAGCGTACTCAAGGG
>JACEII010000002.1:3091133-3135169 GCA_014332785.1 Antheraea mylitta
TGTGAGTTTGTGACGTTGCAGGGAGTAATCTCAGGAACTACTGGTCCTATTTGAAATTTTTTTTCAATGTAATATAACTCATTTATCGAGTCTATACTAATATTATAAAGAGGTAAAGTATGTGAGTTTATGACGTTGTGACGTTTAGGGGGTAATCTCACGAACTATTGGTCCGATTTGAAAAATTCTTTCAATGTTATATAGCTCATTTTCCGAGGATGGTTATAGGTGGTCATCATGCTAAGACCAATAAGAGCAGAGCATCAATTAAGATTGTTTAAAAATCGGGGTTTTTTTCCTCTTGAGAGGTTCGCTGAGTGTTAGCGTTAGCCCAAAGTAACTATTGCACGCGAACGAAGTCGCGGACAGAGGCTAGTTTTCCATAATATAATAAATTAATAATACTATTTCTACAAAATATGAGAAATAATAATGGGGTAGTCCTTAATATGAACACCTTAAACTTAAGGGGGATTAATCTGTATATATATATATATAATATTTAGGGTGTAAGGGGTGACGAGTAACATCTTAAGACTTGAGACACCCAAGCCAACCTCACCTGCACGTGGTGCACCCTGCTGATCAACGAACGAGGCAATGGCGATAGCGGGGTGGTAGGGTTTTACAGTCCGACTGGGTCGCAACCACCATGTACATGGCGAAAAAGCCCGCCATAGTGACTCGCTTTTGCGCGTCGCGTTTCCGGAGCAGCCTGTGCATATCCAGTACCGGATGACTTTCGTCATTAGGCCGGCATGACAGTGGCGACCGACGATGGATGGTCTGTCTCTCGGTGGTCGCCACTGTTTTTGGATTGTACTATGCTTACCATCACGCATAGTGCAGTCACTTTGTCGGGCATCAATAAAAAAAAAATCATTTGTCTGTGTGTACACTAAACTTCTTCTAAACAACTGGATAGAGTGTGATGATTTTTTGTATGTGTTCAGGTGGATTCAAGAATGATTTAGATTCACAATCGGACCCGGTATGTGTTGCGGTTGACTTTTAAGCTTTTATTAACAATGCAAGACAACGTCCGCCGAGTCCGCTAGTAGCAGTATAAATATTTCCGGAACGATGTACACAACATACAAAAATGATGGAATAAATTTCTCACTAACGAGATAAACACAGAGCTGAAATTTATTTCAAGGAACATTCTTATATCTGATATCTTTGTACTTTATTTGAAGTAGCGATGTATTAACTAAAGGACTTTGTAAAAATTTAGACTGAATTTAATTCAAATTTGTTTTTGTTTTTAAAAACTTTTAAATACAATAAAGGCAAACATAGTAAATTTATATTTAAAAATGATGTATTAATCAATTATGTTCTTATTCATAGTTATGTGATAAGGACGATATCCAGGTTAGTTATTTTTACTTAATTTATTTAAGTGACTTGGTTAAGTTACGTAACATGTAATCCCCGATAAAATGTTAAGTTAAATTCAGATGTATTTTAAGTTATATGCCGCATATACGATAAATGTAATATTTGTAAATATATATAAATCATTCAATATAATTGCGTGAAATTTATGTTCCAGTTTAATTTTAAATACATTTACATTACAATATAAAACTTAACAACAATAAATGGATAGCAAAACTATCCCTTAAAAACAAAGTTACATCCATTTTTATATATGTAAAATACTGGATATATGGTATGGTTAATACATACCTTAAACCGGTACTTTCCAACAGGCGGTTGGGCATAAGGCACTCCCTGAAAACTAGCATAGGTTCTGCCCTTCGAGGATACTTGCCACGAGCCCTGTAGCACGCCATAAGAAAGCTTGACTACAGGATCGGACTCCTGGGTCGAAACCAAACCGACCGCGCTAACAAAGAGAATTAGTTTCAACAACATATTGATATATATTAATTGAAAGTGATTGGTAAAAAAGAAACTTTTAAACAAGTGCGCGTGCGCCGGACCGCCGCACTCGACTGTGTAATAAGATTGTAGAAGTTTTGCCAAGCTGGTTCTGCTTTGCCCGGTGCGGCAGTCTGTTGTATTTAGATAAAAAACTAGCGTCTGCTCGCAGCTCCATTCACTGTAAATTTGAATATAATTGGTTCTTTGAACAAAATGTAGCCTATGAGATCATCTATGCTTCTGATAACGTATTTGTATAATTTCATGGTTATCAGTTGAGTAGTTAAAACGTGAAGTCGTAACAAAGAAACAAAGTAACATCACATTTGTAACTCTCTTTCAGAATTACATGTTGTGTTTTTGTATCATACAATTTTTAATTGTATGATCCAAAAATGGATACATGTATAGCTTAGCATAGTTTAGCTAGGTCAGATCGGGTATTTCTAGATCACAGCCAAGCCGAGTTGTACCGAGCACCCTTGAGCTAGTCACCAAAAATAAAATCGGCTGAGTGCATTAAGCACTCGCCTTAGTAGTCCGTTGAAGCTATGAAGGTCCTAAATAAGGCCAATAGCGTAGTCAGTTCGAGGAAAAAAAAACACATTTGTAATATTAGTAAGAATGGTTACGTAATTATTTATGTCACATCTGTCCTGCTATTGAATTTAAATTATAATTTTATGACAATATATCAAACATATACTTGTATACTTATTATTAATTAGCTCCTGCCCGCGACTTCGTCCGCGTGGAATAGTTACTATGGGTTAACGCTTACTTTAACTCGAGACTTCGTCTTCGTCAGAAAGTGAAAATATTTTTAAATAATGCGTACGTTAACCTTGATAATCAAACAGTCTTAGTGTGATGTTATATATATAACAATACTACGCCTTTATATAAATAAACATATAAGCCTATAGTCTTCCTCGATAAATAATAATAATAATAATAATTTAATGTTCAAAGTCAATGTATACATAATTTACAGTTATATTGTTATCTGCACTGGTTATAAACCGTATCGCATATATCACAATTTCATATATTGAGAAGTAAGACAAACATTGACTTAAACATGTAATAAATTAAAACTTAGTTTGACTAAATATATATCTCAACTGAATTTAACTATTGAAATTATTTACAATTTGTATTGTGGTATTAGTAATTTTTCTGTATTTGTATAATTTTGTGAAGTTAACCATTTGTGAGTTTATTAATAGTATGACTGTTGAATTGATTAATCCCTAGTGTATTGTTTGCTTTATTATAGAGCAATCCTCCCAGGAGGCCTTCAAAACGACAAGCATACGAAGTATTATGTTTAGGTACTTTTATTATGTCCTCGACCCTTCTAGAATCTGTGAATTGTATGTTTGTCGTTCATACATGTTGACGGAGAATAATTTGTTGAATAAAAAGTTGTCTTACTGTTAAAACTTGACATTCTTGTTAAAGATTCTCTGTGGGGTATCTATACGGCCGGAAAAACATTACTTTCATTATGGCTCTTTGAGCCCTTTCTAGAGGTAGCAAAATGGATTTACTTGCTCCCCACCAACACGGGATGCAGTAAAGAAGAAGTGACTGGCATAAAGAGATGTATATCATTTTAACAATGTTATTGTCTGCTACTTGTCTAATACATTTAAAAATTGGTATAAGCCTACGCACGCGATGTACTAATGACGAAATATGATATTGAAAATTTAGTTTATAATCTATAATGATACCCAAATATTTGGTATTTTTAACTTCATCTAAACTAGGACAATTACAATAGTCATTTAATGTATTCGGACACGATGGCGAGTGTACAATTAATCTCAGATCATCCAAGCTTGAATCAGACTTATTTTGAATAATAAAAGTCATGAATTTTGTTTTATTTGCATTCGGCGTGAGTTGATTTGTATGTAGCCAGGCACTTACAGAATTAAAACCTAATTGAGCACTTAGAAATGTCTCTCTCCAACTATGACCTTGAAATAATAGTACAGTGTCATCAGCAAAAGTAATAATGTTCCCGTTTTCTATTTGTAACTGGCACAAATCATTTATGTAGATCCTAAATAGTGTAGGTCCGAGAATACAACCTTGTGGGACGCCTTATGTGACGAAAACTTGGTCACTAACAATATCCCCTATTTTAACAGACTGAGTTCTGTCGGTAAGGTAATCTTCAAATAGATTGAATGGTATTCCACGAATTCCCAAATACTCAAGTATTTGTAAAAGTAAAGGAATCGAAACTGTATCAAAAGCCTTTGCAAGATACCAAGAGATTTAAATCCCTTGTCAAGGTGTTTAGAAATAAAGTCGCAAAATTTCGTAACCGTTGATCGACCTCTACGAAAACCATACTGATTATCTGATAGTAATCCAGAGCATTCCAAGAATTTGACCAACTGGTTGTTGATAATTTTCTCTAATATTTTGGAAAATATAGGCAAAAAGTAAATAGGACGATAATTATTTATTACTGATTTGTCTCCATCTTTGTGAACTGGAATAATTATAGACCTCTTGAATGACTTTGGGAATTTACCACTTGTTATGGAAAGGTTGTAAAAGTGTGTTATTGATGGAATTAGTATATCTTTATTTAATTTAAGTACCTTAGTTGATATCACATCACATCCATAGCACATTCAGTGCGAAGTGAATTAATGATTCAAAATACTTCAAAATTATCTGTTTCTAGCAATACAAATGAATCACTTAATGCAGAGCCTAAATACGATTTATCTGGAGGATTACAATTTATCGTTTCGGCTAAATTTTGACCTATATTTGCAAAGAATACGTTTGCTTGATTAACGGTATAAGCTTTATCTGTACAAGTTTTTAATAGTTCAGTTGAAATGTTCTTTTTTGTTTTAAAATTGGTTATATTATTTATACATTGCCAAGTTTTCTTTATTGATGCTGCACTTGCTTTTTATAGTTGAGATTTTTCATATTCAATTTTTAATTTTTTAAACAAATTGCCACAAAAATTCTTATATCTTAAGTATGTTTCTTTCAAAATATCATTATACGGGTACTTTTTTACTTTTAAGTGCATTTTATCTCTATTCTTAATATACCTAAGGAGCCCAGGGGTCATCCATGGTTTTAAGATACGGTTTCGACATGAAATGCGTTTTACTATTGTATTACGTTTTATAATTTCGGATAAAGCTGTTACAAGAAAATCCACCGCTTTGTTAGGGCAAGTAAGAGTATAAAAAGTGCTCAAATCAAGGTTCTGTAGATTCTTGTATGATGATGATGATGATGATTGCTCCGACCGATTTCGGCCATGGCGACCACTTTGACCCTTAATTAGAGACAGAAGCGGTCAGATGCGCAGGATATATTAAGGTGCACAAGTGTACGCGCAAGACACAGGTGCACATACTCGTCCTTGTTCTTTTGGACCCAGTGGAACGGGAACCGTTACGACCGGAGAAGGACTCAAACAGATGGTACAGTATTACGGTTAGAAAGTTACAAGGGGTCAGTACTATCTCACACTCCCTTAATCGCCTTTTACGATACCCATGGGAAGGTATGGGGTGGTGTTATTCTACTCTGCCGACACCACACGGCTAATATTCTTGTATATTCCTGCATTGTCAACCTTTGATATTAATAAGGGAGATTTACGCTTATTATCTATATGCTTTACCGATATCAAAAGCGAGTTGTGATCTGTAATGCTACTGTTTACCACAAGTGTGATACTAGTCAAATTACTTGTAATCAAGATGTGGTTTAAGCAATTGTCTAATCTTGTTGGAAGAGTATGACTTGGGTATAAACCAAAAGACGAAATCAAATCCAAATAATTACTAGCCTGTGAATCACTCGTATCATTTTTAATAGCAATATTAATATCACCTGTGATAATAAACGAAATGTAAATAAGCTATATGGCATTGAAAGAATTTTTCAATTCGGACCAGTAGTTTCTGAAATAAGCGCGTTCAAGTAAACATACTTTTCAGCTTTATAATATTAGTATAGATTATTTGTTGTTCGCGTATAAATTAGTTGTTATTTCAATACAACAATCCTCCCCCATTATAAAAATATCGAAGACAAATAAATATAGAAAATTCATAAAAATTGTTTATAATCAACTCGAGGAATATCTCTTAATAATCTTCTTGCCACAGGGGCCGGTGGTGACTGAGCCTCTTCATCTGTATTACACCACCCTCTTGTGGCAGGCAAGACTTCTTCTTGCACATTTTCTTTTTCTGGGTGATTAATGGAATTTACATCAGTGCTATGTGAAGCGTGTACAGGAGATTCCTCGGAAGACCTATCACTCAATTCTATATTACATTCCCAATTCTGTACTTCGGAATTCGCGGTACCCTTATTAAAAATTAACTAGTTCTTATGCTTCTTCATTACTTGAGAGAAGCAGATGAAGTACCTGTCATGGAGTGCACTGAGTTACGATAGTCGAAAAGATATTTTAAAAGATTGTTATTTATATCCTTAATCTTGCTGCTATTCATAACACAAAACTTAATTCCTTTTTTGACTATCCTAACATAGCTTTCTGTCTGTCCATCACTGGCAGGATGATAAGCTGGAGATTTTACATGTGAAATCCCATTTGATAGACAAAATGCCGAAAATTCAGACGAAATAAACTGAGTGCCGTTGTCACTTACTAACGTATGCGGTACACCGAATCGAGGCATAAATTCACAAAGTTTTGCTATAATTAAAGAAGAAAATGTATTGCTCATTTCGTAGGCTTCGACCCATTTTGTATAAGCGTCTACAATGATAAAATAACAATGATTATTTATAGGACCAAGTAAATGCACATGTATTCTATAAAATGGATGTGGAGGATGAGGCCACGAAGCCAAAGGAGCACGTGGAGGTGAATGTCTAAGTTGTACACATATAGGGCAATTTGCAATAATAAACTCTATTTTTTTATCCACGCTAGGAAACCAAAATCGACTACGAGCTTCAGTTTTAGTTTTCACAATGCCTAGATGGGATTTCTGTAATTCTGATATTATTTTATTTTGTAAACTGGAAGGAATTATTAACTTATGACTACGCATTACACAACCCTTCTCAAAAGATAATTGTGTTTTACATAAAAAGTATGGTTTAAGCTCTTGATCCAGCAATTTTCTAGGCCAACCATCTTGTATATATTTAATAACCCTACGTAATCTACTATCCTTATTCGTTTCGACACTTATTTGCTCAAGTGTAACTGGCAGACTACCATCGACAATAAAATTTACATACATACGTAGCACGGTCCTCTACTACTTCAAATTCAACCTTTTGTGAAACTCTGTTATTCACTCCACTGCCTACTTTCTGGAATGACTCTTGATCAGGCAGACTTGCCCTAGTTAAGTAATCTGATGAATTATCTGTGCAACGGATATATTCAATAGTAAAATTGTAACCACTTAAAAACAAAGCGTAGCGTTGCAGTCGATTAGCAGAAACCTCAGGTATTCCACGGTAAGGACCGAATATAGATAGTAACGGTTTATGATCCGTACGAGGTACAAACGGTACCGACCGACTATACAAATATTGATGAAACTTTCGTACTCCAAATATTATTGCGGTTGCCTCCTTTTGTATTTAAGAATACCTTTTTTCTGCTGAATTCAGCGTTCTTGAAGCAAAAGAAATAGGACGACCCATATGATCGTTCCCGATTTGCGACAAGATGGCTCCGAGGCCATTTGGTGAACCATCGACTGTCAGAATTCATTTTGCATTAGGATCAAAATGAGCTAGGACTTGATCTGATGACAATATTTTTCTAATAAAATCTAAAGCATTCTGATGTTGTGTGTTCCAGTTCCATTTCCTTCCTTTCTGCAATAAATCGTAAAGAGGACTTAAAACAGACGATGCATTTGGAACAAAACTCCGATAGTAGTTGACAAGTCCTAAGAACGATTGTAATTTTTTAATATTGGTAGGACTAGGCGCATCGATGACAGCTTTTACTTTTTGCTCGAATTTTTTTAAGCCATACTTATTAATTGTACAACCTAAATACTCAATTTCATCCTTAAAAAACTCACATTTATTCTTGCGTAAAGTTAAGCCTGCCTCTTGAAATCCTTGCAACACCGCGTTGAGCCTATCTAAATGTTCGTTATAATTAAGACCGGTAACCAGGACATCATCAAGCATGCACAAAACCCATTCCACACCAGAGAGCAAAATTAGTATTATTAGTCCAAATAGTTTTTCAAATATTGTATTTTTCAAATATTTATAAATATGTCAAAATCGGAGATGATTGGTCATTGGTAATCAGATCACTCGCATTCGGATTCGCTCTTGGGCACTCGTAGTCCGATGAAGCTGTTAATAGCGTAGTCAATTCGAGAAAAAAAGAGGCGCTCTTGGGCACTATATATATGATTGTTGTTTCGATATTTATGGTGTGCATTATTTAGGAAGCTGGTGCTCTTAACATCGGCAATGGCGATATTGAAAGCCATCAAATAAGGGAGCCTTTACATCTATACTAATATTATAAAGAGGTAAAGTTTGTGACTTTGTGACATTGTGATGTTGTGACGTTGTAGAGGGTAATCTCAAGAACTACTGGTCCGATTCGAATAATTCTTTCCGTGTTATATAGCTCATTCATCGAGAATGGTTATAGGCTATATATCATCACGCTAATACCAAAAGGAGCGGAGCACACCTGAAAAATGTTTCAAAATCGGGATGTTTTTTCCTTTTGAGATCGCGAACGAAGTCGCGGGCAGAGGCTAGTTGACTATAAAGAAATACTCTTGGCATACATTTTTCAAGGGGTATCTACTTGCTACCAATTTAAATAGTGTCTACTGCCTAGGATAAATACCTTGGCCTGTGTAGGCGCGGTGGATGCCACCCCAGTTGTATTTAATTTTTTAGCGGTTTTTTTTGCAGGAGACCTGCTTAGTGACGCGTAGTATTGAGCCTGTGTACATCTAATATAGAATCTAAAATAAGAAATAGTAAAAAAAATCCGATACGAAATATATGTAAAAGTTGTTGATTTATGTATGCTTGGTACACGCTTATGTTTCAACAACTATATATATGAATAGCTAACTTAGGTTATCTAAGATAGCTCACGAATTGCTCGTATCAGTCAACAACCCAAGCCGAGTGTGCCGTGCACCCTTGAACTAGTTGTCAAACAAAATCGGCTGATTGCCCTAAGCGCTCGCCTTAGTAGTCCGGTGAAGCTGTTAAGACCTTGGTAGGTCAATGGCGTAGTGAGATCGAGAAAAAAAAATGAGATTTGTACTGAGATTATGCAGCCCATCATATGTTTGATAAATAAATAATTTGTATAAATTTTAACTGTTTTTTTAACTTTTAATTATTATTGAGAGTGGTAATAGATATAAAAGAGAGACTAATGATAATAATTTCAATATACAAATTATGAAAAATATTCACAATTAATTTACAAACTCAAAAGAGAAAACAGTTTAATTTTCTTTTGAGTTTTCACTTATGTTGGGAGTCCATATGACGGCTTTGATTTTTTTTATTTCTTTACTAAAATCTAGTCCTACTTTTTTATATCATGTAAAAGGCAAACGAACAGACGGGTCACCTGTTGTTAAGCGATCACCGCCGTCCATAGACAACACAGGAGTCGCAAGTGCGTTACCAGCCTGTGTTTGGGAGAATGGAAAGAAAGTGAGAGGGTTTAGATGAAAGAGATGGGGAGAGAAGAGTCTCCGGCGCTCTCACTGACCGAACGAAACGCAACAATGCAAGCACTGTCACTTCACGTCGGTGTTACTTACTATTACATACATACAACAATGTAAAAGAACATACAGTTATATCGATTGTCGCACAATCTGGCGGAGCTGTCCCATACACTTGTACAAACAAACCGTGACAATAGCATGATCTGTTAGAAATATTAGCTAGGTTAGCTAAGATAAGTCGCGATTTTGCATGCAACAGGCAACAGCCAAGCCGAGGTGTGCCGTGCACCCTTGCGCTGGTTGCCATAATAAAATCGGCTGAGTGCCTTAAGCGCTCGCTTTAGTAGTCCGGTGAAGCTGTTAAGACCTTGATGGGTCAATAGCGTAGTCATTTCGAGAAAAAAAAAAAAAAAGTTAGAAATATTACTAATATCAGTGTTAACTTTTAACGCCAGACAGTTTAATATGTCTCCATCGCGTCTGGTAGGAATATATTCGTGTTTGTAGACGTTTCGTCTCTTATTCTGTCTTCTATTCCAATTCAGTTTATATGTTATTGAATTCTTGACGAATTAAATTTGACTATACACACAGTAGTTTGCTTTGAACGTGGAGTATAAAGCCTCCTTTGCGAGTTTGTGTAAACATATGTATATAAGGGAATTTTAAAAAATTTAACATTTTTTTTTTCTCGAAGTCTCAAAAGTTTCGTTTAGGTGTGAAAATAGGCCTCTGACAATATGAGCACTTAATATTACTGTATTATAAAATTTTAAAAATATTACAAAATTGCGTAATTTCGGGGACAGATAGTTTTTATCGTACTGTAGAATTCAAAACCTTGGTCATCAGAGGTTTAGCTTCAAGTAATTCGTTAATGAATTTAGATCTCATAAATTAGTTGGCTACGTTCAACATGGTACGTGGTACTTACTATTGGTGCCGAGTATGTGTGATCTCTACATGCATGATATTGAGGTGTAAGGGGTGTCGAATAACATCTTAAGACTTGAGACACCCAAGCCAACCTCACCTGCACGTGGTGCATCCTGCTGAACAACGAACGAGGCAATGGCGAAAGCGGTAGGGTTTTACAGCCTGACTGGGTCTCAACCACCATGTATATGGCGAAAAAGCCCGTCAGAGTGACTCACTTCTGCGCATCACGTTTCGGGATCAGCCTGTGCATATCCAGTACCGGGCGACTTTCGTCATTATGGCCGGCATGACAGCGGCGACCGGCGATGGATAATCTGTCTCTTGGTGGTTGCCGATGTTTTTGGATTGTACTATGATTAACATCAGGCATAGAGCAGTCACTTTGTCGTGCTTCAATAAAAAAAAGTATCTATTTTCTGAAATCTCTTTATATTAATTATAAGTTATTTATATCGTCGCTTAGGGGATGATTTATTTTAACCTATTCCGTGCGAGCAACGCACATGTGTACGTTTTGATTTTATTTTGTATGTGCCTACAATGCATCCGAGTGCGTTTAGTCTATGTGATGCTATTTTTACTAGATAATTCACAAAAATGTTACCTTTTTATTTCCAGTATACAATATGTTATATTTTTCGTCTAGCAACTTCGATATTGTAGGGAAATATAGATGTGGTAATATGTTATACTATAAATGAAGTGATACATTTTCACCTATAATTCACTATAAAAATTTGTGACATATGGTACAACATTTTTGGTAATAATTGGCATCGCATGGATTAATTGTGTAATTAATATTATAACTAAAAGGGATGCGGCTCCCTGTTTCCCATGCAGTAAATATTTACGAATTGTCGCTTAATAAATTATATTTTTCCTAACATTTTTTTATACTTTATCAATTATGGAATACTTCTTTTTTATGAAGTTTCATCAAAAACGATTCATAGCTTTTTTATTGGATTGTTAAAAATATTATTTATAAATTTTTTGAGTCAAATCATTTTTGAATGACTCTAACTTCTTTAATATAAAAGTTCAATAAAATCAGTTGAGACCATTTTTTTTATATTTTTCCACAGTCTTTAAGAGAATCCTACTGACGATTTCTATAACCTGTGAAATAGAAAAAGAAATAAGAAATCAGGGCGTGGATAGACACAAAACTTAAGACAACATTTACGTTATTTTCGTATATAAAGATTTATATGGATTACTAACTGGTACCCGCGTCTGCGTTGTTTAATTATATAACAATATATTAAGAAGAAAAACCATACAAAAATTTGAAAGCAAAAATATATATTGCCTACAAAATTTCTTTAATATCTTAATGTGCTTATAAAAATGTTTTCTTAAAAGTATTTTTATATTTAACTAGCTTCTGCCCTTCGTTCGTGTGGAATAATTGTGCTTACTTTGGGTTAACGCTAACACGCAACGGAAGCTCTCAAGAGGAAATAATTTCGATTATGAAATGTTCTTCATTTGTGCTCCGCTCCTATTGGTCTTAGCGTGATCATATATATATCATCTCTATAAATGAGATAAATAACACTGAAAGGATTTTTCAGATCGGACTAAAAGTTCCTGAGATTACCTCCTACAACGTCACAAACTTAACCTCTTTATTATATTAGTATATAGTATGTTAGTGTCTAGCAAGTAAAATATTGATTGCACTCTTTGCAGTAGTTTTATGTGCGGACAACAACAGACTTCTATCATTTTTCGTATGTAGTCAGTATACATTTGGTATGATGAAGTAGTGTACAACCTTACATCGACCAAATTAGAATTTGAGCGTGATCAAGTTTTTTTTCAAATACTAGTTTTTAATTTCTGATTTTGAATAAGTGATTTAATTAAATCCTAATATGTATTTGGTTTTTTGTTTTATATTTGTATGGTTCATATCAAGAACTTTGTAAGGTCGTACCGGGAAAAAAATCAATTCTTAATTTGTGCGTAAACTGTGTATATGTAATGAGCACGATTAAAAAAGATTTTAATGTGACTTCAGACCATTTGTTAATTTTTTACTTAACAATAATATAGATTATAATATTATGACTTATACGTGTCGTTTATATTTTTTTTTTACTTTTAAGTAGGATAATGTATATATATATATAAATCTGGCTCTGTATAAATATTAAGTATTCAATTAAATCTTCTTCTTCTTCCTAGCGTTTTCCCGGCTTAGTGCCGGGGTCCGCTTTCCTGATAGACGTCCTCCACTTTGCCCGGTCTACGGCATCCTTCTATGTGAGGTTATTGAAAGTATTGTGTAAGTATTCAATTAAATACTTTATAAAAATGTACTAATTTTCAAGTATCTCGTTTTTTATTTCTATTTTTGAATATGTCAACCTTAAGAAACAAAGAAAAATGAATACTTTAATTAAGTGATAAGGTTATTTTCAGTGAAAACGTCCAATATCTAAATTTAATAGAGAAGATATTATTGGTTTTAATATCTAATAATATTAGTTATTGAATAATAGATCATTTATAAATATGAATCAATAAATTCTTTTAATGCTCTATGACCTTATTATAGATGAAGTTTTAGTAGGCTAGCTATTAATATTTGCTTTTGCGCACAAATGCTGTATACCTACATTATATCCCGAATAGCAATGTTATTAAAAAAAGATATTCTAAAAAATACAATTAATTCATTTCGGAAACAATTAAGCTACTAAAATCGGTAAATCATTTCAAAAATGATAATTAAATCAAATTACGATAATTAATAGAACTTTTGAATATATTTTACGCCGAGTTGCACGCTTTATCAAAGACTAGTAACTAGTAGCGACATTGTATGCGTTACTTGTCATAACAACATTAGTAAGAGTAAAAAAAATATATGTTTACACGAGATAGAAGTAAAACTTTCAAAAAGAAAACGAGAAGAAGGCATATCACGACTCTCCAATACGTGAGAGTGAGCGAGGCACTGCATCCCTCTCTACCTGACAGTATTGACGCCCACTATTCTTCGATTTCGATTTTACTTTTCAATTTAAAAAAAAATTGACGATCAAGAACAGAACAGTCGGGTGAAGCAGCCATGGGCAGGACAAATTCTACCCAAATACCCAAGTTGCTTATCGACAATCACTAACGCAAATTGAAAACGGAAAACTGTATGGAGATGACATATCTGAACGATATATCACGTGATAAATTCATCTATTTGCGTTAGTGATTGTCGATAAGCAACTTGGGTAGGCCCCCTGTTGTAGAATACTCATCTGTCGGGGTATACGAATTATCGAGTGATGAACACTTTTAGGCAAGCATAGTGTGGTCACCTTGGAGCTGACGATCTTCTGAATATAGCTAAGAGGGATTGATTACACAGGCACGATTTGTTTGAGACATATGGATTAAAACTAACTATGTGTGATTACTTAATTTGAAACGAGTGGTTTGATAAACAAAAAAATTGATTTCTAATACGTAAAAATACATTTAATCTACGTTGGCTATATAATAGTGTATTTTGTCGATTTTTGTTCAGTACACACATTTACCCAGGTCAAGTTTTGTATAGAGAATTTGTTGTCAAATTTATTCTTAAAAAATTTAGTCACTTTCATTATGTCTATAATTGTTAAGAACTTAGGAAGTGGTAATATCCTACTTTTGGTTTTACCAACTCCTTAACGACTACCGCATTCTAGTTTATATCGTTTATTTAAATTCTTTACTGGTACACTATACTTATTTCTTAAATTGTTTTTAATTTCAATAAAGAAACATTCTACATAAAATTAAACGAGCTTGATACATTGTTTTTAAACACGTTATTAGCTTTAATTAATTCCTATTTATTCTGAATGTGAGCAAATACTCGTATGAATAACTATTATATCATTATTAAATCTTCATTCATTCATTTATTGTCATATCTATCACGCCATGTTTTCTTTGTATCTGAGATATATTTTAATATTTATAAAATGCAATCGTGAGTAATCCAGTAATTAATTATGTTATTTTATATTAAATAATGTTGGTCGATTTATTGCTACGTATCCTTTAAGAATTCATAATAATGACAGAGCAATTAAGTGAATCTTCGTTGTTCGTATCGTTACTTTGAGCGTGAGTATTGTGAAGTTCTGCTCTCTATGGCATCTTGTGGCTGTTGCAGAACGGTTTAATGACCACATGTTGCAATTACACAGGACGAGTAGTCTCCTTATCGATAATAATGATGGATAATCATTAGAAAAATTATAATGCATTGAATAAACTGTTCTATATTGTGTAACAATTACTAATTACTGAGGTGGCAACAACCACATCCAAACAGGCCGGAATGTCTATCCTAGGCAGTGGTTTTTTTAATTGACTGGAAGTAGGTACCTCATAAAATGAATGCCTGATGCTATTCTTCTATAATTTAAATGAAAGTTCACTTACCTTACAATAATTACAATTGTTGTTGAAGGTGTACACAAAATTCAATAATTTCCAATATTGAACACCACAAAAAGTCCAAAACAAGGCACCTTGGTATACGGACAATGGCAAAGAGCGAATGCAAGTATAAGTTTGTATGCAAGTGATCGATCATTTTCGAATTCAACTTATATATAATACTAGCTTCTGTCCGCGACTTCGTCTACGTGGAATAGTTAGTTTAGGCTAACGCTAATACGCAGCGGAATTTCTCAGAAGAAAAAATAACGATTTTGAAACATTCATCATTAGTGCTCCGCTCCTATTGGTCATAACGTGATGATTTAACCCTTAGCGTTCTTCCACAAATGAGCTATCTAACACTGAAAGAATTTTTTAAATCGGACCAATAGTTCCTGAGATTAGCGCGTTCAACCTACTAAAACCTCAGCGGGATCATTTGCGCGAATTGGTGTCACGCAGGGGGGTCTATTTTATTACTGTTCTTGTTCTTAATATATATAAACGATCTACCGCTAGTGGTTAACAACTCTGCTGACCTGGTGCTTTTTGCGGACGATACTTCTCTAATATTTAAAGCGAAGAGGATAGATTCAGAGCTTGGGCATCTGAATAATGCTTTAAATGAAATTTGTCATTGGTTTGCGTTGAATAATCTATTACTAAATGCGGATAAAACGAAATGTATAAGATTTATTTTAGCCAATGTTAGACAGGTTGATAGTAGAATCAAGATCGAATGGAATGTAGTAGGGTTGGTTGACAATACTATATTCTTGGGAATTACATTAGATTCAAATTACAATGGGACCCTCACATTAAAAAAATGGCGAGCACATTAAGTTCTGCTGCATTCGCAATACGTAAGATTCGCCAGCTTACATATATTGTCACTGCTAGGTTAGTCTACTTAGTTTCTTCCATAACTTAATGTCTTATGGTATTCTGCTGTAGGGTACGGCTGCTGAGGTAGGCACTATATTTTATTACAAAAACGGGCAGTTCGAGCAATATATAATATGGGACCTCGCGAATCATTAAAAACGAAGTTCCAGGAATTGGGTCTAGCCTCCCGATACATTCTTGATAATTTAATATATGTCCGTAAAAACTTTGAAAAACTAAATTTAGTAAAAGACCGGCTTAATGTAAATACTAGAAACTGAAATAAACTGCTCGTCCTATGTTTCAGACTTAAATCAGTAATAGTTTCTTAGGTAATAGTGTTAGGTTTTACAATAAAGTCCCAAAACATGTTACCGATTTGCCGGACTGCAAATTTAAGCGCCACGTCAAGCAAGTTTTAGTGTCAAAACGATATTATAGAGTGGATCAGTATGTGAACGATAGTGATGTCTGGAATTGACTCCTCTCTGTGCATCCATTATAAGCTATCGTATGATGTATTTGAAATATATATAAAAAAAATGTACCCGATCGAGTTGCTTGCCGGTTCTTCTCGATGGCTGGGTTGTTTTCCGAACCGGTGGTAGTTATTGACGTTCATAAGCGCCTTATTAGGGCCTAAACTGAATAAAGTATTATTGTTTTTGATTTTAAACAAAGAAACCCTTCAGGTTTATAATATAGTATGGACTAGTTGACCCGTGCCCACTTCGTTGGGCGGTAAACATTTTAGAGTGATTCAGTTAGTACTGATGTATAATTGTTGTTGATAAAATTATCAATAAACATCACTTAACGATTTAATTATTTTTTTTTTATAATAAACTACTTTTTGTTACTTAAATATACAAGGTAGACATATACTGTCGCTGACTTTTTTGTAGGCATTATTACTCTACAACTATTCTCTACCTCTCCTACCTACCTACTACCTCTTCCTAGAACTCAATAATATATCTCTCATCGTTAAAGCAGCGTTTGTAAAAAACGTTTTCGTTCGACCGTTTTTCTCCGATTTACTTTGCAAATCTGATTATCACAAAAAAGTCTTTTCATTTTACGGGTTAAAATGATATTCATCAATAACGTGGCTTTCTATTGAAATTACAAGATTTTTCAAAATCGGTTTAGTAGTTCCCGAGATTACCCCTACCCTTCCCCTAGGCCTCAGGCCATGCAATAAGTACCAACATCCCCTGTGTCAGTGAGGATTCGCCCTCGCCGCCCTCGAGTGTGCACGAGTCCATAGTCCGCACTCACGCTGGTTGCAACTGTCCAGCAACCAGCGTTACGAGATCTCCGGGTGTCGCTTCGGCGCACTCAGGACTGCACCGTGGCGTGAATAATTGAAGACCACGTACCTCCATGGAGCCCAGCTCTGGCGGTGCGCGAAGAAAAGGCCCTTCTCAGGGCCAACCGACGACCCAGCTTACCCAACCGAACCTCGAACTTGCAACTATGACGACCCCAGGTACACCTACAGGACACCAGATCGAACGTCGCCCGCAGCCCGCCTCACCGGACAGCGAGACGACGCCTATACTCGCCCCCGCGAGTACTAAATCTACCGCCCACGCGTTGAGCGCCGCGTCAGCGATAGAGAAGAGCACCGTGTTAGAGACCTACGAGTTCGACCTATATGCGGTCGCCCAAATCCTAAAAAAAGGAATACTTTCGGATAAGATGATCCGTTGGTGCGCCCTCGCACTGAGGATACAGGAAGCGGAGATGGACAAGACACCTCTATGTCCAGAGGATCAGAAATCCCTCGCGTTAGCGAGTAAAGGAGTGCTAGCACCCCCAGAGGTGCCAAAGCACGCCCAATCAACCAGCCCACTCGGTAGAGCCGTGAGGAGGCTCAGAGAAGAGGATGACGTCCAGGAAGAAAATCAGAAACGCCAAAAACTCCTTTCTGAACATTCCACACCAACCCGAGAAACCCCCTCGGCAAGAATAGTGAAGCCCCAAGCACCACAGGATACACCAAAAGAGAAAACAAAAACATCAACATCGATATCCAACATGCCACCGAGATCCCAGAAAATAGTATCAAGGTCAACGATTGACCCAGTTCCCACGGCCCGTGCCCGTTCGCAGAGCGCAACAGATGCGACCGGGAAGAGGTCATTAACCCTGACCCAGAAACCCACTGCCCTGAAAACATCGAATTCCATCGGTAGTAATACATCGACGCCGAGTACAAGCACCGGCGCTAGTGCGCCGATCGATCGGTCCTCAATACAGTACAATCGGCCGACTACTTATGCGACAGCGACCTCTACAGGGAAACGAACGAACGATAGTTATATCGAACGTGAGCCGCCACCTGTTGCCGGTCAAGCAGCGAGCTCCGTTGCTGCGAGCGCTTCAACCGATGTCGGCACCACGACGACTGCGGAACCCCAAAAAAGAGAGAGCAAATATCCTCCTCTCATCGTGGAGTCATTACCGGACTGGGCGAAGCATTTTCAGACGATAGCACAGGAACTCGGGAAGACACCTAATGCGCGTCCCTTCGGCGCTGGGGTACGCTTCCAGCCGGCAGATGATAAAGAATACCGTATCGTACAAAAATATCTCTGCGAACTAGAGAGAACCGAGGACATATCCTGGTTTTCGTACTCGCTACCTCAGGAAGGAAACTTGAAGGTAGCGATTAAAGGACTTCCCACTTCGACGAACTCTGATGACATCGCAAAAGATTTAGAGAACAAGGGCTTTCAGCCTGAAACAGTGCGGAACATAAGAGCCCGGGGGGACCGACCGGGTAGCATATTTTATACCGCACTCAAAAAGACGACAGATCTGATTCCCAGAATATACCAGGTCGACGAGATAATGTCGATACCGGGAGTAAGAATAGAAGCCTGGCGGGGCAAAACCGGCCCCGCCCAATGCCACCGTTGCCAGAAGTTTCGGCACAGCTCGCACCAATGCCATCGTAAACAGGCGTGCGTGAGGTGCGGGGGGCCTCATTTTGCGGCCGATTGTGACCGACCCAGAGACGTCCCCGCAACGTGCACCAACTGCGGCGGGCCCCATCCAGCCGATCACTCAATGTGCCCCGTTAGGCGTCGCGAGGCACGCAACAAGAGGGCTGGAACGCTCGCACAAACGGGACGAAGAGGCCAGATTTTGCCGGAGCAGAACACCGTGGTGGAGGCGGCACCGGCGTCATTAATGGCACCGGCAAATAACCCGGTGGATCGCAAAAGCCAAGCGGGTTCCAGCAGCAGGAAAAGGAAAAAGCGCAGTAAAAACAGACTACAATTCCCAAGAAAACTCGCAAGTCCAAGCAGACCGGAATCATTGATGAGCTAAGATTAATTATAGCCGAAGGGGGGGCTATAAAACTCATCAAAGAGTTAATCAGAAGCCCTAAATCTAAAAGGCCTTCTTAATGGATAGTACGCCCTTAAGAATCGTCTATTGGAACGCCCACTCTCTAAAAGAGAAAAGAAGGCTACTGATACACTTCCTGAGGGAGTACAAAGTGGATGACATGCTGATCTCGGAGACATTCCTACATCACAGAGACGCCTACAAGATCCCCTGCTATACAGTATATAGGAAGGATGAAACCACGGCCGCTGGCACTGCCTACAGGGGGATGGCAGTGCTAGTAAAAAACAATATATTACACCAGTGCATCCCACACGTGGAGTATCGCTCGCTCTACGCGCTGGGTGTGCTGGTCAATATTGCCGGCCGCAATGCTAGACTTTTCGCCGCCTATCGACCTCCCGGCGCGAACACTGAAAACCTAACAAGTGAACTAGAGCACCTATTGTTGCAAAACAACGACGCAACAATAATAGCCGGTGATATGAACATGAAGCACCGTGTCTGGAACTCTAATACAATAACAGCGCTAGGCGCTCGCGTCCTGAAACATGCCGAAGACAATGATTACGAAATCATTGGCCCCGAGGAACCTACACACCACCACTAGCGAGGATCGAATGATGTCCTGGACATCTGTATCTACAAAGGATTAGGCGCCACACCGATACAGACTGTCCTGTCGGACTTACCGTCGGACCATAGGCCAGTGCTACTTGAAATCTACTTGCAACCAGCGAGAGTAAGATTTCTCCCCCCACGCATAGAAATATGCTGGGAGAAGTTTACGGATGAACTTCAAGAAAGCACTCCTACTAGAAGTATGAGTACAAGAGAGGACGTCGAGGCATTGAACGAGGACATCACATGGTGTATCCACAACGCCGTGGAGGTGTCCTCAAAAGCCAGACCTGCTAATAGCAGTCATTACTCTCTACCCAGAGACATTAGAGAGCTGATAGCAGAGAAACGAAGACTTCGTAAACAATGGCAGAATACCCGTTACCCGAGCTTGAAAACTCGCCTCAACTCGTTGGTTACGCGCGTTAAGCTCGCATTAGACAATCACGCGGCTGCCTCATGGGACGCGCATGTCGAGAGCATTGAAGATCACATCCCTTCGGTGCACCGGCTCAGCGGCCCCTAGAAAACCACACCCACTAGTGGGCGAAGACGGCGCCACGAAATTCACGGCCGAGGACAGGGCGGAAATATTTGCCGCGTATTTACAACGGCAATTTACGCCGAACCCCGTCATTAACCAACACCACTACGATGAGACTATACACAAACTGAACTCTCGTATGTCGGAAGTAGAGGCAGAGCCACCTACAACAGACGATCTCTACATAACGCCGCGCGTCGTCCAACGCGCTATCAAAAACCTCAAACCCAAGAAAGCCCCTGGAATCGACAGAATTACCAACAGTATGCTACGTCACGCGCCTTACAAAACCGTCGCGGCCTTGACTAGATTATACAATGGTATTCTGAGGGCGGGCCACTACCCCAGCCAGTGGAAGCGGGGGCTGGTAGTCATGATTCCCAAACAAGGAAAGAGTCTGAAAAATCCTGAGGGCTATAGACCTATCACGCTGCTCAGCACTCTCTCGAAGGTCTTCGAGAGAGTTTTGCTGGGCATGCTGAAACCCCACATTAAACTACGCAAAGAGCAGTTCGGGTTTAGAGAAGGCCACTCTACAACCCTTCAGCTAACGAGGGTGATCCACAGCCTTGTCAACGCACATAATAAAAGTCACCACGCTGCTATGGTGCTCCTCGACGTCGAGAAAGCGTTCGACAAGGTGTGGCACGAAGGACTTCTCTTTAAATTGATAGAGTCGACTACCACCCCCGCACGCCTACTGAGAGTGCTCAAATCTTTCCTGACGGACAGGAAGATTTCGGTAAGAGTCGAAGATAAGATCTCCCGGGCGGTAGAGGTACACTCAGGAGTACCACAGGGCAGCTGCCTCCGCCCTTGCTGTACGCACTGTACACGGACGATGTCCCCGCGGTAGGCAAGGCAAAACTAGCCTTGTTTGCTGACGACACCGCATACTGGGCGACATCTATCAACAGAAAAAGAGCCGCCGAGTTGTTGCAACCGACACTCAACGCACTCTCCGACTGGCTCGGAAAATAGCGGATCGCCGTCAATGTCGGGAAGACGCAAGCTCTACAGATAAGAGACTCAGTCAAGATGACACCCCCTCTTACGCTTCAAGGTCAGACGCTGCAATGGAGGAGCGACGTCAAGTACCTTGGGGTCAGAATCGATAAAAGACTTACTTTTAGCAAACACGCACAAGACGTGGTTACGCGGGCGAGGGTGGCGAGGAGAGTGCTGGCGCCGGTATTCACCTCAAAACTACCGTATGGCACGAAGCTAGGACTTTATAAGACGTACGTGAGGTCACGCCTCACGTACGCAGCCCCGGCTTGGTTCGGTTGCGTATCAGAATCTTTGAAACGCAGATTACGAGCTCAACAAAGCCAGACGCTAAGATCGATTGTCGGGGCCCCGCGATACGTGAGGAACTCAACAATCGCACGCGATCTGCGAATTGAAAGCCTCGATAGCTTTATAAGCAGCCTCGCCACGAATTTATTTCGAAGGGCAGACTCATCAGTGCATGTCCACCTCCAGGACATTGCACCGCTGCACACGAGACCTCCAGACAGCACAGCTCCTGAAACCACACAGAGATCTAGAGGAATCAGGATTACAAAACCGCTAGCACGAGAACTCATTCACTCGCAAGATGAGTGAAGGAGACGTGCCCCGAGATCCCACAAGAGGCACTAATGCCTCTAAATCATAGACGCACCCTAGAAAGGGTGTCGAACCACTACTTCCGACATAGGGTACGCCCTGGCTCGGTATCCCCGCACTGTACTAATCATTATATTTTATGTGTGTTACAGAGCGAGAAGATTGCGACGCGTCAGTGAATTTTTTGTCACAATTTGCTGCCCTAAGCACGGACCTCCTGGGCTTCACGGCAAATCCGCCACTGCCCCTACAACGTCACAAGCTCACAACCTTCATTACCTCTTTATAATATTCATATAGATTTTAAAATTTTTACATATCCCTGTGATGCTTGCTCAATAGAGGGAAAATTACAGATTATTATAATATCAATTGAAACCTTCATATAAATAAACTGAAATTATTAATTAACGTGCTCACATACATAAGTAATAGGATCTTTGAATTTAAATAGCTTCGTATATAATTCTTGACATGAAGTTGCCTTCGTTAGCTTCTTGTTAGTAACAAGGAAATCAAATTTCGTTCGATACGTGAATAGTTTTGATAATTGAGTGTATAATAATTTCTCTGTATTCGTTAGGTAATTGAATCCTCAAGCTATACACCAAATATCTGAAATAATGTTGATTATTGCCACTAAAATGAGGTGCTTGAAAGGCGTGCTGCGAATAATAATTCGTTCTATTCTACAATACAATTTTTCGTATAATACATACAAGTGGTCGTTTGTGGTTCAATTAGTACTGGTTCAGTAAATCGCTGTTCGTAGAGTTGTTGCCCATTGTTATTAGTTGTAGGTCGTTTTAAATAACTTGTAATTTTTTTATATATAAACATGTCGTCCACCTGATGTTAAATGATCACTAGCAACACCAAGAGAGTTGCATGTGCGTTGCCAGCCTGTGTTTGGGAGTGAGGATAGGATGGAGAGAGAGAAGGCAGGGGGCCAACAACACGGTCTGTCGATACACCGTGGGGTTTTATTCCATGCGAATCGGACATAACCCACCCTCTCCCTCGGGAAGGTGGGTATCCATAAGGGATTTCCCTACGTAAAAAAAGGGAGGACATGGGCCTCGGGACGTCGGTTTTCTGTGAGAGGGTGGTAGTACTCCGGGTGAGCCGACCCATTCATGCTGAAACCAGTAATAGCTTCAGCGTGGCTCTACCACCTACAATATTGTTATGATTCTACTTTCTCGGGCTGCCATCTCGAACTAACTCGAACTCGAATTATCTTGGTCGAACTCCGTTGTGTGACTATTTTTATGAGGCTGAACCGAGACCTCTCGAGATGACCGCATGTTTCCCTGTTGCATTTGTTAATCCCTTCGAGCTGGAAGCACGGTAGACGCTCGGCTACATTCTTTGTATATTCCATGCGCGAACTTTATGTTTTTTACCGCATCCGTTCTTACCGGCGCCAACAATATTTTACACAAAACCTTATAATTAAAATCTAACTTACAAAAACTATCAACGTAATTACTAAAAGATCTAGACTTGGCTCGTTGTCCTCAATATAGTTATTATGATCGATGACGTCATAGATTATAAAATGAACTTAGATAAGACTAAAGACTATTATATCAAAGAAAATAGCATGATCATCAATGCCATAGGGAGTTAAGGAGTATAATGTTAGTATGGTAAGAGATATAAGCAGATATTAGTAAGTATGAATGTGAACAGATATAGTAGAAGAGGAATATGATCACTAGATCTAAAACATGAAGGATACCCAAGAAGAAATCTAGCCAGATTATAACTAGTACAGCTAATTCATGATAGTATTAACTAGCGTTGATTATTCTTATAAACAATGTATATTGTAAAGGTGAAGATAATTTCTTAATTGAAATAATACTTTGCCTTTTTTTTACTGAAGAACTCGCTCTCGAGTATAGCTGATAGTACACACCTGTACGTATTTGACAACAGATTTGCAATAGTGGTAGTTATAAAATAGGCATTCAAAACAGATGCTATACTTTCAACGCGAATCGCTAAAAATCTTCAAATCACTGTAGGATTTGATGCGATATCGGTACATTATCTTTATAGCCTTCATATGTTTGACGCACAGCTTCTGTGTACTTTTAATTACCACTTTAAATATATAAATAAATAAATTAACCCTGTGGGAATGTAATCCATTGAAGCATACACGCAACCGGATTCTGGGAAAGTACGTATTACTCTCGCATGAGGTACAGATGCTGTCAAGCATAAATCCTACAGTATTTAGTTTTTTTTTTATATCATAGGAGGCAAACGAACAGATGGATCACCTGATGTTAGGTGACCACCACCGTCCATAGACACTTGCAACACTAGGGGAGTCACAAGTGCGTTGCCAGCCTGTGTTTCGGAGGAGAGCGAGGGGGACAGGAAGGGAGGGAGGAAGGGGAAGGGGAGGGTAGGTGGGTCTCCGGCTCTCTCACTGACCGAACGAAACGCAACAATGCAAGCACTGTTACTTCACGTCGGTTTTCTGTGAGAGGGTTGTGCTTCCCCGGACGAGCCGACCCATTCGTGCTGAAAACAATAATAGCTTTAGCTTAGCTCTACCACTACTAGATGCTATAGGATTAGGCAGGGAGCTTTAACAATGTGGGGCGATCACAATAGATCATGATCGCAGTGATGCAAGAATAAAGCCTGAATAGACCCCTTTAATATAATAATGATAATAATTCCTAATTTTCCTAGTCTTTTAGTCACAACACTGCTGTTTACATAAAGAAAACATGCTCGTTGTACGGCACCAACTCACATGAATCGACGCGGTATCCCAACGTGTTTTTAAGAAGTCGTCGTTATAATAGAAACTGCATATGAATTCCGCATATGACCGGGTTGAAATGTTGTGTTTTACATTAATTAAATTTCATGTTCATTCACTCGTAAGATGTGTAAAACCGAATTCAATTAGCGTGTATTGTTTTTAAAATAAACACATAACTAACACGAGACCAGAGAAACATCAAAGCGAATGCTTGCCAAATGTTATTTCATTGGTTTTATGAAATAATAATGTTTCGTTGAATTTCTGTGCAAATCTAACATTCCTGTTTATTTGTTTTCTTATATTCTTATATTTACTTTTAAAATAAACTTCAGAACAATGATTATTTAGTTCGATATAGATTTCGAACTATATTCAACTATAATTCGGTGACGAAATACATTGTTTGATTTGCATTAAATAATTTATTCCTAAATGCACATAAAATAAAAGGCTTGCGTAATATTTCACGAGTTGATAATAGAGTCAAGATCGAAGGGAATTTGGTATGCTTAGTTGATGATACTGTATTTTTGGGTATCACCCTTGATAGTAAATTACAATTTGATTCTCGCGTTAAAAAAATGACAAGAAGATTAAATTCTGCTGCATCCACACTATGTAAGAACCGCTAGCTAATATATATTGCCACTGCTAGGATAGCGTCTACTTCGCTTAATGTGTTATTGTATTTTGGACAACAGCAGAGTTAGTCACCATATTTTTATTGCAGAAACGGGCAGATCGAGCAATTTACAATACTGAATCTCGGAATTAAAAACTCCATTTCAGGAATTACGTAAGTTAAGTAGTAAAATGCAGTCCCAGGCATATTGCTGTTAAGTAACCGATCTCATGAACGTATGTCAGTCCCCACTTAACAAGCTAGGCTTAGTTAAACCTTATCCTACTCTGTAGTTATAGTTGGTTTTCTTCCTTCTGTTTATTTTCATATTCGTTTAGGTGTTCAGAATAGAACTATCATGGATCGTCACGTAGTGTGCGTTGTATAACTAATAGAAGGGACGATGGAAGGTTCTGGATAAGCTGTCACAATTTGATTTTATAATACCGACAAGGATTTGTGAAAACGAACGAAAATTTCAGATGCGCATTTTTAGCTTATCATATTATTTGCTTACAATAATAGGAGCGTAGGTGTAGGCGGTAGAGCCACGCTAAAGCTATTAATGGTTTCAGCATGAATGGGTCTGCTCGTGCGGGGTAGTATCACCCTCTCACAGAAAACCGATCCAAAGTAACAATGCTTGTACTATTGCGTGTCGTTCGGTCAGTGAGAGCGCCGGAGGCCCACCTCTGCTCCTTTCCCTTCTCCTCTTTCCTCCCCCTTCCTCCCAAACACAGGTTGGCAACGCAATTGTGACTCCTCTGGTCTTTATAGTATCTATGGATGGTGGTGATCACTTAGCATTAGGTGATCCACCTCTTCATTTGCCTCCTAGTTTACATCCTAGTTCATTTGCCTCATTTGCCATAAAAAGGTCATAATGTCTCAAGGTATGTATGGAGTGTTTTTGTTTTAATAAGTTTGGGATATCTCGAGAGAATTTTGTAATATGCAGATCGTAGGTATAGTAATAAATAAGCGATGTTTTGCGTTACGCAACTGGTAATGAACTCTATCCAAGTATCTTCCTCCAACATAGATACATCTATATTTAAACTGGTAAAGGTAAAAGAGTTTAGTACCTTTTTCTCTTTTGCTTCTCAACAGATTTATCCTTACTTTTTTGTTTATTAGCTATTAACGATAAAAACCATATGAAAGATTAACGCCAGCGAAGTAGCTAGCAAAATATAGTTTTATATAGGTAATCTACTAGCTGAGCCGGCCATAAGCTGCTGTGGTTGAGTAATCAAACGTTTTGATTTTCACAGTTCACAGCCGAAATTGCATCATAGTTATTTTCGGTCACGTATAAAACTGAATCATTGATATCCTCTACTTATTTATAGTAAAATTATGACATAGAAGGTTATTTTTGATCTAAATTAAAATGCCAAACATATTAACATATTTCACTGGCCTAGAATTAAAATTATATTCATTGTTATGCATCGTAAACAATCCATTACTTATTAATAACTAGTTCTTGTTATTCTGGCTCAGTTATTGAAGAGAAAAATTAAAACGTGGTGCCATCTGTGAGATATCTATAACAGTCGGTTTTACAGTCTTTTGTCAACAAATTAAATTAAAGCGCCATCTGTACAAAACGAATGAAAATTACAATGAATAACAATAATAAACATGGAAAATAATTTAATTTGTAATTAAAAAATATTGAGGCCATTAATCGAAATATAAATTATCCTATCTCTCAAATTACGTCAAAATATATGTCTTCTTTTCAAAAAAGTTTCGGAGGTCATCGTTGACAAACATCATTACACTGGATTTTTATATATTCAAGATGTAAATATATATTTTTTAAGTATTTAATTGCAATATCACACATCCTAACAGACGGTTATTGTGACAAAAGGTATAAATAAAAACGCAATGCTAAGAATAACATATTTATTACATATAATTAAGTAAATATATAAATCATTTTCATCAATAACCCCGTAAAATTATATAAGAATAACAAACATACAGAGTTAATATAGCTTCATAAGCGTTTAAAGAATTTAATCAATATTTAAAAAAAAGTCACAAACTTTACCTCTTTTCGAAACTAGGGATAAGTTGTTGTAAATTGGATATCATAAATCGATTTATCGTTTAAGTCAGGGACACATATTGTCCTTATAGGTTAGAATATATGTTTGTACAATTTTTTGTTATTAAAACTTGATAAATAAATATAAAAATAATTATACAATATATATCGATTTTTTTTCTATGTTTTGTCACTTACATTTAGTTAATTAAAGTTGCGTTATAATTTGTATCTTCGTTGAATCCAAGGCTATCCCAGAATGATCTTTGACCGAAATCAGAACTCGACTTCATTACGGTGCTATTTGGTGAATATACTTCCAGATAATTGAATTCGGAATCACCGGACGTTAGTGGCAGCCATTCTATGTCTGAGCCGGGCATTACGGGTGTTCTGTTCCAACAAAAATATATATATATATATATATATATGTATAAAAATCGATAGCTTATATTTACTATATTTGTATTAACTGGCAAAAATGCTGTTTTATTTTAGTTTTGTTTTATTCATATTACTTCTATATTGGGCATTTAATTTCCAATTAACTTTGCCAGAGTGCTGGGATCGTATGTCATCCTTTCCTTATAGACGCGTTTATCGTAAATAATGATGTGGTCTAGGATGACACTAAAAATACTAGAAGTACTAAGAATCAAATGTAGCTTCTGGGATACAATTCAGCACACCCAGGGCCATAAGCTTCTTCCCAAAGGTGTGGATATAATCAACACGACGGCTCACGACGTATGGCCAACTTGAAAGCCTGTCCAATCCATAGTCCTATATTTTCCCACATACGGTGGTACTAGAAGAATTACATTACTTATATTCAGATTTCCTTACGATGTGTTTCTTCACCGTTAGCCAAAAGTGTTTCCAATTTGTTTACTTCTTAAACTACTAAGTTATTTAACTATTTAATGTAGTGAATTCCAAAAAACCGTTGGTACATGCGAAGGTTTGAACTTGAGGATATAGAATTGAAAATTGATCGAGCAAGCCACTACACTATCACGGATTACAAGCTGACTTAAGTGTTTAAAGACAAATTTTCTGCTCGAGAGTGATGGTTAGTTTGGTGGACATTAGAAGAAGACCTATCATCATGCTATCATTACATTGAAATAGTTTTCTCCATCGCAAAAATTGAGTAAGACTAATATTTTGAACAGTACACACATATTTGCAAACCTTACAGAAAGTTCCCTTCCTCTCTTTATTATTCCCATTAAAAAATTCTTATTTTGATAGTTTCTAGTCCAAATGTGAATTTATGTTAACGTCATTTAAAGTCATTCATGGGTTTTTTGTGATGCCATGTCCGAATTCTAACAACTGAGTCGGAGTTTTGGATGAAGGAAAATATCGCGATGAAACCATAGCATGGTGTTAGGGCTTTGGTCTAATTTTTTTTAATTTCATAGGCGGCGCACGAACAGGCGAGTCACCTGATGTTAGGTGATCACCGCCGTCCATAGATACTAGCAACACCAGAGGAGTCGCAAATGCGTTGCCAGTGTTTGGGGGGATTGGGGGAAAGGAGAGCGGGTAGGGTAGGATAACTGGGTCTCCGGCGCTCATTAACGAAACGCAACAATACAAGCACTGTTACTTCACTTCGGTTTTCTGTGAGAGGGTGGTACTACCCTAGGTGAGCCGACCCACTCATGCTGAAACCAACAATAGTTTCAGCGTAGTTATACCACCTACGAGTGTAGCTTTACCACTTACGAGCCTCAAGTTGGATATATTTCGGCAAGCAGATGTTGGTGTATTCCACACGCTGCATTTGTAAGCCAAACCCCGTTTAGTTTAGTATGTTTACCATATTCCACTGCATCGTCATTTAAGATCAGATGAGAGTGTGGCCAAATGTAATGTTTTAGTAGTGGTAGAGCCACGCTGAAGCTATTATTGGTTTCAGCCTGAATGGGTCGGCTCGTCCGGGGTAGCACCACCCTCTCACAGAAAGCCGACGTGAAGTAACAGTGTTTACATTGTTACGTTTCGTTCGGTAAGTGAGAGCGCCAGAGACATGTCTCTCCTTCCCGCCCTTCTCCTCTTCCTTACCCACCCCCTTTCTCCCCATTCCCCAAAACACAGGCAACGTACTTGCGATTTCTCTGGGGTTGCTAGTGTCTATGGACGGCGGTGATCGCTTAATAACAGGTGACCCGCATGTTCATTTGCCTCTTTTATGACATAAAAAAAAATGTTAAAGCCTATAATGTATAGAAAAATTACTATTATCATAACAGATGCAAAGGAGTTAATGAAGACTGCGAGATTAAAAACGGAATTTTCTTCTTGCTTCATTAAGTGGAACGCATAGTTATATTAATAATTAATCATACCCAGTAGAAGCGTAGCTGGTTATCATAGAAATAAGATTATAAATCATTTGGTAGTCATCAGAAGTTTTGGCAGCGAGGTAGGGATAGTTGAAAATGTGTAAGATGTCGTCACAATGGCACACTCCTGAAGAAATAAATAGATTTACACTTTAAATAAATTGTTCACTTTCACAGACAACAACTGTTATTTACAATTATCTAGAGTATAAACCGAGATAATCAGAATGCTGTATTTTATTGTAACCCTAATCTATACTAATATAAAAAGGTGAAGTTTGTGAGTTTGTGACGTTGTGAATTGTGAATTGTGACGTTGTAGGGGGTAATCTCAGGAACTACTGGTCCGATTTGAATAATTCTTTCAGTGTTATATAGCTCATTCATCGAGAATGGTTATAGGCTATATATCATCACGCTAAAACCAATAGGAGCGGATCACAGATGATTGTTTTTTTCAAATCGGGATGTTTTTTCCCTTTGAGAACGCGAATGAAGTCACGGGCAGAGGCTAGTAAAATATATGTTTGAGGAAAGTGAGTTTAGGAAACGTGTTTATTAGAATATGTATAATAGAGAGCTTATTAAAATTTTAGTAAGCCATACTATTAACATTTTGACGCTTCGAATCATTAATTTACAATAATACTTCTTTTCTTATGTTTTTTACTAGCTTTTGCTCGTGGTTTCGTACACACTAATGAATTACTCAATTGAACATGGTTAAATTTTGCATTTTGCTGTTCCTGCGGAATATGCTCAACGCGGCGGGTAAGTAAGTAAGTACCGGGCAAATGCTATTATTTCATATATTGAATTTACTAAATCAGTTCTCTAAATCCTTATTATTATAACTGAAAAAGTGAGTTTTGTTTGTTTGTTCGTTACATTTTTATGCTTATATTAATTACTCAATCGTTTCATCATGAAATTTTGAATACAAGTTGTCAAGATCACAAAAAAGTATAAAGGGTACTTTTCATTCAGAAAAGTGCACTGTTCCTGAAGGATAGGTTAAATCTATCTTAACACGAGCGAAGCTGTGGGCACAAGATAGTTATTTTATAATATACTCAAAAATATTTGGACGTAATCACACTTAAAATTGAAGATGATAATAATGGCGATACTTGCTCTAAATATTTACGGTCACTTCTTTATCCTGCTTTGGTAATTAATTCTCCTTATTTAAAACTGAATTTTGCTAGTGAATTCACTCGCGTTAACATAGATTTTGACAATAAAATACAGTCCACGTGAGTCGCTGATAATGTGGTGAAAGAATTGTTAAACTCGTTTTAGTATTTTTTGAGTTTATCCATAGCTAACAAAAATTCAAATATTTCCTTTTTAAAATAACTCTTTATATTTATTGAACATTTGTTATTACAATTGTGAAGTGGGCTATTACTATTAAGTTTCTTTCAGTGAACTTAGTGTTCCAATAAAAATATGTCTCCTTGTTAGAACTTTTCTGCTAGTTTTTGTGTCGTCGAATAATTCAAGTTGCATGTAATTATTTCCTATCCACTTCACTTATGTACATAATCTAATACATATTACACAAGAATTCATCTATATTAAGCAAGTAACCCTACACTATAAATAACAAGTTAAAACCATTATATGCCAAAGCAAAATTTCGCCATAAAAATTCCCAATATACATGTCGGTAATTAGTATCGCGTTTGAAGAGATTCATTCACCTTCTCAGTAATACTTTGTAGAGAGGAGATTGGAGAATAACTATATAAATATAAAACACACAAAATTACCATAATCCTCTTCGTCATTTGCCAAGAGATTTGATAAACTGGTAGTTGCTCGGTACGAATATTTGTAGGCGTAAGTCGGTTCACCAGATTTTAAAGCGTGGATTTCAGCTGCTCTCGCTGTTCCCGCCAGGAAGAGGCGGTCGCTAAGGGCCTGATAGAAATAGAATTATATAAAAAAATAATTAGATAGTCCACATACACCTAGTTTTATAACGATTTGGGACGTCGGTGTCTGAGATATAACCAAGGTATAGCGCTGTCTCTATCTATCTAAGTCACTGTACTGTGCGAGAGAGAGAACAGGTTATAGAATCGAAATAAGCTGATATTAGCCAAACGTGTCATTCTTGTCTTCGACGTGTCAAATCAAAGTACGGGTACTGTAAGTAGAAGTTCACAAATATGTGTTATATTCCTGATGATTGGATAGAGCAATGGTGTCGCGGCGTGAAATCAGCCACTATCAAATGGAGGTGTAGTGACCAGTACTCGACAGATTGACAGTTATCATGCACATAGATATAAATTTAGTTATAGTGATTCTTTTAGTTTTGTCATGTTTCGGAACCAACGAATTTATATACACCATGGGTTGGTTATCTGATATCTCTGTGGTACCCGTTGTTCTGAGATTACACTGTACTTATTAGAAATCAGTTAATGACAGTGGAGAAAATTATGACCTTCAACCTTATGACCTATTCAAGTACGATTTCTAATACTTTAAATTGTTCTTAAGCTTTAAAGAATACTATTACAGAACTGGGACGTCCTATTTCTCGTTCAAGATTTATAATAAATACCAAGTGTTATTATTATTTTATTGTATAGTTTTAAAAAATACGCGCTATATAAGATTAGAAAAAAAAACATAATTTTTTGCTTAGCTTTAATTATCTGAATAAAAAACTCATAATTAACAATCTTATTGAGATAATTCTAGGTTTTGCAATGAAAATTGTTTGCCTTTTGAAACTAATTGCGTTTAGAAAGTAGAATACAAATTAATAGACATTATAAAAAATTTATTTAGACATTCTTGATATTTTGAAATATTTTCCGCGGTATAATGTATTGAATATTGCTGAAATAGCAAATATACATATCCGAGTAGGATTCCATGTAGAAAACGCCTTAAAAAGACAGTGATATTTTAAAGGGAATCTATGAATTTTAAAAAGCTTCTATGCGATTTGTTTTACGCCTTTTTATGAAAACCTATACGTTTCAGTTTTAAATAAGAAATAATAAGTATAATTATACGAGAAAAGATAAAATACTTTGAACTATGAGGTAACGTCGTTAAAAACTTAATACAACTTGTAAGATTCAAGAAATGTTTCACAATTATAAGTTTTTATTGTGCGAGTTTATTCTGATGTCTCTTAATATAAATTGCTAGATGAATTCTTTTTTTTGTTATTGTAGCACAGCAAAATGACTGCACTATGCCTGATAGCAAGCACAGTACAATCCAAAAACAATAGCGACCATCGAGTGATACACTATCCATCGCCGGTCGCCACTATCATGCCGGCCTGCAAAAAGCTGGATATGCACAGGCTGATCCCGAAACGCGACGCGCAGAAGCGAATCACTATTACGAGTTTTATCGCCATATACATGGTGGTTGCGACCCAGTCGGGCTGTAAAACCCTACCACCCCGCTTATGTCATTGCCTCGTTCGTTATTCAGCAGGGTGCACCACGTGCAGGTGAGGTTGGCTTGGATGTCTCAAGTTTTATGATGTTATTCGACACCATTAACCCTTATAAAACCTTTTTTCCTTCAAATTTATAGAAATTATTAATTATAACAAAGTTGATCGTGTGACTTTTCTAAACTAATAATCATTTTCCGAATGCATATAAGCGTATCACTCAGGACGGCAGCGCCACCTATTTTGGCTTGTACTTTTTTTGTTGAGTAAATTTTTAGGAGAAAAAGAAATGGGAAAGTTTTGATTAAAAAATCTTCAAATAGTGCGAGTAATATAACGCAGGAATATGAAAGTTGTATATGGTATATGGACAATTTAGAAATATTGAAAGAATTATTATAACAGACTGATGTTCAGATGAAATTTTAGGTCATGACACGGTAGTACTATAATTAACTGATTTTCTTAGGTAAGTACACTTGTACGGAGGGGGGAGGCAGTTAGTATCTTGTTACATATGATGAAATAGCTATTATTATTTTCAGTTTAAAAAAAACCTATCTTACTTAGGTATATCTCTCTCTCTATTTATGAAAAATGTTTTCTTTCGAAACCTATACGGTGTTATTACAAAAAAGTAAAATACATATTGAATAGTTGCTTTAAAATGGCTACGTTTTAAAAGCACCGCGTCGCTGAATGTTCGCCATCTTGATCTTTTGTCTCGCTTTAGTTAGGTTTGGTTAGACTTGCGAAAAAAGGACAACGCGAACTTGCCTCTGGCGAGCGCGGTGCATTTAGTACGAAACCTTTTTAAAGCTAGTATTTAATACGTATTTAACTTTTTTGTAATAACAACGATAGAGTTTTTCTTTTGTTCAAAAGCTGATTTTGTCGTAGCTTTTTTTAATGACAACTTATAAGACCTTTTTCACAGGGTTGTTACAGATTTGAATATCGAGTTCAGTGAATTCTCTATCTATTCTATTTCACAGATCTGCTATATATTTAAAGCATTCTATCGATTATCATTATGTAATTCTCACATCTATAAACATACAATGAAAATTGCATTGAACTAGCGTTTGCGTCTTTGTAAATAACAGAATCGATGAAGGTATTTGTAAGAATTAATTCAATACAATAAAATGTGCATTATGGATACAGTATCCAGTTTAAATATGTTAATGGTTCACTAATTTCATAATGAAATCTTCCACCGACAAAGATATGTTTTTAACATTTTAAGAAATACAATTTTGTTTCTGCTATAACCATGCTTCAGTGAGGCCATTACAAAGCTGTCTCTGTTTACAAAGATTTACGTAATATAAATACTCTCTTTTGAGTTAATGTACAAAAAACAGAAATCTGATTTTATAACATCGAAAGTGATATTCATAATCTTGATGAAGCAAATAAATTAATAAGAGATTACTCAGTGAAATAAAGATTAGCGTTTACCTCAACAAGTAGTGAGAAAGTAGAATTAGAGATCTCTTCGCCTCCAAGATACTGTTCTATTACTTTATCAGCTACATCTGCCCACTGACTCGAGGCTAATGTGTCGCTATATACTAGGATGTTGCTTGCAAGTTCGCTCCATTGGGAGTTGACTTCGTCCAGGTAGAGTAAATCGGCTAGGAAGGATGGAATAAAAGAGTTATAGAAATAAAACTCATAACTCTCGAGTAATTAAGAGTATATCTCGGTTTTATAAGTTAAAAATTTCACAAAAAAAATGTATATATATTTTTTATATCCTAGGAGGCAAACAGACAATTGTATCACCTGATGTTAAGTGATCACCGCCGTCAATAGACACTTGCAAATGCGTTGCCAGCCTGAGTTAGGGTGGGGGGGAGGAAAGGAAGAGGAGAAGGGGAAGGTGAGGAGAGGGGGAAGGTGAGGAGAGGTGGACCTCCGGCGCTCTCACTAACCGAACGAAACGCAACAATGCAAGCACTGTTACTTGGTTTTAAAAATTAGCGATTTCAAGCAAACAAAATGAAAACGATCCCATAAGTGCTATAGCTATACGAATATAGGTATAAAGCAATATTGGTGAGGTGAGGTTATTATTTTGCTTATCCATCATAAGTTGTCTCGATTTGGGGCTGACTTTGTCTTTTGATATAAAAGCACTTTTTTCGTCATACTGTTTAATATATTCCCGACCCAATGATATAAATATATTGTCCCCGACCCGCTTGCTGTTCCATGCGCATGAACTACGCACAATCACCGCCGTATACTTTGTGTAAAACGCGTTTTGGTGTGTGTGAGTGATACTCGAGGCCGTTCGAGGATTGACAGCCGCATCCAGGGACGAGGCCTAGGTAAGAAGTGCTTTATCCTATATACGATAGATTCGCACATATTATATACAAAAACTGACACGCATCCCCGTGTTCAGTCACAAAAGTCTCAAGCCGCTCAGTGAGCATGGCTATATACATGCGTTCTTCTCCAAATATGAATGCATAATATTGTAGTGTACGTACGTCTATAATAATTGTCATTCTAAACGCTTTAACCAAGTTTGATAAAAAAAAATGTTTTTTCTCATATGGATTATATGGATTTTCTTATATAACTGGTATGGTTCTTAGTTATATTTGGAACCGGTGTGTGGGTGCTCTTGCGATATTGATTTATTTATCTCGCAAACAATTTTTTAAGCTTTCGTTTTGGATTTCTCAGTTGAAAAAGTCTGTTATCTTTTTTTTTTTTTTTTGAAATGAAATCGCTGTTGGCCTGTAATAGTCTTCACAGCTTCACCGAACTATGTCAGTTGAAAAAGTCTGTTATTTGTCTTTGTTGCATATTATGAAGCGATGACGACTTAGTTCATAGCGCGTTCGAACACCGCGTCGACGGGAGTAGGTTCGAATCCTAGCAACTAAGTCGGACCTTTCGGTTCGGCGTTAAGTCCACCTGGTTAGTTAAGTTCACACTTGATTTCAAAATCTGTCACCAAGCGCCTGTTGGTGTGTCCCAGTAGTTGAATGGGAGTTAGAAGAGGGAGTTAGGAAGCGATAGGGGGAGGGGCTGTGGGTATCAGGAGCTCTCACTGACCTTACGAGACGCAACAATGTAATCACTGTTAATTCACGTCAGTGTTTCTGTGTGTCGGATGGTACTACCCCGAGCGAGCCGACCCATTGATGCTGAAACCAGTAATAGCCTCGGCGTGGCTCTACCACCAACACATTCTCCTATACAAATACGAATGTAATTACTAAAACTATAATTGTAGGTGTTAGAGCCCCGCTGAAGTTATTTTTGGTTTTAGCATGAATGGGTCGGCTCCTCCAGGGTAGTACCACCCCTCTCACAGAAAACCGACGTGAAATAACAGTGCTTGCATTGTTGTGTTTCATTCGATCAGTGAGAGAGCCGGAGGCCCACCTCCCATCCTATTTCCTTCTTTCCCTTTCCTTCCTCTCCCCCTTCTCCCATATACAGGCTGGCAACCCACTTGCGACGTCCCTGATGTCGCTAGTGTCTATGGACGGTGCTGATCACTTAACATCACGTGACCCACCAGTTCGTTTGCCTCCTTTGATATAAAAAAAAATATAATTGTGTATTCCTATTGCTACCATAGGGTACAGAGGTTTATAATTACCTGCACCAGGATAGAGTCCTTCTTGTGCATTCATTCCAGTAACGAGAGGAAGTTTCAACATATCTCCGTCTATGGCAGCTTGGTAAGGATACTTGGTTAGGAAGGCACCATCGACTGATTCAGGTTCAGCTGTTGGGACAAACGGCGAGAATAGGTTCACTTTCCATTCCTGAAATTATAAGAGATTATTAATCTTAATGATTGATTGTATATCACTGTTGTAGAGTATAGACGGGGGGAGTATATATCTGACTGTATAGCTTTTCATGTAAATCTATACTAATATTATAAAGATGTAAAGTTTGTGACGTTGTGATGTTGTGGCGTTGTAGGGGGTAATCTCAGGAACTACTGATCCGATTTGAATAATTGTTATATAGCTATTTCATCGAAAATGGTTATAGGCTATACGTCATCACGCTAAGATTAATAGGAGCGGAGCACAGATGAAAAATGTTTCAAAATCGGGATGTTTTTTACTTTTGAAAACTGCTGCGTGTTAGTGTTGGTGTTAGTGTATCTATTCCACGCGAACGAAGTCGCGAGCAAAGGCTAGTAGTATATAAATAAAGATTATTAAAGTGCAATTAAATTCTGACTTCAAACTTTTTTTCTTGACGTCATATAATAACATCTATCGACATATAATATATATCGACATATAATAAAAATAAAGTGTGTGTATGTAATATCAAAATAAAAAAAATGACTGATTAGTATGAAAGTATACAGGCTTCTGATAACAAAAACGCAATCTTTAAAATTTTTGTCAGTCTGTCTCTCTGGCTGTTTGTTCCGGGTAATCTCCGAAACGGCTGGACCGATTTTGACGGAAATTTCACTGGCAGATAGCTGAAATTACAGCGGGTGCCATAGGCTACTCTAAATTAGACTAAGTGTTAACCGCGTCTTCGTCTGCTATACTATCTTCAAAACGGATGGATCGATTTTCACAGAACTTTCACCAACAGATATCATAACAAGTAATTTAACAGCTTTTAACAAACAGCTGATCTTATAAAGAGTAATTTAGGTAATTTTAGTTTATACTAGCTGTTGACTGTGGCTTCGCCCGCAGCACCATCTCCAAAACGATTAAACCGATCTTCACGCGACTTTCACTGGCAGATAGCTGACCTTATAAAAAGTTATGTAAGTATAGTTTATACTAGCTGTCCACTGTGATCTTTATCTCCAAAAGGGTTAGACTGACCTTTACGAGACTTTCAGTGACCTATAGTGACTGACTTTATAAAAAGTATTTGAGGTTATTCTATTTTAGACTAGCAGATACACGCAACTTTGTCTATACAAAATTTTGTAAGATTTCGATTCATTCTTTATTTTTAATTACAGAGATAATCATCAGCTTATTGTTTACAATTTGACATTATAATTATTTGTAACTTTGAAGATAGAAGAGGTATCCTAATAAGATCTTAGATCATAAATGTATTAAGTAAAGAGTTCCATAATAAAATTTCTTGCGGAACAGACAAGCGTTTCATTTTTGTATAGTTACAAAATCGTAATTGTAATGACAATGTATGTTAAATGTAATGTAAATGTAAATCTTTATAATAATACTAGCTGTTACCCGCGGCTCCGCACGCGTTTTTTGAATTTATTAAAAAAATATTAAAAGTTGTTATTAGATGTGTAAATAACAATAATACTCTTTCAAACATATTTGTAAGTATGACACGCACATCATCTACAGTAACGAATAACAGTTCATCACTAAATAGTGTAAAACAAAGTCCTGTTCCACGTCTGTCTATATGTCTGTTCGCGATAGGATCAAAAACTACAAAACGCATCTTCATGTCGTTTTCATTAATATATAAAATGATTCTTGGGCAAGGTTTAGGTATAGTTTGTCTTATTATCAGGGCAGGCAATATCTGCTGAACCCGCTAGCTTAAAATAAGCTAATTAGTAACTTATTTGCCCGTAAAATTCCCGTTCAAATATTACTTGTAGTTCATTGAAGCTGTTAAGACCTTGCTAGGTCAATAGCGTAGTCATTTCAGAGTTATTTCAGAATTGGCAGTATGGATTAAATCCTTCGCCTGTATTGATGGACGAATATTGTTACTACTAACCTTTTAGAATAGCAGCACAAAATAGACTTTAAAAATATTTGCGATAGCAACGTACTACTTATAATCAAAAATTGGAATTAAAAATAACGTAGAATAAACTTTTGGACAGGAACACAAAATAAACCCTAATAATATTTCCGATACAATGTTATCATGTTACCATGGCAACGCATATAATACTGACACTGACACGCAGCGGATGCTCTAAAAATAGCCCGATTTTGAGACACTCTTGATTAATGCTCCGCTCCTATTGGTTTTAACCTGATGATATGTAGCCTATAGCTATCCTCGAATAATGAGCTATCTAACACTAAAAGAAACTTTCAAATCGGACCGGTAGTTCTTGAGATTAGCGCGTTCAACCAAACAAACAAACTCTTCAGCTTTATAATATTAGTATAGATTTTAAGTTATTGTTTCATTAGTTCCTTTTACAGTGTAAGTAAGCACTAAAGTTAAATTATATGGTGGGTTACAATTCAAAATAGGTTGCTGATTTTAAAACTCATTAGGCACGCTGTTAGTATTTATACTCGTAGATCTAATGTAAACATCACATGTTACTGTAAGTGGCATGCGTGTCGTACATACAATCGTTTTTAAAGGGCATTGCCTTAATTGTACGCAGTCTTACAATCTTATAATTCTTTAATACGATCTAAAAAAACGCGTGCGGAGCTGCGGGTACAGCTAGTCGATATTATATTTTGCTCTCCAAAGAAAGAAGGATGATCTTTTGCTTCTTATAACTGGGTTTAATATCTACTAGTGGTTGAAATTCGACCATAAATCATTATTTTTTGAAGCTTCATTGTTACTGTATATTTTTACCAGAATCTATATATACCATTATAATCATTGCATATAATATATTCTTAAATTATATTGTCTTACCTCTGCTGCGAACATTGTAAAACTAAATGTACGCATTATTTTGCGATGTAATGAAATACATTCTTGAAATACTGAACTGCTCCTAAACGGCGAGATATATTTTGTTGATATTTTATTGAGTGTTTAGGTGAAATTAAGAATGGTTTAAATTCAGAATTAGATCCGGTAAGTGACGCTGCGATTGAATTTTAGGATGTCTTTATTATCAAGACAGGATAACGTACGCCGGACCCTCTAGTACTGTATAAAAAATTTAGAGTGGACGCTACTTCGTAATTCCATTTTATATTACTTGACTGCTGATTAATGATTAATGCATGCAGTGGTGGATTTGCAGTCTTGGCCGCCAAATACCCCAGGCAATGTAGTAAGTACCAGCCACCCATCATATTGAGTACATAATGAATTTACTTTTGTTATCATCAGTGATTTTTTTTTGTCACGATTGGCCGTCCCACATATCTGGCCGTCCTAGGTCCGAGCTTCCTGGACCTTGGGGCAAATTCGCCGCTGAATGCATGTCTTAATACAACTGAAAACGGTTTACTTCGGGCCTAAATTGAATATTGTATTTTTGATTTTGAGTATGCTTGCTTCGCTTTCATTCTTTAAATACTTAACTGAGCATCGTGATATTCTACGTAAACAATGTCAGGGGTACAATAACTACTAGATTAGTGTTAGAATAATCACCAGACTGTATCTACTTGTGTGGAAGATCTTCACATTTCTGTGGTTGCTTTTTATAAAATAAATGTAAAAATCTTTCCAGTGGTAACGTAGTGCTTAAAATAAGGATAGGTAGATATAGGTCTATTAGTACGTACAAACATCTCGGTCTGCGCGTTGACGATATCCTCTGCAGATGCGTCCATAAGGCAGTTAAGGATTTCCGTGCTGTTGTTAGTGGAACAGCCGACAAGCGATGCGAGGTTCACAGCCTTTTCTGCTGGTTTAACGGCGTAAGCCCACGGATTGAAAGCAGATCCACTGAATGCTATTCCCCTGTGAAATGTACCTGGAATTAACAGTTACTTTACTCAACACAAATTATTCTTCTAGAAAATCTTCTAAATCCTTCTTTTTTTATGTCATATAGGTGGCAATCGAACATGCGGGTCACCTGTTGTTAAGCGATCACCGCCGTCCATAGACACTAGAAACCCCAGAGGAGTCGCAAGTGCGTTGCCAGCCTGTGTTTGGGGGAATGGAGAGAAAGGGGGAGCGGAAGGAAAAGGAGAGGGGAGTGGAGGGGAGATGAGTCTCCGGCGTTCTCACTGACCGAACGAAACGCAACAATGTAAGCACTGTTACTTCACGTCGGTGTTCTTTGAAAAGGATTAAATAATGTTACACTTATAGTATAAGGTTTTTATTAATTATTTTTATTAGTTTTTATTATTTATTAATTAGTTTCTACAACCTTATAGTTCTTTATAGTTATACTAGGTTATACCTGCCTGTCTCATTCTGCATGAAACAAATTTTTAATTAAAAAATAAAACCTTATGTGGTTTTGTGAAACTTTATTTCGGAATTCTTTTATCGAAGTAAATCGCGATCATAATCGTAAGTTGATATTTCGAGAATGGGAATGATTCTCTGAATTTAATCATAGACAAGAAATCCAACTATAAATGTTAATTTCAAGCTGTATATTAGAGAACGGAGTAGACAATAAATACAATTATTCGGATGATTGACGCATGTTTAAAATTCGAACACAATTTTTATTACAATAATTGAGTCATTATATCGCGTATTGAACGAATGAGTGAGAATATAGATGCTACACGGTTATGCCATGGGCGCCGCCATATTGGCTTCGACTTCTCTGCCGAGAGCCTTAACTGCTACTCTGCGGCCGCTCGTAGGATGTCACGCGTCATGCGATAGATAGACGAAAATTTGGGAAAAAAGTTTCAGTTTCAAAAATGGCTAATGTTCATTGGAATCTAAAAAATAAGGATAACCATTTACGAAAAATGTCGTATCAAATAACAGTCCTATGCAAATATGTTTATTAGTTTTGATGTGGCAGAGCTTAAAAGATTCCATATTTTCATTATATATATGGGAGATACAGTTAGTATACAGGCTCTGGCCGTGTCTAATGTATAAAAGAAACTAATGTAGACTTATTTTGGTATATATGCGTTTACTTCGTTCGTTTGTTAGTGTTCAATAAAAATTTTATAACATCTCATAATAAAATAACATAAATAAAATATGATCAAACTTTATTACTTTATAAATCAGTTCATAAATAAATCATCGCTAATGTCAGAATTTAGAGTTGCCACACTATTTGAAATATGAATTTAGGTAAGTTTTGTACCTTTTGTGTGTAAGGATTCTTTTTATTTAAACCTTTTGGGGTATAAGGGGTGTCGAGTAACATCTTAAGACTTGAGACACCCAAGCCAACCTCACCTGCACGTGGTGCACCCTGCTGATTAACGAACGAGGCAATGGCGATAGCGGGGTGGTAGGGTTTTAGAGCCCGACTGGGTCGCAACCACCATGTACACGGCGAAAAAGCCCATCATAGTGACTCGCTTTTGCGCGTCGCGTTTCGGGATCAGCCTGTGCATATCCAGTACCAGACGACTTTCGTCATTATGACCGGCATAACAGCGGCGACCGACGATGGATGATCTGTCTCTCGGTGGTCGCCACTGTTTTTGGATTGTACTATGCTTATGATCAGGTATAGTGCAGTCACTTTGTTGTGCTTCATTAAAAACAAAAAAATACCATTAATTACAAATTAGTAGAGTGACTTAAATATCAAGTGATTACAAAAAAGTGAATCAAAATATGACATAGTCAACATTTATTTACTGTACTGTTCTGTATATATTGATATTTTGTGCTATACGAAGTCACTATTAACTATGAATTTACTTATTTTTATATGCTAATAGACCCAGTCAGATATGTACATATATACTTACAAATTCACAAAAATACATACCTTACGTTTAATACGTAACGAAAATTATTCCTTACCGTTCCATAGGAAGCTTCATCTTTAATTATAAGACATGTATAACTGACTAACTGAAAGTTGTAGAATTGCAACTCATCTCAGTAACTTTCTTGGAACGCTTTGGTAAATTACTCCAATAAAATTGTATATTGTTTTATTGGCAAAAAACTGACTTTGAAGCGATAATGGCTTAGTTGAGCTTGATCGGAAACCGAAAACCTTCCATGAAATAAGTATAATCTTTTTGAATATTAGTCTGAATAAAAACATGATATTTCAATGTATTCATATGTATATTATTAGTGTGTATTTTTTCTTCTAAAATTATATTTGTTTTATTTTCTCTTAAATTTGTGGCTACAGTAACTATACTTCTTTAGTTTGATCACCAGTGACGTGTTATGTGTATCTTTGTTATTTCTTTGTTCGTTTTAAATTTTGTATATTAATACTGAACGTCAGCTTATTATCATATAGGCTCCCAACGAAAATCAGCGCTGCAGTACTATTGTATTGCACATTTTTGCTGAATGGGTTCGCCAATCGTCAGACATTTATTTGTCATTTTCAAATGTATTTTTTTCCGTGTAACTAGTTTGTCTAATTTAATTTAACTATATGTTTGTTCTAACAATAAAGTATTTCTTACTTTTTACAAATTATCATCAATTAAAAGCAAACTAATAAAAATCTAAACAGTAACTATACACGAATTCCGATAACTACAACTCTTGAGACACGTACCAGTATACTATCTTAAATTTTGAAAAATACGTCCAAAACAGCTATGTAGGTAAAGAGTGAGACAGTAAAATAATTGTATAGGTAATTATATAACTATTTACATGTCATAAACAATAAGTTTTATTGTTAACAATGGAAACAGTTGTTCGACTTCAGATGTTTGTCATTTTGGAAAAAAATACCTACTTATCTTAAATTTTGAACAATTGGACCATAACAGCTGTATGTAGATAAAGAGTGAAACAGAAAGAAAATTGTATAGATAATTGTATAACTATTTACATGTCATAAACAATAGGTTTTATTGTTAACAATGGAAGCAGCTGTTCGAGTTCAGATGTTTACTAGTCTGCAAAAAATTTACCTA
>JACEII010000002.1:3135179-3239117 GCA_014332785.1 Antheraea mylitta
CCTACTCATCTTAAATTTTGAATAATACATCCGAAACAGCTGTATGTGGATAAAGAGTGAAACAGAAAGAAAATTGTGTAAATAATTATATAATAACTATTTACATGTCATAAACAATAGGTTTTATTGTTAACAATGGAAACAGTTGTTCGACTTCAGATGTTTGTCATTTTGCAAATAAAAAAAAACCTACTCATCTTAAATTTTGAACAATTCGACCATAACAGTTGTGTGTAGATAAACAGTCAAACAGGAAGAAAGTTGTATAGGAAATTATATAAGTATTTACATGTCACAATCAATAGACTTTATTGTGAACAATGAAAGCACTTGTTCTACATCAGATAAACGCACGTCTACAAGAAAACAGTCTTTCATATTTTAATTAATACTCTATTGTACATTGTCCAATTCATATGATACCTGTTTTTTTTTTTACCCAACTTATAGTGAATAAAAGACCATCTCAAGGTTGACGAATTATTTTGTCAAAAGTTTGTTGTATGGCGACATCTTGAATGAGATAAACTGCCAACTCATATATTATAAAGTCATTTGATATGTTATTTTTTGCTGGTGTAAGCGATTTGGTGATTTTATAATGTGTTAGGTTTTCTATTATGCCAGGATCCCCAGCTATAAATATAAAGAATAGGACTTGGCTATTGAATGAACAGGGTTCAAGATTATATTCATCTAATAGCAATCACATTTCTATATGAAGGTGTACTTTAAGAAATACACATTGTTCGATAACGGGTTAGGTTGAAGGACAGTCGTGAAGCGTGGGTTCTAAAATGCAGGGCCTTATCTTAGGTGCTTTAAAATCCAGGATAGTGATCAAAAATCATTAAAGACACAACACGTCACTTCAAAAAGGAAGACTAGTCCTAGGAAAATAGAGAAGTTGGTGATCTCAATTCTTATTAGAATGCCTAGTTCTTCATTGTAAAAATTTAAGGTTAGTATGAAAAACTATTTGTAATTAACATTTCACTTTGGAGATAAATATTATTTAAAGGTAATAATGTAAGAAACGTTATTTGTCATAATACATGATATAAAACTGTAATAATATGAAAAATATATATGTTACTTTGTAATTGAATAACTAAATAACAAATGTCATGGATCTAAAAAATAAAAAAAAATTTGCGATACAACAAAACGTTCCTTATTTTGTTTATTAGCCAGTATTTACAATAGACATATTAAGCGTCGAATAGAAGAGAACTACTATGTTGATTCGTGAGATACAAGATTGGATAAAAATTAACACAAAAAAAAAATGTATCTTACCTTGCGACAACGTTGATAAGTAATGGTAATACACACTGGCGCCCCCAGCGGAAGCACCTGTTAACGTAATGCTATCTGGGTTGCCACCAAACATCTCGATATTGTTTTTGATCCAGTTGAGCGCGAACGCTTGATCCTTGAGACCGTAGTTTCCAGGTATTACCGCGTCCCCAGTACTCATGAAGCCTGGAAATATAGAAAAGATGAGAAACTCAAAACTCGGATAATAAAACCGGATTGTGAATATGCCTTTAGTAGGTAAAGTAATTACTCTTATCTAGATAAGGTGTTGAAATATATAATTTTACTACACATAAACTTTAATTTATGAACGCAAAGAGTTATGAAAATTTTGATCGGTTGCCGACATATTGATCAATCTGATGACGAAGGCAAACCAGGCGAGCTTTTAGGGCTTGACTCGGTGGGATGCGACGGCGATGTGGTGGTATGCCCTGGTGACTCGGATGAGTCTGGGTGTACCAGAACACCGGGCATGTTTTGCTCCTGACTTCCTTCAACGATTACTGCTTCTTTTACCTCTTCGGGGGTTATATTTAAAAAAGGAAATTCTCCATTTTGTCATCGAGTGTCTAATTTTTGGTTTGATGTAAATTTGTGCTTGAATTGATTTTTCTGTAGTTTAGCACTATAAATGCGTTTTGTTCGGCTTAAGAATTTGAAAAAAAAAAAGTGAAACAATCTGCGGTTATTGTTTTACATTCAACTTAACGTAATAGATAGTTGCAAGAACTGGGACATGTACTTAGATTGTTCTGTCGCTCGATCCATTTTTTGTAAAACGGGCAACGAATAGCTACTTCATAATCTTAAAACCATTTAGATTTTTTTTCGAATAACTATTAGACTCACGTTATCTTTTGAAAGACATTTGATGTAATTTTTTATGACATTTTGTGTTGTAGAACAACCTATGAAAATGGCAATTTCAGGCATAATTGATCAACACTTTCAGCAATTTTAGAGGAGAGAGTTTTCGTGTCTTTTTTTTCTCTCGAAGTGACTACGCTATTGGCCTTAATTTTTTGGCCTTTACAGCTTCACCGAACTACGAGTTTTCGTGTTGTTAAGATAGGTGATACAAAGTACACCGGGTCATCTAGTATTTGATAAAATATGGCCTGTTCTATTGGGAGCTATTTGAATAAACAGTAAGTATAATTTGAAAGTGTACAAACATACATAGTTTTGTACTAGCGTTAGGGCTTGCTATATTAATTCTAATTCTATTTATTCTAAATATTCTTAACTTACGTTTAGTTTTTTTTTATAATGGGAAACGTTCTTAAGTCTACCATACATTATAAACTCATTCTAAATGATTCTATAATCGTAAAAAAATTTGGATAACCATAGTGATGGGCTACTTTAGTTAAAGTTTCGCAACATTCTCCACACTGAGAACAAATTTGTCAATCTTTGCAATAAATATACAAGCCAGAGATGAATTATAAGGACACCATGCTAATACAGTTCCTATTTCCTGGTCAAAGGGTGTGTGAAGGAACAGCATAACATCTCAATCAAGGACCACACACGTAGGGTAATAATTTAGACGTCCAATATACTACACTTACCTAGAGGTCCCAGTCTGTAGTTAAGCGTGACAAGTACTACATCAGAATCCATGAAGTATAAAGCGTCATAGAAATGGCCTGCACCGTACATAAAGGCGCCACCGTGTATATGTATCACCACTGATAGAGCCGCATTCGCACTTATATTCGGAGTGTGAATGTTCATGTAGAGACAATCTTCGCTGCCTATAAATAAATGTTAAGTAATAGATTAGTATTATCAAAGTAACGGTAATGTCAAGTAAGAAAAATATGGCAGCCCACCTAGCCAGAGCTACCATTTTTTAAAAGAAAAACCTTTTTACTATGAACATACTATAATACGGTGTCTAATAAAACATTAGAGACAATTTATGTGAACACGATTAATGTTTTTTTTTTTTTTCGAACTGACTACGCTATACTAGAAAAGTCATTCTTTGTTGAAAATAATAATATAAGTAATACATAGTGGTTTTTATAGTCATTTGATAAATCATTCTGAGAAAAGTAATCCCACAGCGTGGCAGCGTTCAAAATGCAAAACATTTTTCTTCAGGCTCCTCCTTCCAATAGCAAAGAGTAATTCATAGTGTCCACTGTTTTTTTTTTGTTTTTTTTCGAACTGACTACGCTATTGACCTTGCTGGGTCAATAGCGTAGTCATTTCGAAAAAAAAAAAGTTTCATTACAATCGGTTCGGTCTATCAAAAGTTATTGTAATTTTAATGACGACGCGACTTAAGTATGAGAGTTAAGCAGGTAAGTAAATGTACTTAATACATTCAAATAACTTTCTTAATCGTTGTTTTTACACAAGGTTTCCCGCTGATGAAGTCGCGGGCACAGCTAGTCTTTAAATAAGAATAGAAATGTTTACCAGACGTGCCATATCGAAAATGTCAGACCATTCGTACTCTATTGTTTTTCTCAATACAATATCCATGAAAAACATATGCCAATTTTAACCACAGACGATCTATTGTTATGTGATATTATATAAATAGTTATTGAATTCAATTAATTATTTAAACAGTATGTTAAATTGTCTAAAAAGGTGTTAAAATAATTGCTATTTATTATTTTCTGACTATTTTGTCGAAACGGTAATAAATGGTTTTTTAGACTACTGCAAGAAAATTATATTATTATCTATACAAATATTTTTTTTAACTTTCTTTTTGGCAATCAATCTTTCAGATTATTACTGCCATTGTCGAGTAATCAATAATATTACAAGCGTCGTACGATTATAACAATATCAAGCGTCGTGTCAATCAATATTCTAACAAGATGGTGGATCTCTTGTTAGAACCCTCCAGGGAGTTTTTGTGGCACATCAGAATTTCATGCTCCGTGGTATTATTTTCCATTCACTTCACTTATGCACAATAAAATAACCATATTACATAAAACACCACCAACTTTACACAATACAGAGTCAAGAAACACAAGATTATGAATAAAATATAAAATCCACTACATGACAGACTGAAATCCCGCCAAAAACTCAAATACAAATATTATAAAATTAGAGGGTTATCTAGTTTGAGGGTTTGTCCGACTTGAAAAATTATTTCTGTGTTAGATAGTTCATTTATCGAGAGAGGCTATAGGATACAAATATCAAGCTAAAACCAATAGGAGCAGAACACCAATAAAGAATGTTTCAAAATCGGATTACTTGTTTTGAGAGCGTCCGCTGCGTGCGCTGCGTTTACGCTAGTTAGTTTCCACGCGGATGAAGTCGCGGGCAGAAGCTAGTTTGTTAATGAAGTTCCTTTTAGACGGTTTCACCCGTTTCATAGATTAGACGAACAAACGAAGAATTGAAAATAATCGTTTTTTTTTTCGAAATGAGAATGCTGTTGACCAGTAAAGGTCTTTACAGCTTCACCGAACTATTAGAAAATAATCGTGTTTGGGTTCAACTTCTCTGGTATATGACCAGTTATTTAATAGCGCAGATGACATTGAATTTATACGAATGACAATGCATTTCGTATAGTCAAGGGTACCTTGTTAATGGTGTTTCAAAGTTATCAAACGGAATACATATTTTATTACCAGTAACACTGTCCGAGAATGGGTCATACTGGATGCAGGCAGAGAGTGGTTCCGTTGCGTTCCATGTACCGTTCCATGATGTTAATTCTTGCGGTGCCTGGAACAAGCAATTAAATGTAATACTCCAACATCTGATAGACACGTGATTTCAAAACACTCAATATCTATTTATTTGCTACGCAGTAGTGTATCATATGATATTTACGGGAAAACATAAAGCCATGACTGTTGATGGACACAAGTTACGAAAAGTTACGGTTGTTTTGTGGAACGATGTACTTTAAAATTTGCGGTAGGATTTCAATGGTAGGAATCGTCACTTAAGGAAAAAGCGTAACAAAAAAATAAAAACATATTGGGATATAGATAGGCATATAGAGAAGGCAAACATAAGCAAAATCCCCATAAACATGTTATAGTTTAATTGCGATGCTTTCCTTCATCGAAAGTTGTGTAGGTGGTAGAGCTACGCCGAAACTATTATTGGTTTTAGCATGAATGGGTTGGCTCGTCCGGGGTAGTAAGTAACAGTGCTTGCATTGTTACGTTTCGTTCCGTCAGTGAAAACACCGGCGGCCTATCACCCCTCCTCAACAACCATCCCCTCTTCTCTTCCTCCTTCTTTTTCTCCCCGTCCCCTTTTCCTCTATTCTCCCAAAAAGCAGGCTTGCAATGCACTTGCGACTCTCCTGATGTTGCTTGTGTCTATAGACGGCGATGATCGCTTAACATCAGGTGACCCGTTTGTTCATTTACTTCCTACATGATTTAAACAAAAAGTTGTGGTTATTCTGCAAGGATTTTAACCTACGTTCATACGAGCACAGAAATCACTGATTATCATCATTCAATATGACAAAGCTCGAAAGTCCTCCTTGAACGTTCTGTTCATCTGCTACCTACAACTGTAATTATGCTCCCACAATAGAGAAACAATATTTGTGCTTCTACGAAACACACCAGCCCCTTTTTTAACATCTAATAATTAACGTGAGATCAATTTGGATATAAATTACATTATCTATATTAATTATTAAATAAAGATCATACGGCACTTTACTTATTTATGAATTACATATATGCATACATATTACAATATAGTTCCTTACTGACGATGACAAATACGCAATAGTTGCTTGTCAGCATTTCAAATTAATGACATACATATAAAAAATACCAATAAAAACCATGATACAGGGTCAAAGACTCATTCTGATTATTGTAACGATAACACCCAGAAATCATCGACAAAAACTAAGCAATTGTTAAGAAGACAAAATAAACATTCTGTATCTATTCAGTAATTTCTGATTCAACTTTAAGATAATTATAGAACAAGATTTTTGTATTAAAAAACATCGCATGAATTGAATAATCGAAACAGGAAACAGTTAACAACTGCAAATTATGCAAGAAATAATGCTAGAGTTTTTTTAGGTAGCATCATTAATTATATAACCTCAAAGACAGCGGAGTCGGCAAAATGTTCTCTTTTACTCTCTTCTAACAACTGTCAACATTGTTATATCATTATTTATACAATCCATCCATACATTCTGAGGTTATTTCCTTCGAAAGAATACAGGTAACAATTCGCTATCATACTTCAATTTTCTGTAAACCTTATAAGCTGGAAACATGGCGGGATTAAACATTTCGAATGCATATTAGGTATATACGATTGGAACTGTCTAAAAAAGAAGTTTGTCTATGTGATTAACAAAGCCTAAAAACAAAGACTATATGTTATTCAAGGAAATGCTTTGTGATTAAATTTGTGATGTTTTATCATAAGAGTTATACTTAAGCAGTGATGCGTGCACAATCTGACAGACATTTCTAAAAATGATTGAAATGAAAGGCTTAAGGGAAGCACTGGCTAAGTCAATTTTTTTTTTCAAATTGATTTCCTGTAGTTTATGACCATAAAAATAGTCACTCCAAATATGAATATTTAAAACAAGTGTAAAACGCGTTGTATCAAATTTTTTTGTTGTTGTTTTTGGAACGAAGTTCCTTACGGCAGGCTTGGAGGAGATAGAGATTTTGCTGCGCGACCGAACTGAAAAAAATGTGATAGTAAAACTGTAACGAAAAGTGCATGGAATAAAACAGTTAAATGAGACGTGCGCAGGCGCGACAGTCGTATACATAAGCGAGTAGTGTATAATATCTTTCTCTTTCTCCTTTTTTGTAATTGTTTCTATTTCTATGTAATTTTATGTTGTCAAACAAAAATAAAGAGACATATTTTGTTATTCTAATTGATAATTTGAATTACATAAAATTGAGCACGATTTTTTTTTGCAAATTGTATCGATGCTACATTAGCCGAATGAACTTCGTTCCTACCTGGTGTCCCACGACACCACATTCTTTTTTTTTTTTAATAATGAGTAAATAGCTTAGTCCCTGACGTGACCACGTCAATTATTATTATTATTAGTATACTTTATATAGAAAACAATTCTAAACACATATAACATACAATATTTCCTTTCAAAATCATTTATACTAATTGTGGTTATAATTCAAGTCCGACATTAATTGCTTTCAAAATTTAAATTTAATTCCTGTAAAGTTTTGTAAATGTGACTTAGCCAGTTTTTTCCTTTAGCCCTTCAAATATATTAAATTAGTTATTTTTAGTCAATTGCAATAATTTCTTTACATAAAAATTTGAAAGTACAAATACGTAAAACTTGCAGTCTTATTATATGTATAGATGACACTAAATATCACTTTCCTATAATTATAACGGTTTACGTAGCGTACGCTTGAGATGGCTATCATATGACAAGATTATGTATAATTGACTTGACACTTACTTATAAATTTAGGCTCAATTAAAAGAATATCTTTGTACATTATAGCTTATATGTCATTCTGTAACTTATAAGTTATATAACGATAAAGATTTCCCGCGACTTTGCCTCCTTTTCGATATATTCAGGACGAGATTTCTCTGGCATTCTCACTCAACTCTGTTAAGGCGTTGATAGATAAAGACAGAGAAAGATTTTCCATTCATAATATTAATGTGGATAATGCAATTGGTTCGCTGCAATTCTAATTATTATTTATTTTTTCTTCGACTTTATGATTTTATTATTTTATTTTGTATATTTATAACATTTTTTTCTATGCCATAGGAGGCAAACTAACTGGTGGGTCACGTGATGTAAGTGATCATCACCGTCCATAGACACTAGCGACATCAAGGAAGTCGCAAGTGCATTGCCAGCCTGTATATGGGAGAGGGTGGAGGGAAAGAAAAGGAAAGAACCCCGGACAAGCCGACCCATTTATGATGAAACCAGTAATAGTTTCAGCGTGGCTCTACCACCGATCTAAAAATAATAATTAAGTAGCCTAAAATTACCTATAGTTATTGCTTACATAAAATTAAATTGGGATTGCCGCAATTTGCAGCGCATCAAGGAAGCTTACGCCAGAGCATGGATGTTTCTTAAGCTATCATATGTCAATTTACTCATACATAATGAGTAGACTTCGCAATAGTCCTACAGGATTATGAAAACAGTGTTACACATGAAGGGTAGTTCTTTGATAAAGCGCTTTTTAATTTTTAATAGATCAGTTGCCATATAATCATGTGAGGACATGTGGCGTTTTATCTTTATTCAACTTTGAGTTTATGCATATACAGCAGTATATTTAATTTTTTTTTCTACTTATGACCTGGTAATGTATTTAAATTATTTCTCGGGACTCTTGTAGTTTAGTAAATAAATAAAATTACAATATAATAATTCAGATCACAGGCATGCACAGTATTTATATTTATTTCCCAACATTTTATTATATTTTTAGGATTACAATCTTACAATTTAAATCTTAATGTGTTTGAATATAATAAGAAGAATAATTACATGCTATAGGAGATTTAAGTAAAAATTATTAACAAAGATAAGTAGAATAATCGACTTCAATTAAATAATTTTTGGTTCGTTTTAAAATTGTGGTTATAATATCTAAGGGCATTATTGACAAAAGTCGTTAATTTTTTTTTAAATCAAATCTGATGAACATTACGCCTTATTTATTTCCGATAAATACTATGTTCTGGGTGGCATTAAAAAATAACAAATTTTTGGTCGTTGTATCATATAAATTGAACCACGCAGGGACAAATAGAGGAATCTATCAATCGACTATAATAAAAGATGGATAGATACTCTATTAATCCATAAGATTAAAAAACATAGAAAAAAAAACATCTGGAGAACAAGTCTACGTTTTAAAAAAGGAGTTCTTTATAATAGTTGAGCGATTTTATAGATGTAAGAATATGAATAATATTTTCATAAATTATTAAAAATATCAAAAATGGAGACTTAATTTTTCTATACTAAACACTGGAATCATGGATGAAACGTAAAGAAAGAGATAGAAAAATACTCACCTTAAACCTGTACTGTCCTACAGGAGGTTGTGCGTATGGAACGCCTTGGAAACTGGCATACGTTCTGCCCTTATAGGAGGTCTTCCACGCACCTTCCAGCGCGCCTTGAGTAACCGTGACAACAGGGTTAGAATCATCGGTTGATGCTAAACCGACCGTGGCAACAAATATAAAAAGTTTGAGGAACATTATGTTATTAAACTCTAGGATTTTTTTTTAATTTCACTGCCAGTATCGGTATAGAAGACTTGGATAGGTGCGCTTACGCCGGACTACTTCTGCCAACTGCATATGTGTGCACGATGCCGAAATTAATAAAGTTTCTTGTCTCACTGAATGATCGTGTCATACTTTGACAATATTTTATATTGCGTAGTAGGGATGTTATGGATATGATATTTCGGTTACGGATATAGGAATATAATTATATCGGTTACGGATATGTAATTATTTCGAATTATCCGTTAGTTTCAGATAGTTTCGGTTGTGGAAATTGGATTGAAGTAAAATATAAACACAATTACTATGCCGCTCCCGCACACCCGATTAGGTCTCCCACGACAGCGGCTCAAGCCTAGGTTCGATCCCTCGGTAGGGAGCCCTTGAGTGCGTTGCTTGCGCGATACGGTGACACACAAATATACATCACCGCTACAACACTACACGATCACCCCCACACACGTGCACGCCTACACGCTTACACATGAAAGTGGAAGGGTTTACTTTTTTTTTCCCTTATCGAACTGAAAAACTCTCAATTTTCCGATAATAAATATATGGAGGAGTTGTTGAGGCGTGTATGCTTGGTACACATATACGTTTCAACAACTCATACACATATGAATAGTTAGCTAGGTTAGCTAAGTTAGGTCACGATTTTGCATGCAACAGGCAACAGCCAAGCCGAGGTGTGCCGTGCACCCTTGAGCTGGTTGCCAAAATAAAATCGGCTGAGTGCCTTAAGCGTTCGCCTTAGTAGTCCGGTGAAGCTGTTAAGACCTTGCTGGGTCAATAGCGTAGTCATTAAAAAAAAAACAATTATTATGCAATAATTTGGTTATTCTAATTCTAAGTTATCATTTGGTATTATAAATCCGTGATATTAGGCAAGTAATTAATATATCTACTCAATTTTAAGCCTTATCGAAGTACTAAGATAAAAAAATGTGATAAATTTAACAGTAAAAATAAACTGTACACATTGCACATATTAATTAACATACAACCTATGTATAACATGTTGAATATGTGTATGTGTGATAACATAACGAGAGTTTTTATTTTTAATTATTTTTATGAGGAATGAAATTATCTATACCTATAACAAACATTTAAAGTTGTTTATCATAGTTCTAATAGTCAAAACTGAGAAAAGGAAGATTATATTTAACAAACAGCAATTTTGCATCCTTATCACCTGATAGTCGTTTGCTTTTATTTAAAAAAAAAACCGCATTTCATGAAATTAATTTGTCGATTATCAAATATGTCAATGTTTACTTATGTTATATATAAAAATTAGTAAAACCACATATGTTTTGCAATCGATATATGTTGCACAATGATGCTTTGGATTCGATGTTGAAATGGATATAAACATGGAAGTTTTTTTAATATCGATCGTCCCTACTACAAGATTCACATAGAGTGCAAGTGCGGCGAAAGAAAACCTGTCGAAACATGTTTTATTTGGACTTCACTCGTATTCGAAATTATCTGAAACTTTTGTATCGATTACGGTTACGGATATTTATTTCTTTCGGATATCCGATAGTGTCGGTTACGGTTACGGAGCTCCATAACATCCCTTTACGTAGTCCGGTGAAGTTGTAAAGGCCTTGTAAGGCCAATAGCGTCGACAATTTGAAAAAAAAAGAATGTGGTGTCGTGGGACACCAGGTAGGTACGAAGTTCCTTCGGGTAATGTAGAATCAACACAATTTGCAAAAAAATCGTGCTCAATTTTATGTAATCGTAATTAAAATCATCAATTAAAATAACAAAATATATCTCATTATTTTTGTTTGATAACATAAAGTTACATAGAAATAGAAATAATTACAAAAAAGGAGAAAGAGAAAGGTATTATACACTACTCGTTTGTGTATACGACTGTCGCGCCTGCGTACGTCACATATAACGGTTTTATTCCACGCACTTTTCGTTACGGTTTTATTATCATATTTTTTTTCAGTTCAGTCGCGCAGCAAAATTCCTATCTCCTCCAAGCCTGCCGTAAGGAACTTCGTTCCAAAAAAATGCTATGCAGTTTTTATATTTTAAAATTTGGTATATCTTAGTTTTTTTATAATGTTACTAAGTTCTCTGTTCATTGCGTAAAATTTGCACGGTATCGATAATAATAAAGTTTTGCGTCGTAGTTAATTGTCGTGTCATATTTTGACAGTATTTTATATGCGATGCGGATTTTTTATTATATATTGAAATTTGGTATATATTAGGTTTGGTATAATATGATGGAGTACCCTCTCCGTTACGTTAACTTTAGTCTATAATAAAATTTGACTTTACATGTACATATAAATATGTTACACCGGCATATACAATACTAGCGCCCACCCGCGACTACATTTAAGATGCTTTGGGGTAACTCCGTAAATGGGTATATTTAGACAATTCAATAATTGTACAGCGTAACAATACTTTATAACTAACAACATTAGTCTTTGGAAGCTCCATTGATTGTCCCTATTACATCAGTAACGTGAGTCAGGAAGAAGAGAGACCAGATTAGGCACCCATCGGCAGCGGCTCAAGTCTAGGTTCGATCTCTCGGCAGGGAGTTCTTGAGTGCGTTACTTGCGCGATACAGTGACACAAAAATTTACATCACTGCTACAACACTACACGATCACCCCCACTCACGTGCACGCCTACACGCTTACACATGGAAGTGGAAGAGGTTTATTTTTTTTTCCCTTATCGAACTGAAAAAACTCTAATTTTCCGATAAAAAATATATGGAGGGGTTGTTGAGGCGTGTATGCTTGGTACACATATGCGTCTCAACAACTCAAACATATATGAATAGTTAGCTAGGTTAGCTGAGATAGGTCGCGAGTTTGCATGTAACAGGCAACAGCCAAGCCGAGGTGTGCCGTGCACCCTTGAGCTAGTTGCCCAAATAAAATCGGCTGAGTGCCTTAAGCGCTCGCCTTAGTAGTTCGGTGAAGCTGTTAAGACCTTGGTATTAGTCAGTTCGAAAAAAAAAGAGTCAGGAAGATGGAATGGTTTTTGCGTGTTGTCCAGTTTTCGAAAACAAGTATTTTCACACAATTTTTGGTGATTCGTAATAGTTCTAATATATATTTTTTTCTAAATTCTGGTAGGTAATTTGGTTCATATATGTTTGTGTGACAGTTTATTTTATTTTGAAGCTTTTTGAAGAAATATAATGCTACGGTGCTTTTAATTTTTTTCCTGAATTTGCCTTTTTGGGTAATTCAGTATGTAATCATTTAATTTACATTTTTTGTAGGTGGTAGAGCCCCGCTGAAGCTATTTTTGGTTTCAGCATGAATGGGTCGGCTCCTCTCACAGATAACCGACGTGAAATAACAGTGCTTGCATTGTTGTGTTTCGTTCGGTCAGTGAGAGAGCCGGAGGCCCACGTCCCTTCCTCTATCCTGCTTTCCTTTTCCTTCCCCTCCCCATTCTCCCATATACAGGCTGGCAACGCACTTGCGACGTCCCTGATGTCGCTAGTGTCTATGGACGGTGGTGATCACTTAACATCACGTGACCCACCAGTTCGTTTGCCTCCTATGATATTATAAAAAAAAAAACTTTTTTTTTTCCTCGAACTGACTTCGCTATTGACCTGGCAAGGTCTTTACAGCTTCACCGGACTACAGAAAAAAAAAGTTACGTTATCAGCTAGGAGCATTTCTATGTCATACCAAGTCACTGGCTAGTGTCGAGTTACTCTTCCATCAACTGGCCGGTCCTACATCTCTATATTATTAAATAATTTAAACGTTAAGAACCACAGACATTTTCTAAGGGTAATTTCGAAATATTAGTACGGCGACATGGTAGAATATTGATACTATTACCAAAATTGTTGATTTTTTTTGTGAAAAGTAATTAAAATATAAAAAAATATATAAACCTGCCGTTGGAATGGAATAAAAACAATTTTTAAATATTATCGGAATAGCCCCAGTATAGTTCGTAATTTGCCCAGTAACAAAAAATATTTTTAATTTTCAATTGGAACAATGATTTAGTATAATTGAATGAAATGGACAACTTCAGTAATGCCATCGAATTTATGTTCGAAATTACCGCAAAGTGCTCTATCTATACTAATATTATAAAGAGGTAAAGTTTGTGAGTTTGGAACGTTGTAGGGGGTTATGTCAGGAAGTACTGGTGTTGGGGCGGCACGATGAAGTCTATAGAGATCTCGTGCCGTCCCAACCATAGCGGAAGACGTACACCGTGGGGTTTTAGTCCGTGCGAGTCGGACATAACCCACTCTCTGCCCCGGGAGGGTGGGTATCCAAAAGGGATTTCCCCAAGTAAAAAAAAGAAAAAAAAAGTGAGTACTGGTGTGAAATATTTTGTCAGTGTATTATAGCTCATTTATCGAGGAAGGTTATAAGCTATATATCATCACGCTATGACCAATAGCAGCGGAGTACCAATGAAGAATGTTTCAAAATCTGATCTTTTTCCTCTTAAGAGCGTCCGCTGCGTGTTAGCCTTAGCCCATAGTAACTGTTCGACGCGGACAAAGTCACTGGCAGAGTGCGACTAGCTTTTGCTTGCGAATTTGTATATAGTATTTATTTTACTTATTTATCCGGAAAAGTATTCATATGAAAGAATTTTGTTTTGTACCTCTGACAAATGTCATCAATGATCGGTATTCGGTTGATCAGTTAATTCTTGGGACAAACTCGTATTCATCTTTGTAATAATAAGTTAGGATGATACTATATATTTTTATGTTTAAATACAAATGGACCATTGTTGTTATAAAAAAAATTCCACTGTTAATGTTTCCATATTTACCAAAAACCACTCATTCATTTCACATGTTAATATAATAAAAATGAAACTAGTTCTCATTTGCATTTGCATGTTAATACGGGCCAAATATACTAGACAATCTATACATATAATAAGAATGTAATTTTAACGTGCTTACTTTTAGATTTTTGAAAAAAAAAAATTATGCAGGTGCTTAGGAATAAGCCATAAAAACATTTCAATGAATTTTACAGATGTCTCTCTGACTATCTGTTTGTATGAATACTGTTAGCTACCCACCTCCGGTACCGCTCGTCATATTCAAGATTCGAAATACGCCGCCACATATTAGAGATACGCATTGATACTAGCGCCAAGCGCCAACATATAAGAGAGACACATTAACATCAGCGCCATTTTATTAAAGATACGTAAATGAGTATTATTATAATTATATAGATTAATTTGTTGGTTAATTATTATCTTTGTGTTACTTAAAACATATAGCAGAATTATAAGTAAATGGTAATTGCTTTGGGTTACATAGTTTGTCTTTTAAATGATATAGTTCGGCCTATAAAAGGCAAGATATCGGTGTTCTCTTCGCATTCCTTTGTGAAAAGTACTATAAGGCGTAATTATGGCCAAATAAAGAGTAAATGTGACTAAGAAGTATTTATTGGCATCCTGACTGCATCGACTATGTCGTATACACCTGCTAACAATACGCATATCTCTTAAAATACTGCGTTCAAGATCTAATCTCTTCAAGAAAATCATAAAGCATATGTTCGAGTAACATTTAGTCTTGCTGGCTTCAACATGAATAGGTAGGCTCGCCCGGGGTCAAAGAAAACCGACGTGATGTAACAGTGCTTGCATAGTTGCATTTTGTTCGGTCAGGGAGAGCGCCGGAAGACCACCTCTCCTCACCTTCGCTTCTTCCTCCCCCCTCCCCCAACACAGGCTAGCAACGCACTTGCAACTCCCCTGGTGTTGTAAGTGTTTATGGACGGTGGTGATCACTTAGCATCAGGTAACCCACCTGTATGTTTGCCTCCTTTGATACAAAAAAAACCCAAGAGAACAAGGGCGATAATTTTAGTAACAAATGTATCACGAATATAACATATAGAAGATATTGTACGTCTAGTTTACATTTAAAGAATATTATATTATTTTATAATCGTCATGCTCAAGATTTGTCACTAAAATTGTAAACTTAATTATTTTTTTAAATTAAAAAAAGGATTTTAATTAAATTTTGTGTATTGGAAGATTTGATCTTGTAACATAGAATAATTACTTTTTTTATTTATTCTCTATCACTTTTACTGAAAATGTGTACAAGGAAGGACATGTAATTCATATATTAATGGACGATACGAAGTGAATAATTTTTCCTTTAAAAACAGTATAATTTCAACCACAACACACCGACAATATTTCAAGTACTGAAATACATACATACATAATCATTAAATTGATAGACTTAAAACAATAAATTAATATTAGTCGAAGAAATTGTAAACACGTTTCTGACGTCTGTGGATTAAAAATCTGGCAAAGAAAATATAGTATAAGCTAAAAACTAAAGATTCACGTGTTTTTCAGCTACTCTTTTGATTTTCTTTGTTAATTTACTTGCTATTATGGGCTTAAAGTTATTATAAATTAAAGTTTTCATATTGATCTGGTTCCGTGGACAGTGTAATTTAAACTTTACATTACACCGTGTAAAGGTGTCAACGGTAATATTTTATAGAGTCGTCAAAACAATAAAAATCTAATAAACAGGGAATTACTTTCATTCATTTCGACCGCTTTATAAAATATCTTTTGATAGGACTATACTTTGTCAGGTTCCGGAACCGGTCGTGAATTTCTAAAAAATCTACATATATGTAGGAACCTTGGACTCACTGTAGGAGTCTAGACTCACTTGGACAACGTAACAATAACACTCGGAGTGTGTAAAATAGATTATTTATTTCTAACTACATATATGGTATTTATTTAGACCAGCGATCGCTCAATTGTTTGAATGACATATTCTATTTACAAATAAATTCGAACGTTTCAGACAGTCTGCCAAACAGGGTGACATTCTCGATAGCTACACGATTTTTACGCGAAGCTTTTTTTTTTCTCAAACTGACTACGCTATTGACCTAGCAAGGTCTTAACAGCTTCACCGGACTACTAAGACGAGCGCTTAAGGCACTCAGCCGATTTTATATTGGCAACCAGCTCAAGGGTGCACGGCACACCTCGGCTTGGCTGTTGCCCGTTGCATGTAAAATCGCGACCTATCTTAGCTAACCTAGCTAACTATTCATATATGTTTGAGTTGTTGAAACGTATATGAGTACCAAGCATATCCGCTTCAACAACTCCTCCATATATTTTTGTCGGGAAAATTGAGAGTTTTTCAGTTCGATAAGGGAAAAATTTTTATCAAAAATAACCCTTCCACCAAAATGTGTAGCGTGTAGGCGTGCACGTGTGTGGAGGTGATCGTGTAGTGTTGTAGCAGCGATGTATGGGTGTGTCACCGTATCGCGCAAGCAACGCACTCAAGGGCTCCCTACCGAGGGATCGAACCTAGGCTTGAGCCGCTGCCGTGGGAGGCCTAATCGGGTGTGCGGGAGCGAAGTTAACCACCAGACCGCGGCGGCGCGATCTGTGGTTACGCGGGCGTGGGCGTGAGCACGCTCTGTTACGAGGGACAGGCTGGTACTGATCGTATTCCGCGAAGCATACTGGTACCCAATGCTTCGGCCGGAACGTGTCTTTTCTAGGGCGGCTGGCTCGAAAGTGTTTGATGTAGCGTTGCTTATAGTAGTGCTTGGTTGATCCACTTTATTGAAACCGTAGGCAGGTTTTAAACGATCAATGGATACAGTTGCTTCTCTAGTAGGCAAATGTAGGGTAAAAATCTTGTCAGTACTTCTTAAGAGCGCCTACACGTAGGAAAAGATATTTGGATGTCGCATGTCTTTGTTTTTCTTTTTGACGAAATGTAGTGGGCTTGATCTGGGAGTTTTCTTGGGTCTTCACAAGTCTTGTATCTTGTGATCCTTTTAGAACGTAGTCCGATGAAGATATAAATAAGCAAGGCTAATAACATAGTCAGTTCGAGAAGAAGAAGCCTTTAAGACATTACATACCGATGCAGTGGTATTGTCGTGCACGGTAGCTTATCGCTTGACCAGTCGTTTCGATGAAGTGTTCGACCTTATAATTCGAACTTAAATCATCGAAGTAAGTCTTGATTACCTGGGAACTCCACTAACACGTTCCGGTAAAGCTGTTAAGACCATGTTAAGTCAATAGCGTAGTCAGCTCTATAAAAAACGTTGCGATATGATGCAATCCAGGGTTAGTTCCGCATGTGGTTTAATGAACCGAGACGCGTGCAGGAACTTTAACTGAGAATTTTGTCGTGTTATCAATAAGCTGCCGGCTTTCGAGATCGTTGATCAGCTGTTAATATTGAATAAAATCGGCTCCCAAGTATTGTCAATTAGTCTAGCTGTAAGTACCGTTTTCATACTAGGGTGCCAGCTTTCGTTAATACTATTGCGTTGTGGATGGTATGGTGTTGAATATACTCGTTCGACTAATAGTAGTATAGTGTGTCGGACAGACAAGGATAACATACTCGATAGCTACACATTTGTGTCGTTAAAATCGGTTCGTTCTATCAAAAGTTATTGTACCTTTGATGCCAACACGACTTAAGTAAAAGATATATTAGACTTTATTAATCGCTGTGTAAAGTTTTTACACGGACGGAATCGTGAATACAGCTAGTATACGATTAAAAGCAGTTTTGAATTGCTCATTAACTATCCATGACATGCTCAAAACTACTGTAAGATAATGTATGTATAATTTACATACAATCGTAAATAGTGCAACATGGACAAAAAAAAATCTTCCATAACAATAAAACGCGCTACGAGTGGCCATTTTGTTTGTGACGTCACATGAGCTCAAGTCTTATTATGACATCTGAGGTTGTATCTTGTAATTGTAATCAATGATATTACAAAACTATAATTGATTGTAATTAATAACACTCACAAGTGACATTTTTATACCGAGCGACTGTTTAGTCGCCAGCAATATTTTTACAGGATAATCATTAGTCGATTTTCGTTGTAAATCAATTAAAAGAATAATAATTTAACTTAATTATCTAGAGAATTGCAAAACTGATATACACCCAATATCAGTTTATTTACGCAAAAAAGAACTGGTGTAATAAATGAATGATCCCCTATAGCGTAATCCAGCCCATCTCCCGCACCTCACAGTTACGTAATAATCAACCTTGAAAAGAGCCGCTTTAAAAATGTTCATTGAAGATAGACCGTGTCGTTCCCACACTTTTAAAAGTTTCAGAACAAACTTTAACTAATGTTCTCTTCGTTGTTTATTGGTATTTGCTTTGATATTATCATTTTATATGTTAAATGTGACCATGAATTACAACAGGATGTGACCCTTTAAACATTCACCTGATATATGTATTTATTGCAAGGCTAGTTATGTGTTATTTTGTATACATATACTTTTAGGTTTTAGTGTTTGAAACAATTTCACCTGATCTTAAATAACGATGTGATCCAATATACACGTTTAACCTTACGTGGCAAGTTTTCCATTTTTTTTTGTTTTCACATTGACATATTTAGAGTTGACAACGTATTGTATGATGACACAGGTGGCTGCAATTTGATACGAGTCACTTTCTTTTCCGTTGACACTTTGCCTGAACTTATTATTTACTTCTTTTTTATATACTTTATAGGAATTTTCACGTTTAAACACAATCCCGTATTATGTTAAATGGCAACGTGTCCTAAGATAGTAGACACGTAGTGTAGTGGGTATCTTACAGGCTGATGATGTTGAATTACCATTTTAATTTAGACATTCCTTTTTATAAGCGGTTCTTTTTGGAAAGTTATTAGTAATGAATATTTTTGCTATACATTTTATTCCCTTGTTTCAAATTGTTAAAGCGGCACTCGCCATATTCAACAATTCTTTAATAAATAATTAGTATTTGATTTTAATTAATAAAAATAGGTTGTATTTATTGGCATTCCTGGCCGCATCGACTACGTGTTATACCCACCCAACAGTAAATAGGTATTGATATATAAGATATCATATACTTCATTAATAATATGCAAGACACAATAAACAACATACGGTTTATTACATTTTGCTCCATCCGGACGAAGTCGCGGGCACATCTAGTTAAAATATATGAAATGTAGGTATAGTATATTTACAAATGTACTAATTGTGCTCGTGATTTCGCCAGCGTTTCTCATTTGTTGTTGCAATGGACAGTAGAATCATAAAAACATGAAATACCCGTACTAATTTTTTTAACGTCAAAATAAACCAACAGTGCTTATGAGGATGAGTTATCGTTAATTGGATAGCAAAAAGCGAATTATTATTTTAGACAGGGGCACATAATTTCTCTATATGTTAGAGCATATTATGTTTATAAAATTTTATCAACCATTATCAAAATATACCTTATTCAATTTAGGCCCGGCGAAGGTGTTTATGAACGTCAAAGATACCACCGGTTAGGAAAATAACCCAGTCATCGAGAAGAACCGGCAAGAGACTCGATCTGGTTTATCTCTTCATGTTATATATTTTCACAAAATATAAATAGTTACATTGGTTTTTAGTGGATGCAAAGAGACGGGCATTATTTCCAGACGACACAATCTTTCACATATTGATCCAGTCTATAACAGCCTTTACACAATAAATCCCGCTTGACATGCATCTTGATTATTATTTAGATAACTAAGTATTATAGTGGACGCTATTTTGCACTTCCGCCAGGAATTGATTGACCACCACTACGTCTAACTATAACAAAAAGAAAATCAATTAATCAATAAATATATATTTCGTATATATTAATTATACTAAATGTAATTAATATAAATATAATAATTATTAATAAATTAATTAAATTATGTTGTAGATTGATATGTAATCTGGACAATCGATTACATGTATTTCACTCCGTCACGGAGCATCAACAGTTCGATGTTGACTCTTCCGATACGAGTGGGCGAGATTTAATTAGGGATTTCCGAAAAGTAACGTCTTCTACAATCAACTAGATAAGCTTTGAATCTATTCCTTTTATCTTAAATATAAATGAACCGTCGTCCGCGAAAAGAACCATGTCAACAAAGTTATCAACAACTAGCGGCAGATCTTTTGTTTATACCAAGAACGAAAACGGCCTTAAAGTAGAACCCTGTAGGACACCAATTCGAGTCAGTGTTCCCTTTGACGTTATCATGAATACACTAACTTTGTGACAACGATTTTCTAAATACGAGACCAGAAGGTTGAGAGAAGCTCCACAAAGACCATAGTGTTTTAATTTTAGAATAAGGGTACTATGGTCAACGCAGTCCAAGACCTTAAACAGATCACAAAACACCAATTGCATTCTACGATACCTCCCAAGTTCGGAAAATATGATTTAGTAGCGTTACACCATGAGTAGTTGATTTCGATTTCATGAAATCAAACTGTCTAGAATCTCGTGCTCTTTAAAATATCCTACTAATTGCTTAAGCATAATCTTTTTTTTAAATTTTGCTTAAGGATGGCTGTACACAATTTGGCCTATAAATTCCAAGATTACACCAACAACCTGATTTAAACAAAGGGACTACTCATCTTCATTAAATTGGGGAAAGTTCCGTTTGCTACTTATACACTGATTAAATATATTCAAAATTAAAAAAAAAAAAAAACTCTTTATTCAATTTAGGTCCTGAAAAGGCACCTATGAACGTCAAAACTACCACCGGTTCGGAATACAACCCAGTCATCGAGAAAAACTGGCAAAAAACTCGATCTGGTTTATCTTTTCATAATACATTTTTTTTTAATTTAATTACAACATAGAAAACATATGAGGTTACATTCGTCTTTGGTGGATGCACAGAGAGAGGCCTCACTTCCAGTCGTCGCCATCATTCACATATTGATCCACCCTGTAATAGCCTTTATGAATTAAGACTCGTTTGACATAACACTTCAACTTATTATCTGGCAAGTCGGTAATGTGTTTTGGGATTTTGTTATAAAATTTAACACCATTACCTAATAAACTATTACTGGTCTTAGTCAGCCTAAAATATGCAGTGACCAGTTTGTTATTATTTCTAGTATTTACATTATGTCGTTCTTTTACTAAATCCAGATTATCTAAATTTTTGCGGACGTATATCAAATTTTCAAGAATACATTGGGAGGGCAGAGTTAAAATACCGAATTCCTGAAACTTAGTCTTTAATGTTTCGCGAGGCCCCAAATTATAGATTGCTCGAACTGCGTTTTTGTAGTAGGAATATGGTATCCACCTCAGCTGCTGTCGCCCTCAACAAAATACAATAAGACATTAAGCTGTGGAAGTAAGCGAAGTAGGCCAACCTAGCAGTGGCAATATCTGTTAGCTGGCAAATCTTTCGAATTGCGAACGCAGCAGAACTTAATCTTCCCGCCAATTGTTTTATATGAGGACCCTATTGTAATTTAGAATCAAGTGTGATACCCAGTAACAGAACCACAGAAGAATTTATGTCTAATTGATAATAAATCTAATTGATCTGTGGTATAAGATGGTAAACACGCCGAACCTAAAGGGGACTGGTGCTCAACTACAACTGTTAGAACACACCAAAAAGTGCATGGCAATAGATTTTCAACTTAAGGTTTGGTAGCTGACTTGACAATCCCTTCCACGGTTCTATGATTTTATCATGATATTTTTCTACACAGGAAGTTTAGCGTCGGTTGCAAAAATTCGAACCTACGTCCCTCGACGTTGTATCCGAGCATGTCACCAATAAACCATCATTGCTTATTATAAGGTGACAACGGTTAGTCAGGGATAATTTAAGCATGATTAAGAGAGTCACGGTAATTCCAGAGTTAAATACTTTTTGATTGAAGATATTTGATTGAAGAAGGCGTTTCTTTGCGGAAATCCATCATTGAATACTAAAGTGGACGCTACTTTGCACTTCCGCCTGAAACTGATTGACCACTACTACGTCTAACTACAACAAAAAGAAAATCAATTAATAAATAAACATATACTTTGTATATATTAATTAAACAAAATATAAATATAATCTAAACTACATCTCTTACAAAAACATTAAATGATTCGATAGGAGACTCCTTCTCCATGAAGCCCAAAAGATCAAAGATATCGGAAGATTTTTACCAAGTATTAATGGGCCCAGAGAAAACGTTCCTGCCTTGATAATAAAAAAATCTTAAAAGTCAAACGTAGTCCCATCTACTAGTCTCATTTGTGTAACTAAACCATTCTTGAATCCACCCGAATACACATAAAAATTTCATCTAAATCTGTCCAGCCGTTAAGGAGGAGTTCAATTAAATACACACTGACATAAGAATGATATAGGTATTACAATGTTTTATATCTATACCCTAATCTTCTTTAATTAAGTTTGGGACGATCTTGAAGTAATGTTCAAAATATTTGCTTACAGAAGTGTTAACGGGGGACCGGCTCTAAAACGCATCTGCCGGAATACACATATAAGTGCTTTTTTATTATATCATAGGAGGCAAATAAGCGGGTCACCTAATGTTTAGTGATCACCACCGTCCATACAAACTAGCAACACCAGGGGTGCTGCGAGTGTCTTACCAGCCTGTGTTTTGGGGGAAAGGGGGGAAGGAAGAAAGGAGAGGAGAGGGTTGGGGAAGTGGGCCTCCGGCGTTCTCACTGACCGAACGAAAAACAACAATTTAAACACTGTTACTTCACGACGGTTTTCTGTGGTTCGGGTGGAACTGTCCCGGGCGAGCCGATCCATTCATGCTGAAACCAATAATAGCTTCAGCGTGGTTCTACCACGTACAGAAGCTGCTTGGCGACAAGCTTTCAATTTAAGGGCTATACCTAGCCAGGAGGGCTTAGAAAACTTCATACTACTATGTTTTGGTTTCACTACGGTATTTTTTTTCACCAAAAGCAGAAGGTCCCAAACTTTTCTTCTCATAGACTACTTTCAAAATTCAGGTGGTTCCGGTGGACACCCCGTAGCTACATTTCTACTATATCCCCAAAACTTGACAAAAAATGTGAAGATTAAATCGAACTTTGGAAATTTGCGTTGAGGATGAGTTCGTATTTTATATTGGTTCATTGTTCATCAAACAAGTTCATGCAAGATTGCTAGGACACACACACTACATGTCATACTTTGTCCCTTTGCACATCTGAACAAGCGTTGTATACGGCGTCGCCGACGGCGTCTTGCAAGTCTCGGCACGTTGTACTTAATTTTAAATTGCAAGTATTTACAAGTAACAGTTGCTAAGCTTCTTAACATATTATCTGCCTACATTGATAGATGAAGTCAAGCCAACACTTTGGTTCTTCACTATCGAAATCATATAAACTTTCGTCGATCCCTGGTAGTGAACCCCAAATTTTTTTTCACGGTAACTTTGGGGTCCACAGATTTCATTAATAGATAGAGTGATTCACGAGAAAGTTTTAGTTATATAATTTGTCAAGAGGTCTAGTAATTAAGGATTAATGTTGAAAGTCAAACCGCCTGGGAGTTTTCTTCGACAACGTTGCCTAATCCCTTTGAGATATAACAAAACAATTCACATAATAAACAGTGCAAACAAAGTCGCTGGTTGAACAGCTAGTCTTACATAAACATTATTATGAAATTCTCCGTAAACGGATTTCAAGAAGGAAAATATTAAAGATTTTTTTATTTAGAGGAGTTTATTTTAACAAATAATCTGTTGAAAGACGAACATGAAAAATAAGCAACATCTTGTTTATACAACATTTGATATAACAAGAAATTATCTATAACTTGTCTTGTTCAAATGCAAGCCCAAGACGACATTTGTAGTCCGGTGAAGCTGTTAAGACCTTGATGGGTCAATAGCGTAGTCATTTCGAGAAAAACCCAAGACGGCATTTGGCTTTGCCTTGTTCTTGGTCTTGCAGCAGAAGTCTTGCGAGTCTTAACAATCACCTATTTCCTATTGGTAATTATAGAACAAGTATAAATATACAATACTCTTTGAAACATAAATACATTTGTTTGTACAAGTATATTAGTTAAAATTGTTTGTTGTTAGATACAGAGAATTGTAATTTCGATACCGATACAAGAGAACATCTATGAAAACCAGTATTGAAACTAAATACTCAATACCTAATGTCCAAATCTCAGTCTGACTCAACTGCAAGATCGCAAGAGTCTTGCAGATCCAGTCTTGCTAGCTCAAATCTTGCAAGAGTCAATATTGGTCTTGTTCTTACAAAAATGCAAGACCAAGACCATTTTTGGGCAACACTATCAATAACAATGTTTAATTTACTAGAATTTAAATTGAGCTATCAGAATAAACTGTGAATAAGCTATCAGAATAAATTCAACTGTAATAAACTGTCCGGAAAAATAAAAACCCTTCCACCATTTGTGTACCCACATGTATGTCTGCGCATATGTGGTGGTGACCTGAGTTGTGTTGTTCGACTAGAGATTAAAATTTTTAGTGTCACTGTTTATTTTGTTATGTTATTCTATATTTTGTAGTATTGGTGGCGTTTTACGTAATATAGTTCAGTTATTGTACACAAGTAAAGTGGTTAGGAAGTAATACTACGAAGCACGAATTCTGAGATGGCCCAAAAACTTATGGAAAGTTCTAATAAGGGAGCCACATTCTCGTTAGAATATTGAACTGTTCACAAGACACTTGTAATATTATCACCTACCCTACAATAGCAGCGATATTCTGGAAGATCATTGCTAAAAATAAAATTGAATAAAAATAGAGAGTCACGATTTGTTCTAATATGATTACATGTGTATACTAATATAATAAAGATTGAGATTTATGATAGAAGGATTGCTCATTTGTTCGATCGTGCTAATTTCTAGAACTTAATTTTATTTAGCATTTGTTAGCCTAACAATTTGGCCTTTTTGGCGCTTTGACTTTTGCATGAAACTCAAATAGGCCTCGTAAGAATCTTAACATAAACAACTTATTTGTAACGCGTAATTTAGATCCATATTCATTAGTTTATTCCAAGATATTTATTGAAATTCATTCGATTCATGATATATTGGATATCTATACTAATATTATAAAGAGGTAAAGTTTGTGAGTTTGTGACGTTGTGATGTTGTGACGTTGTAGGGGGTAATCTCAGGAACTAGTGGTCCAATTTGAATAATTCTTACAGTGTTACATAGATCATTCATCGAGAATGGTTATAGGCTATATATCATCACGCTAAGACTAATAGGAGCGGAGCACAGATGAAAAATGTTTCAAAATCGGGATGTTTTTTCCTTTTGAGAACTGCTGTGTGTTAATGTTAGTGTATTTATTCCACGCGAACGAAGTCGCAGGCAGAGGCTAGTATATATATATAGAAGTATGTATAAATAATTTCATGGACACTTTTATCGAACTCTAACACGATATAATGTGCTATACAAGACGAAATATCAAGAAAGTAGTTAACCCTTCGTTAATTGAGAACAGCAGCATTGATTTGGCCATTCTTCTTTGTTATGTTCGTAATAGCCCGAATGAGCTTTTTATGGAAAACGAAATTGGAAAAGTTATTGGACAATTAACAAATTCGGTTAACTGAAGTCATTTTCTTAATGGATTTGTTGTTTAAACTCAAGACCATAACTAACTAATTGAACCATAGATATGCGTAATATATTTTCGTTTCGTCCGTTGTGACTTTTGAAAAGCATTTCGGAATAAATCGGAATAATTGCAAAGAAAAGTCAGAAGAAAATCACAATTTTTGTAAGGAATGTCGATCATAAATGACGATGTGAACGGCTGTTTAGTATATTATTCAAGTAATCGAAAGTTGTAAAATATACAAAATCTGGAAAAACAATATTAAAAATAAATATAACTTTATTATAATGTAGACTGGGATGAGTTTAGGAATACGTGGCGATTATAGCTAAAGTATACGAATGGCCCCATTAGCTGACAATTTGAATATTTTGAGATTGTAGTGAGTAGAATGTCTAGACACAAAATGGATTGGATGATGCAAGATTTCCTAATAGTATAAAATAATAGTGAATTTTCGATTGTCGAGATTACACGTCAATCTGCAACATAATTTATAAATAATTATTACATTTATATTTTGTATAATTAATATATAATACCTGGACGACCGAGCCTAGCTCGGTTCTTTAAAAAAAATTTTTAAAATTAATATAAACTGTTAGGTTTGCCTCACAAAGTCATTTCCCCAAAAAAAAAAAAAAATTAAAAAGATATCCTTTGCTGTCACTCGCATTTGAACTAGGGTTAGACGGATTTTCGAAGCAACCGATTTCCATCTGAGCTATTTTGTTTTGACAGCGCAATTTACCTTCATATTTTAGCTATATTTTTTCATTGGCTGAAAACTTAGATAAAAAAAGTTTTCTATGAATGGAATCCAGCTAAATCGATTTATCGTCCCTGAAGCCACCTACATACTAAGTTTGACGGAAATAGCTGACGCCGTTTCCTAGATCCTGAATATATACAAATATAAAAATATACAAGAATTGCTCGTTTAAAGGTATTAGATAGATAGATAGATAGATATACACACATATATATATTAATTGATTCTCCTTTTGATGTAGTTAGACGTAGTAGTGTTCAATGAATCCCAGGCGGAAGTGCAAAGTAACATCCCCTATAATATTTAATAATGGATTACCGCAAAGTAACGCCTTTTTCAATCAAATAAAATAATAAATTTACTTAAATCTGTTAGCTACGATTTAAACGTAAATATGGATTACAACAGAAATCAAACTTAAATTAGACCTCTATCTACCTTTGCATTTATTTGATTCACTATTGATTTTAAACGCTTAAAGTTTTCTTGTAGCTTGCATTCACAATAAATGTAGATATATTCTAGGGCATTTATTGAATGTTGTGGTGTTAACCTTCAATAAGCATTTCTTTGTAATGTTTACTTGAAATTCTAACTTAAATCTTAGTACAATGCCGCACAGTTCCAACGTTCCACGTTTTGGGCAAATCATCAATTTCCAGTATTTCATCGGTGTACTGAATGCAGTGTACGATGGTGTGGTGTGTTAAAAGGTTCTTGTAAATTTTCCCACTGGTTTATTTCTGAATATATATTTTTTTTAATTTATTATCCATGGTAGCATAAATAAGATCGGCTCTTTTTTTTATTTTGCTTATAATGTATTTGTTTGTTACTTTACATTACATTGTTACTTTTTTTACATTGTTACTTTACATCGCTACAAAAGCTCTTGTTTACTTTCACAAACAAATTTTGATGAGATTTTGAAAACGTTTCTCGAGTGTGCTATTTTTGAATATAACGTAAAGCGAAGATATATCATAAATTACTAAACACTGAGCGTAACCGTTAAATTGAATATATTATGGTATCTACATTTACTACAAGCGCCTGTCAATGATCCGACTAAGCTAAATTCATTCTATAATTCAGTGTTGCTCAGGCATTCAAGTCAGGCGTTCGTGTCGCAAAGATACGCCGACCGCAGTAAACAGTATCTCGATTATTTTGAATTAATTCGCTGTAAATAACCATACGTAAGCTAATTTGTGCTCAAACTTTACTATTGAAGTATTTAATATATATTTTTAGTGTTATCATAATCGTTTTGCGAAAAAATACGGTTGAAAAGACAACTTGTTGAATGAGAAATTGCGTGTAGAGGAGAATAAACTACCTTTATTAAATATTAAGGACTGCGTCTAAATACATATGTGAAACATCGTTGGTTATTGGATTAATATGGATAACAGGTAAGCATTATTATTAATTTCGAACATCATATATTACTTTCCATTTTAAGCTATCTAACAGAGAAGAAGTGAGTTAGAATTGATAGATATTTATATTAGAAGAATTAAAAAGATAACAATATTTTGTTATATTTAAGGTTATATTTAACCTCGCCAGGGAGATGCCAAAAAATCATGCTATAAAGGGTTTTGACTTCAAAGAGTATTAGAAAATGTTCGACTTGATAGAGCTTAGATTTTAGCCTAATAAGGAGTTAATTTAGGTTAAGTTTTAATAATTACTTCTGGCAAAGTATTTAAGATATTTGCCTGTAATATTTCGTCGGTACATCTATCTTTTTTCTAGAAATTATCGAGGTTATTAATTCAAAATAGTTATGGAAATAATGAGTCAAGCATTGTATGTTCGATATATAAAGGTAATTTATTCTTTTCGATTTATTAACGGAAATATCTACTTGTAAACTGTATACATATGTATGCGTGTGACGGTGGTTTTTATTTAGAGTATGTTTGAGTTTTTCTTTCTTTCCTGAACAGGTCTAAATATATAAAAGATAGTGCTGAATTGCAGCTCTTAATTTTGAAATTAATCCGGTTCCCACGATAGCCAAAGTTTTAAATAGAAATGACACGAGAAAAGATCTATTATTACTTTGGAGTTTTTTAAGCCATAAGCAAATTATCAGATTATATCGATACAATGCAATTAAAAATTGCATGATTCAGAAACACAACATGTATGTCGGAATGAAACGAACTAAACTACTCGCTTCAGTTCGAATAAGGGAAAAAAGGAAACCTTTCCACAATTTTGTGTAAAAGTGCATGTCTGGATATCTGTGTGTGTATTATCGGTGTAGTGTGTACTGTGTACTGTGTCGCGATAGAAGCATCTTTGTGATCACCTGGATGATCTCGGCCATAGATGCTGCCGAGATAACGCGACGTATGTGCGGCAATGAGACGTGAGGGCCCTGCCTCGTGACGCACGAGGGAGGAGTACGCGGCGTGGCCGGCCACGCGAAATCCAAATATCGAATTTACAGATTAAACGAACGGCGCCGGCGCCGGTACCTAAAAATAGAAATTACGACATTGTTTATCGTTTTTTTTAGGGGAAGATAGATGTAAACACGCGAGTTTACTCTATCTTATATTGAGAAAATTTATTATTTTGAGACGGCGGCGCGCGCGAGCCCTTGAATATTAGCCGTGACGGCGGGAAACTTCGTGATCTCACGAATAGGACCCTGTGTTATATAGTTCATTAATCGAGGAAGGCTATAGCATATATATTATCACGCTAAGCCTAGTAGGAGCGGAGCGTCAATGAAGAATGTTATAAAATCGGTGTTTTTTTTTAACTTTTTCGAGCTTCCGCTGCGTGTTTGCGTTAGGCCAAAGTAACTATTCCACGTAGACGAAGTCACCAGATTAGGCGCTCCTCGGCAGTGGCTCAAGCCCAAGGTTCGTTCCCTCGGCGTATCCGATACGAATATATATAAAAGTTTTTGAGGTATGTATGCTTGGTAGAGTTAGCTTAGGCTAGCTCAAATAGGTCGCAAATTGTACGTATCAGGCAACAACCCAAGCCGAGGTGTGCCGTTCACCCTTGAGCTACTTGTCAAATAAAAATCGGCTGAGTGCCCTAAGCGCTCGCCTTAGTAGTCCGGTGAAGCTGTTAACACCTTACTAGGTCAATATCGTAGTCAGTTCGAGAAAAAAAAAGCAGTCGAAGTCGCGGGCAGAAGCTATTCGTTAATAAAAGTTTGGTTTCTATAACTCGTTTTGTAGATTTTAGCAATTATTGTGAAGTACTAGTATTGACATAGCAATGATTGTTTTTTTAACGGCAGGTATAATCAATCGCTTTAACTGATAACAGTGCGTTTCTTAATCTAATACATTTTAACGAGCAATTCTTGTATATTTTTATATTTGTATATATTCAGGATCTGGGAAATGGCGTCACCTATTTACGTGAAACTTGGTATGTAGGTGGTTTCAGGGACGATAAATCGATCTAGCTAGATTTCATTCATAGAAAACTTCTTTTATCTTTTGGGCAATGAAAAAATATAGCTAGAATATAAAGGTAAATTTCGCCACCGCTGTCAAAACAAAAATAGATCAGATGGAAATCGGCCGCTTCATAAGTCCGTTTAACCTTTTTTTTTAATATACTATTTTTGATAAAAAGTGTTAATTTTCTGAAGCAAACATAACAGTTTATTTACATTAAAAATGTTTTTTATAGAACCGAGCTAGGGTCGGTCGTCCAGGTACTTCATTACAATTTTAGCAACATTAATAAAATTAAAATTAGCACTTTAGAATGCTAAGTAACAATCGCAATATTTCTTATCTTTACCCTTGATAATTTGCTACTTCCTAGATATGATTGGAGGAACACCTTGTGTATCAGTATGTATCGTTAGTCACAATATTCGGAATGGAACACAAACCTCATATTAGTATATTTCTCTTAATTATCCAATTTAGTAGAGAAGACATATTCATATTTGTAAGCTAAAAACTCATAAATTTTACCTCGTTAAAGAAAGCATTAGTACTCCTAACTCCCACGAGACGTCACACAAAGAAAACAAGTCACAAAGTCACAAAGGAAAGTGAAGACGCGTAGTAGACCCATCAAATACATATTTATAACACGCGAAAGGAGTCTACAGCTTCATTATTTTCGGCTTAATGTTGTTGCCTTGACAATCAGTTTTACTTCAAATTTTTTTTTTCATTAATATACCAACACTTAAATTGAAATATAACTATACAGGTACGATATTTAGAAAGGGTAGCACCGATTACCTTGTCGGGAACGTGAGAGGTAAATCGAAATAGTAAATCTACGTAATTTGATATGAAAATTGAAGTTATCTGAAATTTTATAAGAAGAAAGCTTGTTTCATATTTGACCTTGTTATTTTTGTCGGGGTTGAACAACGACATATATATATATATGTAACCGCGACTTTGTACGTTTGGAACTTCATTTAACAAAACAGTTATCATAAAAGAATCTGAATGTATTAAGTTCATTTACTTATCCACTTTTCTCTGGAACTTAAGTCGCGTCGACATTAAAAATAACTTGTGTGAACCAATTTTATTGAAACAAAATGATACTCAAAGATATACTTTAAGATTCCTTGGAGAGGTTTTATTGTGAACACAATAGTTTAGCAGTGATGCGTGTTTGAACTAATAGACAGACAGACATTTCTTAAAATTATGGAAGTTTATGTTATTACTTATTCCTAACCATCTGTAACAATTTTCTTCACAAAATTCTAAAAAAAGCAGACTTTTTAGGTTTACATTCTTATTACATATATGGATTAAAATAAGTTATTATTCTGTACATGAGACCATCCATAAATTACGTTACACGGTAAGGGGCGGAGAGATCAACAAAATATGATATGACGTCTTCGTGACGTCCATGTACAAAACTCTAAAATTTAACCTTATAGAAAAACTTTACAATATTACAAACTTTTATATAACACTCATTGTTATAAGGTTTAAATTTGATTGTATTTGTATTTGGCAGTCGACTGGGTAATTTCACGGGCGCTTTACATAAGATATCCCGCATCGTTCGCCTTAGATATACGCCGAAAGACTGATAACGACTTTGAAACTTTGAATTGGTTTAACATTCATCGACACAAATAGATTAAATCTCGTATCGTTCATTTGATTTGTTGTTTTCTTAATTTTGAATAATTCCGTTTTAAATGGAAATATATTAATAACTAGCAGTGCCCGCGACTCCGTTCGCGAGCAAGGTAATGTAAAAAAACAGTGACAGATAAAGTCATCTGAATATATTAAGTTCCCTTATTTGTCTACTTTTTCTCGTACTTAACTCAAGCTGTCATTCAAATTACAATAACTTTTGATAGAGTGGACCAATTTGAATGAAAAAATAAGTTACTTTCGGGGATATGCTTTATTATTTTCTTGCGTGCTCATACAAACAGACAGACAGATATATCTAAAAATGATTTAAATATATTCTATTACTTACTCCTAGACACTTACAACAGCAGTTTTTTTCCAAGAAACTCGAAAAACTACAGACTCGTTAGATTTACATTCTTTTTTATGGGTGTATAGATATTAGAAAAAATTATAATTTTGTTAATTTCTAAATTTAAAATTGTGACACCATGTCAGAGAAGGGTTGTCATTCAAATGTGGGACACGTACGGTGAATTCGGAAAGTCATGAAATTTGTGTAACGTAATTTATGCACCCATTGTCATGAATATTTAATTTACGGGCTTAGAGATCACAATTTTTGGAAATTTGCTTTTTGAATCGGAGATAAATATTCCCGAATCTGAGGTCAATTTATATGAATTGCGAGTGGTTATGTATTTGACGTATGTAAATGATTTTCGGGTAAACATTGAAAAAATATTTTTAATTTTTTATTTTAATTAAAATTCAAAGAGTGTTCCAAGGCATTCTATTTAACTGTTACATATAACATCATTTAGGCCCCTTATATGGTATTAAAGATATAACTCATTTGAAGAATATTCATATTGTCGATAGCATATGACAATAAATTTGGCGCGTGGTATTTTTTTTACTGTATTTCGAGCACATTTGGTATTTGTTCTATTAAAATTGTCATACCTATATATATAAAAATGAATTTTGATGTATGTATGTGAGATTGATAAACTCTTAACTACGTGTAACCAGTCACTATGACAGTTAACACACATAAATGATTTTTGAGGTTTTTATGCCAACTATTAAACTCGATACTAGTTGGTGCTAGGCTATATTTTATGGTTATTTATTTTTATACTGTTAATTTTTTATAAATTAATTTATCCCATTAATTTGGGATTTGGTCATTTTTGTGATTAAAATGTATACATACAAATTATCTATACATATATTAAGAATGCAAATCTAACGCGTCCGTACTTTATCGATTTTCGTGAAAAAAATAGTAATAATAATAGTATAAATTAAGTAAATAATAGAATACATTTCAATAATTGTTAGAAATGTCTGTTTGTTTGTATAACCATGCATCACTTCTAAAGTACTGAGTTCACAATAAAACCTCAACAAGAAAATCATAAAGCATATCCTCAGGAGTAACTAATATTTCGTTTCATTAAAAGTCGGTCCACTCTATTAAAAGTTAATGTAATTTGAATAACGATCGGAATTTAGTACAAGACTAGTAATCTATACTAATATTATAAAACTGGAGGGTTTGTTTAATTGAGTATGTTGAACGCGGCAATTTCAGAAACTATTGGTCCGATTTTAAAAATTCAGTGTTAGATAGCTCATTCATCAAAGAAGGCTATAGTGTATCTATATATATATACACTAGCACCAATAGAAGCGGAGTTCCAACAAAAGATGTTTCAGAATGTTTTTTTCTTCTGTGAATTTCCGCTGTGTGTTAGCGTTAGCCTAAAGTAATTATTCCATGCGAACGAAGTCACGGACAGAATCTAGCTGTTAGTGCTATATATGTAAACACAATGCTATAAATAAAGTAGGTCACCAATAATGATCGTTTGTAGCATACTCTGCTGTTTTGTATAACTGGGTCTCTAATAATGTACTGTCATTAATGTCACTACTGTCAATGTCAATTTTGTATTTGCCCTTCCGTATTTTACTGCATCACTGGATTGTACTCACTAAATATTCTTTGAATTATATTTCGTTAAATCACATTGAGTTTACATTTTAAACCTATAAATCTATCACTAGCAGCATATAAAAACAGAAACAAAACACATTTAAAAAAAAAACTACAATTTTTTTTATTTATTAGTTTCAAAATTTGGTCATGACTAAAAATTGGCAACTATCTTTTTTATCTCTGCTGGCCGGTATGAATAAAGATGCCCTTATTCCAATATGTCGGGACTGTCATCATCATCAGGTCATGTGTTCCGATAGAACATTATCGAGTTTCGATTTTCCATATTTAAATTTTCTGATATCAAAATTGACTTGGGCGGTTGAAAAGTCAAAAATCTAATAGAAAAAAGGCAGACTGTAGTAGACACAGTGGCGTAAATCACAAACAAAAACTAATATTTGAAGGGCTAATGGGAAAAACTGACTAAGTAGACATTTACAAAACTTTACAGGACAAACAATTTGAATTTTGAAAATACTTTATGGTGGACTTGAATACATTACAATTAATGATTTTGAAAGGAAATTTTGTACGTTATGTGTATTTAGAATTGGTTTCTTTATAAAATATGCCTAATAATAATAATAACCAACGTAGTCAAGTCACAGCCTTAGCTAGCTATGAACTACATGCTCTACCCGCGGCTCCGCTCGCGTTTTTTAAAATTGTATTAAGGAAATATAAAATTGTGAGACCATCTATGATTATAGACATGCTCTTTAAAAACAATTGTAAGTTTGACACGCACACCACTTACAGTAATATATAACAAACACATTAGATATATAAATACTAATATCATTTATTTTATCATCAACAACATATCTGAAACCTTAACCCGCCTTATAACTACTTCAGTGCTCACTTACACTGTATAAGGAACTAATTAAACAATGACTTATATATGTTATTGTAGTGATATAATATGCCCATACTGTCAATAAGTAATACGTTTATGGTCTAATTAGAAAGACCCTTTTTATCTTCAAATGTACTATTAATAATTATTGTATCGTTACCATGAATAAAATAAAATCGTTTTTATACAAATCTATCGTTGACGTTCAGATCTAGTTAAAACTGTATCGAGACGCCAACTTTTTGGTTGTCATGCACGGGAACGTCAACAAATAAAACAAAAGAAAAAAAATAAAGAGAAAACGTGTCAAGCAGTCTGGTTGTTTTTTCATCATCGAATTATCGAAAAAATCGGGATTGATCATATCAATCATCAAAACAATTATACATCAATCAGAAAAGCACCAGGAACAACTATCAAATCAATCATCATCATCATCAGAATCTAACAAAGACACATCCGTGGAAGCTCAGCGGCCAGCTGCAACACAAAGAATATCACGAGGTACGTGCATTATATCTTTACTGTTGTTAGCTGGATCTGAACGAAAACATTTGAGTTCTCGAAGACCCTCCGGGGTCCCCCAGGGTAGCAGAAAGCCACCAATAAGCATTTCGGCGGTGCGCATGCTACATCTTTTTGGTGCCGAAACCCGGGAGCTTCCATATAACGTTAATTTACGCATGGTATTACCCAATAAACAGCTTAATATCTGAGATTTCTGTTTATTCGTTTATTATTCTGTATATCTAAGTATCTATTTCTTCTGCATTTTCATTCTAAAATTATTGTGAAATCAAATTATGCAATCATTTTAATATTCAATATCGGTGCATAATTTTATTCGGTTCACAGTAATTTTATTATTCCTTCTTGATCTATATCATTATACACATCTACCGTTTAACTTAATCTTTAAAAAAATCGTATCATTTTGCGTATAATTATTTCATTTTTCGTCTTTTTGCCTCTTTTATTCAAGCGTTGCATTTTGAATAATTTGTGACAGTTAACATATACAGGCTACCACGCAGGTATCAAAAACATCGTTTTTCCGTTATACAATGTTCACTCACTTGTGTGATAGCTTGTACAGTGCCTACGTGACATCGTGCTATACAAATCTTTTCGCCCCTACCATAGTACTTTTATCATAGTGCCCGTACCACAGTAATTTTTCCTTTTAAATTTAAGGCGCGAATATATCAAATTTAGTGTGCATAAGGGTGAAATTACAATACAGATTAACAACTACACTATATTATTTATTAATTCAAATATCATTTGTACGATAATACGTAATTATTTTCACGATGTCTTTCTCAACTAAATATTCTAATCGTAAGTCGGGTACTTTAAAGAAATCTAAATCAAAGTCTCTCGATAGCGAGTATACTGAACGAGATTTGCCATCTTTGCGTAGGAAACGAACTATCGCCTTTAATCGGTTAACCAAAACTTTAGAAGTAGGCGCTTTAGCGGTAGATGATCCTAGTCAGCGCGATTTATTTCTCTCATATCATGAAGAAGTAAAACAAAATGCGGAGAGTTTTGAGGATGCTCATTTCACCATTCTAGATTCTTAATGATCCAGAATACGAAGATAATGACATTCAGGAACGATTCGATGAGATGTATTATAAGGTAATGGCGATAAGTCGTAACCTGTCTAGGGATGATTCGAATAATTCTCATCGGAGTTCAACAGCAGTTAACATCCGGTTGCCAAAGATCGTACTACCGACATTTAATGGTGACATCCAACAATGGCCGGCGTACTTTGATACATTCAATGCGTTAATTCACAGCTCCTCGTCTCTTACTGATACGGAGAGGTTTCACTATCTCATATCATCTCTCAATGGTGACGCATTAACTGTAGTCAAACCATTCCCAATGACTCATGAGTATTATCGCGATGCATATAATGCTCTCATTACGCGTTATCAAAATAAACGGGATCTAGCGTTCACATGTTGGCGGGACATTCTAAACATTGAATTCAACAACAACGATGCTCATAATTTTCGAAAATCACTCGACCTATTCGACGAAAATTTGAGCATCTTAAAAACAGTTAATTTACCAATCGATCAGTGGGATTTTATTTTAGTATATCATATTTTATCAAGACTTGATCCGAAGTATCGTCGCGATTTTGAGGAAAAGTATGCGGACGTTGAACTACCCACGTATCAACAATTAAAATCGTTTTTACAGTCTAAGTGCGAAGCTTTACTGCGTGACACGCACTTCACCGAAGCATTAAAAACGAGTAAGCCTAAACAAAATATTGCGACTGACCATCTGCAACCCAAACATCGTACCTCATTCCATACGCCTGTTGCCGCGACTCCCGCTAGTACCGATAAGAAAACCGAAAGCAGCCCTATCATCATTCCGTATACTAGCAAATGTTCCTTCTGTAAAGATTTTCATTCAATTTCAGCATGCTCTCAATTTTTGCAAAAATCGTTGGATGAACGAATGAAAATTGCTACAGAGAAAAACTGGTGCTTTAATTGTTTGAAATCTTCTCACCAACTAAAAGACTGCAAGTCTATTTTTTCATGCCGCAAGTGCAAGCGGAGACATCATACCTTACTCCATCGCGACAAAGTTAGCGACACAAATCAAACCGTGACATCTCTCCTGACAAGTTCATCTTCGCACACTACCGTATTATTGGCAACTGCAATCGTGCAAGTACGAGATGCTTCAGGTGCGATGCAATCATTCCGTGCTTTGTTTGACACAGGAAGTCAAAGTAACTTTATTACGGAATCTGCCATTAAGCGTTTAAACTTAAATACGGCTCCAGCTGACATCAATGTCAGGGGAATCGGAGGGGTAGTAGCTCCTATCATTGGTAATGTTACTTGTGACATAGGTACGAACAACAAAGTTCTTTTCAATCTAAATTTCCACGTTATTTCAAAAATATGTGACGATCAACCAAAAACAAAATTAAATACATCGGGCTGGTCACACATCAATACGTTACATTTAGCAGATCCTGGTTTTGATATCCCAGGATCCATCGATATTTTATTCGCCGCAGATATCTTCGCAAATGCGCTTCAAAATGATTGTATTAAGGGGAATATCAATCAGCCTACTGCTTTTAAATCGCTCTTCGGATGGCTTCTATTAGGCAATACTTATTTAGCCTCTAGTACACCGGTAGACGCGTCGTTAGAGATTGGTAATGAAATCAATCCATTAATTCAACGTTCCCGCGAACTTAACTCTCTCTCAAAGGCATTCGTTCCAAGTCCTGATGAAGTTTTGTGTGAACAACAATTTATAACTAATCATTCTCACGATTGCTCAAGTATATACATATTTCGCTCATCATTTAAGGCCAACGTGGAACCTACCATCGAAGAATCTCGTGCAGTTGTACTAAAACTATTCCACGCTACCGAACACCGTTTTTCACGTGATCCTTATTTACTCAACCAATGCTTACAGTTCATGAATGATTATGACAATTACACACAAATGCAATTTTTATGCGCCATGTATCGCCTAGCACCCATCAAGAAAATATCATTACTTCGTTCAGAACTGTGTGCAGCTGTTCCACTTACAAAACTCACGAAAGAAGTTTACCTAGACATATCATCCATTCACACTGTTCATCTGTGGTCTGATTCAACAGTCATTTTATCTTGGCTACACTCTCATTCGTACCATTGGATCGCTTTTGTAGTTAACCGTCGCAGTCACACTCAAGAATCGTTTTCTGCTGAATCATTACATCACATAGCCTCAGGTCACAATCTTTGTATCGTTTGGTCTCATGAGGAACTTCCACATCATCTTCTTCAACATACGTTGCCATTGCCAAACAGTGAAGAAGATAATATAGTGTCCATTGAGGAAGGTAGATCAGTTGCGTTACTTATTCGTGATGTAAATAGACACCATTTATTTCTCGATCATCTAATAAAACAGTTCTTCTCACATGTAAAAATTACTCGAATCATATTACACGTTAAACGTTTCACTCACTACATTGTAAATCCTCGAGCACGCCAAGGAGGTACAATTATAATTGATTTTGTCAATTCTGCCTCATTGCTACTAATCGTAAAGTTCGTCCAAGGTTCATCATTAGCTCTCGAAATTCTACAGCTTAAAACGAATCAACCTTTATCAAAGCAATTTCGAAAGCTAAATTCGTTCTTGGACGAACAGGGTGTCCTCAGGGTGGGCGGTCGAATATCACGCGCTGTTTTAGAATTCGATCAACGACACCCCACTCTTTTACTCAGTGATTATCCATTCACGTTCAAATTCATCGAGCCCATTCATCGTAGTTATCGTCATACCGAAAAAACTAACTAGTATCTTTTGTCTACATTTAGTCGTATCATTAGTTCTCATTTACTTAGCTAAGAATCCATTTTATTTTCCCATATTCTTCAATTTTCTTTAGAAAATACCATGGGTATTTTGGTGGGCGGTATGTATCGTTACCATGAATAAAATAAAATCGTTTTTATACAAATCTATCGTTGACGTTCAGATCTAGTTAAAACTGTATCGAGACGCCAACTTTTTGGTTGTCATGCACGGGAACGTCAACAAATAAAACAAAAGAAAAAAAATAAAGAGAAAACGTGTCAAGCAGTCTGGTTGTTTTTTCATCATCGAATTATCGAAAAAATCGGGATTGATCATATCAATCATCAAAACAATTATATATCAATCAGAAAAGCACCAGGAACAACTATCAAATCAATCATCATCATCATCAGAATCTAACAAAGACACATCCGTGGAAGCTCAGCGGCCAGCTGCAACACAAAGAATATCACGAGGTACGTGCATTATATCTTTACTGTTGTTAGCTGGATCTGAACGAAAACATTTGAGTTCTCGAAGACCCTCCGGGGTCCCCCAGGGTAGCAGAAAGCCACCAATAAGCATTTCGGCGGTGCGCATGCTACAATTATAATGTTGAATTGTAAACAATAGATGAGCTAAAGTATTGAAATCTTTCATAAATAAAAATCAAGATATAAATAATTATACTTGTTTAAGCAGTTCTTTGTATTCGACAATTGAAATAATGCTCATTGAACTCGATACAATATTCTTATATGTTACTATGGTTACTGAGTTATGTAGACAAGTAAATAAAACAAAACGACCACCAAATTGACCAAAAAATCAATATAATTTAAATTATATTTATTCTTGGAACCTAGTACTACGCATTTCTTGCACACATGTTTACAGTGAACAACATATCTTTGATAAATTTCATGACGACGAAGTCGCGTGTAACACTACTAGTCTAAAACAGAATAATATAAATTACTTCCTATAAGGTCAGCTATATGCCAGTATGAAACTCGTGAAAATCAGTCTAACCGTTTTGGCGACAGTACTGCGGGCGAAGCCACGATTAACAGTTATTTTAAATTAAAATAAACTAAATTACTATTTATAATGTCCACTATATGTCAGTGAAAGTTAAGTAAAAATCGGTCGAACCGTTTTGGACAAACCACTGTGAGCGAAGATGCAGTCAACAATTAGTTTTAATTAAAATAAACGAAATTACTTATTATAATGTCCGCTATCTGACAGAGAAAGTTACGTGAAAATCGGTCTAACCGTTTTGGAGATATCATTGTAGACCAAGCCGCTGTTAACAGATAGTGTAATTTAGAGTAACCAAAGTCCCCCGCTATAATTTCAGCTATCTGCCAATGAAATCGGAGATTACTGAGAACAAACAGACAGACAGATGAACAGTCCAAAATTTTAAAAATTGCAATTCTGTTATCAGTAGCTTGTATACTTTCATACCCAATCAGTAAAAAATGTTATTTTGATATTGCATACAGGCACTTCATTTTTATTATATGTATGTATGGATATAGAAGAAGATAGAAGATAAAGATTTCACCTTTGGTGACACTAATTTTGATGACGTCATGCTTTTATAGACGCATTCATATATATTTTGTCATCGTAGAATACACCAGACTCGTTTATGCTCTCATTCATATCCCATAGACGTAATCCGTAGCGCAATATTACTCAGTGTTATGAAATTATCAATGTGCAACTAAAAATCATTCAACTAAATACATTTCCACTTCCTATTTATTCATTTCACATTTTCAACAAGCTTGGAGTCTCTGGAGACCACGCTTTGTAACATGTTACCACACAATTATCATATGTTCAAACTAGTTTGTGTCAAAGGCTTTGAAGTCACCTTACTTAGTTAGGGTCCGTTCACAAGATCGTCCAGCAAAATTTTACCTTTTTGACCCGACCTCTCCGTAACGCTATGTCACATTTTCTGCGATTTATCAATATCGCGGCATGTACAATAATTTAAACATTTAAAACGTAAACTTTTTATGTCAACGAAAGTATATATAATTATGAAAATTTAGAGGAAAAAAATTTAGCCAAATCGGTACAATTGTTCTGAAATAAGGCGCTTACATCAATGATATTAATTTGTATATATAGATTTCTTTTGTATTTGTACATGTCACTGAACTTCTGCTAAACGACTGGACCGATTTTGATGAAATTTTGTGTTCGTGTTCCAGTGGATCCGAGAACAGTTTAATTGGAGCCGTTAGGTGGCGCTGCGGTTGGCGTTTAGGGTTTTTTTTAATTATCAAAGAAGGATAACATTCGCAGGGACCGCTAGTAACTATATAAATACGTTGTAAGAGCTTCGACAGCTCTATGTTAAAACTTGACTTGTTAGCTTATTTTTGATAACTGTCCCGTCAACCCGCCTGTATCTAAGCAACTTATTTCTTTTTCACTATTGAATTTTTTTTTCTGTGAATTCTTTGGCTTCGTTCTTCTAGTTCTCCTCTGATATCGTAGTCAGAGATCTTTTAGGTTCTTAATTTTGTTATTCCTTTTTCATTCTTTTCCATGTCTTGTAAATTTTTCTCTTATTTGGATTGATTTAGTCTTTTTACAGCTTCTTACAATCGTGTTACAGAATTTGCCAAATTCGTTTATTTTTTCTTTGTCTTCCATTATTTCTTGTATTGTTGTTTTGGTAATTGTTGTTTCTATTTTTTGTTCCAGTTCGTATCTCTTTTTGTCAAACACTGAGAAATGTAGTAAAAGATGAATAGTTGTTTGATTTGTATCAGTGTCACATACATAACCTGGATGATCTTTACATTTAAAACGATGTAATTAGTCACCGAATGCTCCATGACCAGTTATGACATGAATAAAGTTTTGATGTAGCCGGTATTCTCTGATTATTATTATTTTTTTTTTTATGTTGGAAGTTCCATTGAGGATCCTCCTACCCGTTTTCCTCTAACATAATCAGAGACCTTGTTTAGGTTACAGCTACACTTGTACGCGCAATTGCGTCCCACACCAATGATATTGAGAATATGCCATTTTACTTGCATATTTTATCTAAGACTAGCTTCTGCCAGCGACTTCGTCCGCGTGGAATAGTTATTTTATGCTAACGCTAACAACAAATGGAAGCTCGCAAAAGCAAAAAAAAAAACAACTTTGAAACTTTTTATATTGTTGCTCTGCTCCTATTGGTCTTAGCGTGATGATGTATAGCCTTCTTCGATAAATGAGCTATCTAACACTGTAATAATTTATCAAATCACGCCTTTACATCCTGAGATTAGCACGTTCAACCAAACAAAGAAACCCTTCAGCTTTATAACAGAAGTATGCTCTTCACTCTTCACTCTTCTCTCTTCTCTCGTACTTAACTCGAACAAGTGGACTGATTTTAGTGAAACAAGGATTAAGATACTCCAAAGATATTCTTTATGATTTTCTTACTGAGGTTTTATTGTGAACCTAGTACTTTAGCAGTGATGCGTGTTTATGCAAACAGAGAAACATACAGATATATCTAAAAATGATTGAAACGTATTTAATTACTTATTCCTAGATCTATAACATTTTTTTTTCGAAAAAGCACAGACACGTTAAATTTACATTCTCATTATATGTATAGAAGATAGTGTAGAGTTACAATATTCGTAGTCCGGTGAAGCTGTAAAGGTCTTGCAACGCCAATAGTGTAGTCAGTTCGAAAAAAAATCCCAAAAACCATCAAGAACTTCATTATCTACAATTTTTTTTACTTTCGTCCGTTATCCTGGAGAACCTTTGCGTTTTACGGGAAAAAAGTATACTACATATAACTTTATAATAATAGTTATCACTGTGTCAAGTTTCGTCAAAGTTGTTTCAGTAATTTCAGGGTGATATGTGTTCACAAAGGATTATTTTTTGCTTTTATGTCGAAAACAAAGTCTACCTCGATTAAAATGAAAATTAAAAAAAAAAATATATTGTACAAATTTGGCCTTGTTACCACAGTTTTTTAAAGAGTATATATATTTATAATAAGTGTAAATTTGTTGTTTCGTGTTTTCAAAGCATTATTTCGCGATATTCATATAATCTTCATTGTGAAGGTACACATATCAATGGAAACCCGTTATTAAATAAGTTACACCCATATAATATAAGCTCCGACCCACGTATCTGAAAGGCTTTTTGAATATCTACTATTGTAAATACGTTGCGTCATCCCCAACGAGTAGGTACTTGATGATATTTTACCATATACTGTGGCTTTCACGTGAGCGTTGAATAATAAATAGTTGAGATTGAACTGAGGAACTTATCAGGTACTGGCCGCATGTAGTTCAATTTCAGTTCTTTTTTATTTATACTATATTGGCTTTCTTATATGATAGGAGGTAAATGAGCAGGTGGGTCACCTGATGTCCAGTAAGTCCATAGACACTTGCAACACTAGGGGAGTCGCAAGGTCGTTGCCAGCCTATTTTGGGGAGGGGAGGAGGAAGTGAAGAGGAGAGGGGGTACGTGAGGAGAGGTGGGCCTCCGGCGCTCTCACTGGCCGAAGGAAATACAACAATGCAAGCACTGTTACTTTATGTCGGTTTTCTGTGAGAGGGTGATACTACCCCAGACGAGCCGACTCATTCATACTGAAGCCACTAATAGCTTCAGCGTGGCTCTACCACCTTTAGAGTTATCACAATTTCACCTAATATTTAATGAATATGAAAATGAATGTAGATGCAATGGTAACACGATAAGCTGGGAAGGACTGGTTTGTTGCCATTGTATGAAATATTCGACGAAGTAATATACAAAGTGATTGAGCTGTTAATCCTTGAGGATGTGTCTAGGTTTCGCTGTGGAAACGGAGTGGTGGACGAGGGGTGTACGGGAGGGAATGCGACCTATTGTGTAATAGTGGAAGGTATTAGTTTATTTCGAGCGCTTGGAAGTCCTTGTGTAATAATAAATGGCTTACACAATGTGTTACGGATACCAATTGATGGGGTGTTTATATATTTTAAGTTCGATTATGTAATTGATCTAGCAATACTTATTTTTACAAGATCGTGCAGAAAGTGGGTAGATTTTTCGATTATATTTATATACGTATCCCTATTTCTCGACTCAGTTTGTAGTCTAATCATTTGACAGATTTAAACATATGAGGTACAAACAACATTCGATTCATCGTAATTGTGAGAGTCATATCTATATGCCATATCTATACTAATATATAAAGCTGAAGAGTTTCTTTGTTTGTTTGGTTGAACGCGATAATCTCAAGAACTACCGAGCAGATTTGAAAATTTCTTTCAGTGTTAGATAGCTCATTTATCGAGGATGGCTATAGGCTACATATCATCACGTTAAAACCAATAGGAGCGGAGCACTAATGAAGAATGACTCAAAATCGGGCTATTTTGAGAGCGTCCGCTACGTGTTATCGTCAGTATTACATGCGTTGCCGTTGATAACATTCTCTCGCAAATATTTTCCGAGTTTACTTTGTGTTCCTATTCAAAAAGTTTATTCTACGTTAGTTTTGTTTCCAATTTTTGATTATACGTAGTTCGTTTATATCGCAAACATTTCCAAAGTTTATTTTGTGTTGTTATTTAAAAATTTTAGTAGTAATAATATCCAATAAGACAGGCGAGGGAATTAATGCATACTGCCAAGTCTGTAGTTGTCAATATATGTAGTTATTATGTATTCTTAAGCTTTCTTTTATGTCCAAGTTAATGAAAAGTTGTAAGCGCCAAATTCTCTAAATAATATTTCGTAAATTTTTATCTTCTTAATTTTCAAGACCACAGAATTCATGCTCCGTGGTATTATTTTTCATTCATCTCACTTATGCACAATAAACGAACCATATTACATAAAACGCCACCAATTTCACACAATATAAAATCAAGTAACAACAGGTTATGAATAAAATATAAAATCCACTGCATGACAGACTGAAATCCCGCCAAAAACTCCTCAAAAAGTTTATTGTAGGTACGTTAGTTTTGTTCCCAATTTTTGATTTGTGATATATTACATATTATAAAAATAAAGTGTGTATATAATATTAAAATAAATACTTTTTGGTGAAGATGTATGTAACATCTGTGGTGTTACAAATATCAACGGTTTTTTAATGCTATCGATATGTCTGTTTGTTTATTTGTTCCGGGTAATCTCTGAAACGGCTGGATCTTTTTTTTTCTCGAAATGACTACGCCATTGACCCAGCAAGGTCTTAACAACTTCACTACTAAGCAACTACTAAGGCGAACGCTTAGAGCACTCAGCCGATTTTATTAGACAACTAGCTCAAGGGTGCACGGCACATCTCGGCTTGGGCTGTTGCCTGATATGTGCAATTCACGAACTATCTTTTTTTTTTTTTTACGTGGGGAAATCCCTTGTGGATACCCACCCTCCCGGGGAAAGGATGGGTTATGTCCGGTTTGCACGGACTAAAACCCCACGGTGTACCGACAGACCGTAGTGTTGGGGCGGCAAGGGATCGTGCTAAGCTATTCCCCTTAGATAGCCGCCCCAACGGTCCGCCCGGCGGAAGGTGGCCGCCGGGCTCCTACCTATAGAGAGGCACCTGGGTACACACCAGCTGCCTCCCCTCGTCCGCCGGACCTGTGCAATGAGGAGATAAGCCCCCCGACTACATCCCCTCAGGTCCGGCTACGGTGGCAGGAGGAGTTGGGCAAAGCGCCGCCTCCTCCTGCCGGTCCTCCGTCGGCGAAGACGGTCACTGAGGGGATCCGCCTCACGGGCCCTCTCCGCCGCCTCCTTTTGCGAGATGACTTCCTCGCAAAAGGAGGCCACTGCTCGCCACGCCTGCTCGCTGCCGAGCATGGACGAGACCACGCTCGGCAGCGACAAATCCTCCCCTACCATCACCGCCAGAGTGTGGCGCTCCACCTCCCACACAGCACACTCAGAGAGAGTGTGTTGCGCGGTATCTTCCTCACCGTCGCACTCATGGCAGGCGGCGGTTGGCTCCCTGCGAGCGATCCGGTGTAGGTACCACCCGAAACAACCGTGTCCGGTTAGCACCTTGCCCAGCCTGAACGACAGGGAGCCCCATCTCCTTCCAATCCACTCACGCAGGACCGGACGGATGGCATTAACGGTGTGCGTTCCGAAGCGCGCGTCCGCCAGGTTCTGTATCCACCTCTCTATCGCCCCCTCCCGCAACTCTTTCCTCCTACTCTCTATCTCCCTGGGAGCCGGAGGCTCCCCACTACGTTTCCTCGCCGCCGTGAATTCGTATACGGCGGCGAGAACTCCTGCCTTCAGCTCCCAAGGAAGGAAGCCGGCGAGCGTGAAGGCCGCCACCGAGGACACCGTCCGGTACGTCCGGATCGTCCTCAGCGCCACTGTGCGCTGCGCATTGCGAAGCGCGCGCACGTTGGTGGCCCCGAGGGCGCCCGCCCAGACCAGTGCCCCGTAAGCGGCCATCGCCCGCACGACTCCCGTATACAGTCGCCGGCACCCAGCCCCCGGCCTCCCAATATTGGGGAGCAACCGGCATAGTGCCGCCGCCGCCCTAGCAATTCGCGGCCCGAGCGCCGCGAAGTGTGGCTTGAACCGCCAGCGCCCGTCCAGGGTGAGGCCTAAGTACTTCATTTGGGCCCCCACCCTGACCCGGGCGCTCTCCACCATAATGTGGGCCCCAGGTGGTGGCCACTGCCGAGGCCCATGAAAAAGTAATTCGCGAACTATCTGACCTGACCTAAGCTAACTATTCATACATATATGAGTTGTTGGAACACATATGTGTACCAAGCATATATACCTCAACTACTATATATATTTCGTATCAGATAATTTTCTAAACTATTTCAGTTCGATAAGGGAAAGAAACAAAGCCCTTTCACGTGTAAGCGTGTATGCGTGCACGTGTATGGGGGTGATATGTGTAATGTTGTTGCAGTGATGTAAGATTTTGTGTCACTGTATCGTGCGTAAAGCGCAGTCAAGGGCTCCACACCGAGGGAATGAACCTAGGCTTGAGCCGCTGCCGAGGGGGGCCTAATCTGGTAAGGGCTGAATCTATTTGAACGGTTTTTTTTCTTAGAAATGACTACCCTATTGACCTAGCAAGGTCTTAACAGTTTCACCGGATTACAAGTAATATTTGAACGGGAATTTTACGGGCAAATAACTAATTAATTAGCTGTTTTATTTTAAATTAGCGGGTTCAGCAGACGTTGTCCGCACTGATAATAAGACAAACTATACCTAAAGCTTGCCCAAGAATCATTTTATATATTGGTGAAAATGGCATGAAGATATGTTCTGTAGGTTTTGAGGTTATCGCGAACAGACATATCGATAGACGTGGCAGAGGACTTTGTTTTACACTATGATATGTAGTGATGAACTGTTACCCGTGCATTGATCAAAAATATGTTGGTCACTGTAAACATCCGCGTGAGACGTGCGCTGTACTAGACTCCAAGAATAAATATAATTGAAAATAATATGTTTGTATGTAATTTAAATTATAGCAACATATAATAATAGCTTAATTATATCGACAATATGGGCAAATTATATCTTTATAATAAAAGGTTTAACACATATTGTTCTATAATGTATAGCTTAATATTTTTAATACTTTCTTATGTAGTATAAGTGAGTACTGAGGATGGTATATAGTAGTTTAATAAGTTATTATAAGTTCCAGGTATGTGGCTGATGATAAATCCCATCCCATTCGACACACTGTTAGTATTCACATGTATAATGTACATGTTACCTGTATATGATGTGCGTGTCGTACTTACAAATATTTTTGCGAGAGTATTTCTGTAATTTTACACATATAATCACAATTTTACATCTATTTAACATATTAAAAAAACGCGTGCGAAGCCGCGGGTAACAGCTAGTTAATATTATAAAGCTGAATAGTTTGTTTGCTCGAACGCGCTATTCTCAGGAACTACTAGTCCGATATGAGAAATTCATCCAGTGTTATATAGCTCATTCATCGAGGAAGGCTATATATCATCTCGCTAAGACCAATAAGAGCTGAGCACCAACGAAGAATGTTTCAACATCGGTGTTGGATCTTCGTAAATGAAGTCGCGACTTAATGTTATAAACTTAGAAAGTATTAAAAAGAATAAAGACAAAAAGTCAAGTATTAGCAAAGCAAAAACTTATTTTTATTTCTCCGTCTTTTTTAATTTACAAAAGTCATATTTAAATATTATATACCTAATTTTATTCGTCCGCGTGAATTAGTTACTTTGTGCCAACACGCAAAGGCGGCAGAGGGGTTTTTAGCCGGTATGACTCCGACATAACCCTCACGTTGTCCCCCGGCAACGTGAGGCGTATCCCATGCAGGATTTTCCCCTCTATAAAAAAAAAGGGATAACTAATATTACAAGATTACATATAGGATACTTTTTGTCCCAGAAAACCCAAGGGGTTCTCCAGGATAACGGATTAAAGTCTAGAATCTGAACACGTTTAATTCAGGATACTTTTTGTCTTATAATATACAAGGGGTTCTCCAGGATAAAGGACGATAATTAAAAATTTGAAGTTCATGAAATTCTTAGTGGATTTTGGTATTTTTTCTTTGTGCTGTATACAGCAGTAACATTAGCTAAAAGTTAAACCATATTTCATCACCCTATGCTTCTTTAAAAAAGATAAAAAGGGCAACCAGTGGCATTCGAACCAATGTCTCCGTCGTTGCGCCAAAACCCATATACAGTACTATTGCGCTACGACGAACTGACGTTTCTATGCGAAATGATCAATCAGTAAAACGTAAGGAATTGTCCAGAATAACGAAAGGCAAACATTTGTAGCTAATGTAACAAGGCTTTTTTGCGACAGTTTAGTACAAGAGCCAGCAACGTCGGAAGAACTAGAATTTTAGAAAAGCTGATTCTTTAATATATCTTCCTTTATGCTCTTCCAATCAGGATTCAGTGGACCTGGAAGCCGATTAACGTTGTGGTTTTGAATGTGCATCAAAATGTTAAAATCTTGATTTATAAATAATTTTAGGACATTTTTTTCAAATAAATTTAAACGTTATTAAAACATGAATTTATCACAGCCAATAGCAATAAATCGATCTTACTATTAAGTAAATAACTGAATAAATCTATACTAATATTATAAAGCTGAAGAGTTTGTTTGTTTGGTTGAACGCGCTAATCTCAAGAACTACCGGTCCGATTTGAAAGTCTCTTTCAGTGTAGATAGCTCATTTATCGAGGATGGCTATATATACACATATCATCACATTAAAACCAATAGGAGCAGAGCACTAATGAAGAATGTCTCAAAATCGGGCTATTTTTAGAGCATCCGCTGCGTGTCAGTGTCAGTATTATATGCGTTGCCATGGTAACATGATAACATTGTATCAGAAATATTATTAGGGTTTATTTTGTGCTCCTGTTCAAAAGTTTATTCTAGGTTATTTTTAATTACAATTTTTGATTATAAGTAGTACGTTGCTATCACAAACATTTTTAAAGTCAATTTTGTGCTGCTATTCTAAAAGGTTAGTAGTAATAATATTCGTCTATCACAATACAGGTGAAGGAATTAATCCATATTGCCAATTCTGAAATTGTCAATATAGGTAGTTCTTATGTATTCTCTATATATAAGCGCCAAATCTTCTATATAATATTTCGTAAATTTTTATCTTCTTAATTTTGAAGACCCCAGAATACATGCTCCGTGGTATTATTTTTCATTTATTTCACTTAGCATAACAAACCATATTACATAAAACGCCGCCAATTTAACACAATATAGAGTCAAATAACACAAAATTATGAATAAAATATAAAATCCCTACATAACAGACTGAAATCCTGTCAAAAACTCCTCAAAAAGTTTATTCTACGTTAGTTTTGTTCCCAATTTTTAGTTTGTGATATACGTATTATAAGAATAAAGCGTGTGTATATAATATTCAAATAAATACTGTTTGATGAATACATATATCTGCGGTTTCATTACTTTCTTATATAGTGTAAGTGAGCACTGAGGGTGATACATAGATAGTAGTTTAAAGTTCCAGTTATGTGGCTTATGATAAATCCCATCCCATTCGATACACTATTAGTATTCATATATATAATGTAAATGTTACCTGTTACTCTAGATAATGTGCGTACCATACTTACAAATATTTTTGAAAGAGTATTATTGTTATTTACACATGTAATAACAATTTTAAATTTAATTAATACATTCAAAAAACGCGTGCGGAGCCGCGTGTAACAGCTAGTGTTTAAATAAAGTAATAATAAAATTACGGTTATCCAACATGTTTTGAAATTACTTTTCTTTTATATTTACAAAAATAGCATGAGGCACATTATTGTGAATAACAAAAATGCCTTTTTTTTATTTATTATAATTATTACAACACAGCTCTTATAATTCTACAATTATATTTAATAACAACTATAATTAATAGAACCTAAAATATTGTAGTCTTCGTCAATCACTTTGACCGCTCTGAATATAGCCCAAGTTCGGGGTAACGCATAAATAAATCAGCATTTTTTTTTTTGGCAATAATAACTCAATGTTTTAATTGCTTTTCAAAGTTAGTGAAAAAACATCATAAAATTATTTAAAAATCAATATTTTTGTCTGTAAAGGTGCAATATGCATAAACAAACGCAATGTTTACCGATAGCCAGGTAGCCCAGCTCACGCGTTGTTCGGAAGAACATAGAAATATATAAACACTGGCTAAATAAAATTCGCTATTAAAACCATTGCCTAGCTCTTAGACGAATAGTTACAGGCAAGTGATAGTTGACGTGTCGATGGGATGGTCATATTTTTTCATATTTATATTTTTCTTCAATACAATGGATTGTAAAAAAGTTTTAATACAAGTTGAGGACAGTTATGATAAAGTAAGTGGTAGAGATGATTATTTAATTTTTGATTTGATTATTTATAAATTTACGTATTATGTATGTGCAAAGTGTATATGCAGTAAGTGTCGTGACAGAGAAAAAGATATAGAATGTGTATGTATAATATGCATACATAAAATTTTCAATTCAATAGCAAACTAAATCAGGTATATGTCATATATCATTAGATCATTATATATGTCATATATTATATAGTATTAGTATTGAAGAATTATTTAATTATGAAACTATGTACAATTATAGAAATGTTCTTTAAAACTATTGTAAGATTAACATTAGATATATAGATACTAACAGTGTAATTAATGAGGATTATCATAACCAACATATTTGGAACAGTAACCAACCATATAACTACCTCAGTGCTCACTTACACTGTACAAAGAAGTAATAAAAAAATGACTTAAAAATAGATAATGATATAATGAGCCAATTTTGTCAATAAGTTTATCGTCTAATATCTTATTAGAAATACCTCATCTATCTTCAAAATTGCTAATAGTAATTATTATATTAAATTGTAAACTATGAATGTGGTGACGTCTTGAATCTTGCATATAATAAATCAAGATATAAAATTTTATATACTAAAGCGCGGTAAATACGCATATGTTTACAGTGAACAACATATTTTTGCTAAATTTCATACGGACGAAGTTGTGGGTAACAGTTAATCTAAAATACAATAACCTCAATTACTATTTACAAGGTTCGCTGTCTACCAATGAAAGTCCCGTGAACATCTGTCTAACAGTTTTGGAGAAAGTTTTGTGGGCGAAAACACGGTTAACAGCTATTATAAACAAAAATTACCTAAATTACCTTTAAAAAGTCAGCTATTTGCCAGAAAAAGTCTCGTAAAGATTGGTCTAACCGTTGCGGAGATAACACTACGGGTGAAACCACGGTTAATAACTAGTATAAACTAAAATTGCCTAAATTAATTTTATAAGGTCAGTTATTTGTCAGTGAAAGTCTCGTGAAGATCTTTTAACCGTTTTGCAGATAGTACTGTGAGCGAAACCACTGTTACCAGCTAATATAAACCAAGCTATTTGCCAATTAACCGGCTACCAAGTGTCCTAAATTCTGTCTATTGATATATTGATAATTTGTGTAGGTGGTAGAGCCACGCTGATGCTATTACTGGTTTCAGCATGAATGGGTCAGCTTATTCGGGCTAATACCATCCTCTCACAGTAAAATAACGTGAAATAACATTGTTTGCATTGTAGTGTTTCGTTCGGTCAGTGAGAGCGCCGGAGGAATACCTCTATTCCCCTTTCCTCCTGTCCCTTCCCGTACCCTCCACCTCACCCATATACAGGTTGGCAACGCACTTGCGACATCCCTGGAGTTGCTAGTATCTAGACGGTGGTGGTCACTTAATATCACGTGACCCACCTGTTTGTTTGCTTCCTATGATACAAAAAATATATATTGATAAATTAAAGAACCAGCTATTCTAAAATTCTTGTTCTCTCAACGTTGCCGGCTCTTGTACTTAGGTGTCGCAAAAAAGTCTAGTTACGTTAACTAAATTTTTTTGTTTTTCGTTATCCTGGAGAAACCCTTGCGTTTTATGGGACAAAAGTATCCTGGATGTAGCCTTGTAATATCAGTTATGACTGTGTTAAGTTTCGTTAAAATTGGTTCAGTACTTTCAGAGTAATACGGGTTTAGATTCTAGACTTTAATCCTTCATCTTGGAGAACCCTTTGCGTTTTATGGGACAAAAAGTATATTTGATGTAATCTCGTAATATTAGTTATCACTATGTCAAGTTTCGTCAAGATTGGTTCAGTACTTTCATAGTGATACGTGTAGTCTACCCTGATTAAATTTTCAAAATATATTTAATGTACAGATTTCGACTTGTTACAGTTTTATTATAGTATAGATTATTTGTTTATTACGAATGTTTTATCTACAATAATGCTTTTGTAGCAACAGACACAATATTTAAACAATATATGCTTAAGAAAAGGTATCATACAGACTTAAATTCGCTGTCAAAATGGTTACAAGACTACACAATCGAAGTTATATCTTTATTTTACATACAAAATCTTATTATTTTCACGTATAATAATACTGTGAACTTGTTATATATGAACCTCTTGACTGTACTATCCGAAAATCCGTACTCAAAGTTATATTCAGAGCGAGCAAAAAATTTGACGCGGACTTTTGATAGGTCGAATAATAATACATTAATGACCTAAAATCAAGCATCCATAAAATATCATATATTTCAAATACGCTCTGAATATCAAACCATTCGCTACTAAGTCTTCGCATATGTGAATAAATGGGAAAAAAACATCATTATAATCGTGTGACTCGTTGGTTCAGAATCAAGATTATTACCGAATGTAATAAAACAATTTGATTCTATATTTCAACTTCATATGAATGTTATGAAAGAAAACAAGGTCGAATATTTTGACTTCGTTACTCGAAGAATGTATATTGAATAAATATTGTAATGTCTGCACATACTGTTAAGAACACAAGTTTTTTAAGATGGCTAGTAATGAAAAATATGTATAAGTAATATATATATATATATATATTTATATATATATATATATATGTATGTATGTATGTATGTATGTATGTATGTATAAATTACATAGTATAAAACAAAGTCCCTTACTGCGTCTTTCTGCCTGTCTGTTCGTGATAAACTCAAAAACTACTGAAGGATATTAATACGGGTTTTCACCAGTAGATAAAGTCATTCATGGTTAAAGTTTTGGCATATAATTTGTCAAGATATTTTTTATAATCAGGGCGGGATAACGTCTGCCGTCCCCTATAGTGTATGTATAATGTTATCTGCGCTTAGTCAGATTCAACAGTCGCAATGTTACAACCAAGACAACAGCCCAAGCCGAGGGCTAAGTGTCTTAAACTCTCACCTAATAAGTCCGGTGAGGTTGTAGAGGCCCATCAGGTCAATAATGTTAATCAATTCGAAGAAAAAGTATGCGCTGGCTACACCGTTATTATTACACGAAGTTAATGTATTGTACTATTATTATTATTTTTTATTGTAGCACGGCAAAGTGACTGCACTATGCCTGATGGTAAGCACAGTACAATCCAAAAATAATAGCGACCACCGTTTGACACACTGTCCATCGCCGGTCGCCACTCTCATGCCGGCCTGTAATAAGCTGGATATGCTCAGGCTGATCCCGAAACGCGACCCGTAGAAGCGAACCACTATTACGGGCTTTTTCGCCATATACATGGTGGTTGCAACCCAGTCGGGCTGTAAAACACTACCACCCCGCAAAATATATTACATTTATAAAGATATCAATGCAAGCGAAGTCGTAGGCAGCTGCTTGTTAATGAATTATTTCCAATAACACCTCGAATATGTTTTCTATTAGTGCCGGCCTGAAATAATTCAGTGTTTATCCGCTTATAAAGAGTATTGCAATTGCTTGTAGCGATACACATAGTACCTACACAATATATCGGTATGCTATAAAATATACGCTACAGATATAAACAAATATACAGAAGAAAATAGTTTGTACCTCATCTCATATATGGTCAAATTCCGATTTTTTTTATATCATAGAAGGCAAATGAAAAGGTGGGTCACTTGATATTAAGTGATCACCGTCATCCATAGACTACCACCAGGGGAGTCGCAAGTGCGTTGTCAGCCTGTGTTTGGGGGAGGGGGGAGATCAATGGGCCAAATGTCTTAATCTAGCGTCTAGACCATTCGATACTCAGTCCCGGGCGACGCCAACGTTAAATGATTCTAATTATAACTCTATTGTTTCATTTTAACATTATATTTCTAATAATATCTAAACAGCGTACAAGATGCGGCGAAAAGTTATTGTTTTGGTTTGTTATTACTCAGATTTTAGTTTTAACTTTTATACTGTTGTAATATTGCTTTTTTTGTCTGTTCACTTTTACCTGTATATACTTTTTTTAAACTCAAGAAAGATTTATATTCAGAATTGGTGGCGCTGCGGTCTTAGTTTTGGATTTGTTTTATAATCAGTGCAAGGAAACATCAACCGGGTTTGCCAGTATACATACATACATGTCCACTCCTATTAGATACGCTTCCATTATGTTATTTTTATGTATAATCAAAGCATGTATGGTTAGCGTAAGTATTGTTAGTTTAATTCGATTTGTGTAATTAAAGCCCAAGATAAGGTTTGACCACTTGGAAACCTTTGAGTTTGTTGCTATTCACCTGAGGGCCTTGAGCGCTGGTTCTAAAGCTGATTGAAGCTGTGAAGACGCGCGTCAGTCAGCTCGAAGAAAAGACAATAAGAGAGATTCATAAAAAAGTATGAAAATGAAAGAACTTTCTTACAAAAATATAATATACATTGGGTTAATTTATCTAAACATTCGCAAATAAAAGGAAAACATAATTTGTAGTTACACAATAAAAAAGATCTTGAGTAACCAATGTTTCCATAAAGGTCCTTGATCTCAACGATTACAAAACCATTAACCAATTAAAACAAAGAATTGTGAAACATGTTAACCAACTTTATCTAAGGCAAACGGAATAAACGCTCCCAGTTTCAAGTTATAAATAAAAATTCTGCGAAGTTCGAAACACTTCTTGGATTGTGTTGCACAATTTATTACTACACAAGTCGAGATAAATTTTTATTATGCAATCTTATTAATTGAAGTAGCAGTCCATAGAATTTATAGTTGTCTTATGTTTAAAAGAGAATTTTATCTCTTTGATAATCTATAGTAACATAAAGAGATACAGTTTGTGAGTTTGTATTTTCGAGGTAATCTTTGGTAGTACTGATTCGATTTTGAAAATCATTTTACTTTTAAAAAGCTACAATATATTACTCCGGAGTGCTATAAACCTATATAGAGTACTATAACAGATATTGCCACTCCCAGGTTGGTCTACTTCGCTTACTTCCATAGCTTAATGTCTTATGGTATTTTGTTATGGGGTACAGAAGCTGAAGTGGAAACCATATTCCTATTACAAAAACGAGCAGTTCGAGCAATTTATAAAATGAGGCCTCGCGAATCATTAAAGACTAAGTTTCAGGAATTCGGTATCTTAACTATGCCCTCTCAATATATTTTTAATAATTCAATGTATGTCCACAAAAACTTAGATATGCTGGATCAAGTAAAAGACCAACATAATTTGAATACTAGAAATTGCAACAAGTTGGTCATTCCCTGCTTCAGGCTCACGAAGTCCAATAACAGTTTTTTGGGTAATAGTGTTAGGTTCTATAGCAAAATCCCTAAACATGTTACCGATTTGATGGATAGAGATTTCAAGAGCAATGTCAAGTGGCTTTTAATATCTAAAGGCTATTATAGGATGGACCAGTATGTGAATGATTATGACGTCTGGAAATGACGCTCCTCTCTGCACATCCAATAAAATCTTTGTAACTAAATTATACTTTGTAAAAATATGTAACATGAAAAGATTAACCAGATCGAGTTTCTTGCCGGTTCTTCTCGATGACTGGGTTGTTTTCCGAACCGATGGTAGCTTTGACTTTCATGAGCGCCTTCTCAGGGCCTAAATTGAATAAAGGATATTTTGATTTGATTGACTCTTTATTTTGGTAACTACATATTATCAATCATAATTAATGTACATATTATGTACATATTATCAATCATAATTAATGTACTTAAAATCCACAAAAAATCTGTATATCGGCTTAAAGGGCTTGAATTAAAGGAATAAAGTCTGTACAAAAATATTCATCACTTTTAGATTACGAGTATTTAAAAAAGTCCGTCAGACCATATATCTAAGTTCTCAGCCAAAAATGTGGCTTTGGGGGAAAAAATTAAGTTTTTAATTTAATTACGATTAAGTTTGGATGCAGGTTTCACATATACTTTACAAATCAAATATCTAAATCAAAATAGAAATTTCATGGAGATAAAGTTTACTTTTACGGCATGTTAATGGATGGCATTGGTCAGACAATATTGTGAAATAAAAATCATAAATCAGTAAAAGTATAGCGTTGTCACTGTCGCTGGCTGTGCGAGAATAGTAGGCGGGACGCGAAGGTGAGTGGCACAGAAGCAACCCAGGGTTACTGGGAAGACATATAGTTTGGATTCACAATTGGACACGGTAGATGTTACTGCAATCGGGTTCCATTGATTTCGAGGTTGATTTGAGACTTTTAGAGGTGGTAGAGCCACGCTGAAGCTATAACTGGCTTCAGTATAATGAGTCGGCTCGCCCGGGATAGTACCACCCTCTTACAGAAAACCGACGTGATGTTAAGTGCTTGAGTTTCGTTTGGTCAATGAGAACGCCGGAGGCCCAGCTCTCTTCACCTTCCCCCTATCTTCTTTCCTTCCTCCCTCCTAACACAGGCTGGCAACGCACTTACGACTCTCCTGGTGTTGCAAGTGTCTATGGACGGTGGTGATCACTTAAAAGCAGGTGACCCACATATTCATTTGCCTTCTATGATATAAAAAAAAATACGTTGCATTGATATTTGAAGCATATTTGAAAATACAATTGGAACTGGTAATAACCGATTTAGCGCAGACGAAGTTGAGCGGGTAAGCTAGTATTATATAAGCGTAATACCTAATCTACACATGAATAAAATTGAAGTATGTGTTGCTTTTCAGACAGTCTCTAAAACGGTTGAATTGATATTGCTACTGAGCATGTTTTGAATTTTTAGAGTCATAAATTCTTTTAAATTGTAGTACGGACATAATTGAAAAAAAAAAAACCTTTAATTTTGATTTAATAATACTGTATGATAATTAGGCCAACTCTGTCAGTAATTTATTGCACAAATAAATTTTTGGATTGCGCCCTGGTTTATCTGTATTAGTTAGTCTCGTTCTTGTACCATATAGGATGTAAGGGGTGTCGAATAACATCATAAGACTTAAGACACCCACGCCAACCTCACCTGTACGTGGTGCACCCTGCTGAATAACGAACGAGGCAATGGCGAAAGCGGTAGGGTCTTAAAGCCTGACTGGGTCGCGACCACCATGTATATGGCGAAAAAGCCCGTAATAGTGATGCGCTTCTGCGGGTCGCGTTTCGGGATCAGCCTGTGCATATCTAGCTTTTTGCAGGCCGGCATGATGGTGGCGACTGGCGATGAATAGTGTGTCACTCGGTGGTCGCTATTGTTTTTGGATTGTACTGTACTTACCATTAGGCATAGTGCAATCATTTTGCCGTGCTACGAGTTAAAAAAATTTTTTCTCTTTTTGACAGTATTTCCTATCTTTTACTTTAATCAAATCCCGATGTATTTTGATTTGTCTAATTAATAGATTGATGTGTCCCTATAATTATTCTCTAGCTGACGTTGGCTCATTTTAGGCGTGTTCCGACATTACTTTGATTGTAATAGCTTTAAAAATTACAATGAACTTCAGATATATTTCAAGCTGGAAATCTGTTGCCAAGATCGCTGGCATATGTAATATTTAATTTCTCTTAATTAACATTTTTTTGTTTATGATTTTTTTTTGTGTATTTTAATTTTTTATTATTCGTATTTTTAGTTTATCTATAAATGTCGCATAATCGTTATTACTATTTAAATATAGAGGGAATGAGAAGACAACATAGAAATGTTTTGTAATATTTCATAAGGATAGAGATGTTATGTAGGTATATATATATCTTCGGTACATCAAAAGAGGCTATAATTTAAGCTGTATGTTAGATTACGCAGTTTAAATTTGTCGTGGAAATTATTATACTTTTCGTAGTTGGTAGAGCCACGCTAAAGCTTCTACTGGTTTCAGCATGACTCGGTCGGCTCGCTCGGGGTAGTATCACCTGACACAAAAAATACCGACGTGAAGTAACAGTACTTGCATAGTTGCGTTACATTCGGTCAGTGAGAGCGTCAGAAGCCCACCTCCCCTCCTCCTCTTATGACATTAAAAAACCGAATTATTATAACGTAGCCATATATATGAATAATTTATGCAATTTTTAATTTTATATATAACGATTTTAACTTGATAATCTGTAAAAATAAATTTATATTCAGTAATCAAGGTATATTAGTAATCAGGTGACTTCAATTCTTATGGTAATTAACTTGTCGACTTGACTTTTCTTTAGTTTATCGTTTTACGGATCAGGATTTTTTTATATATGTCGATGGTGTCAAACTAGCATTTGGCCTATGTGATAGTAAGCGGTCACCACGCTTTTCGACCTGAGTTTACGCTGATGCCTTGACAGAGCCTTCACAGCATCACCAGGACTACATAGGTCACTGCAGTTTTTAGATGCTTGCTAGACACTAGAATACATTTATTAAATACGCTATGACTAGAAAGGGGCTAGAAAATTGGCAATTACCTGTCGTTACAACGCCAAATATAAGCACGCTGCGGTATAAATTTCAACACGATATTTATAAAATTGCTTTCCGGGAAGTAACGAACTCTTAGTACAATGTTTATTTGTATTTCAAACCGAGTCGACATCCTTGGAACAGGGATAAGAACAAATGGTCTCATATTGAATCGATAAAAATTACCCGAGATTGTAAAGTGAATCCATTGAAACACGAAAGAAGGATCATTTTTATTTGATTTGTTTTTTGTTTTATATGTATTGTCTTAATAGTTTAGTTGTTGATCAGATACACTATCTTTAGTTGTTTTGTTTTGGTAAATATAACCTAAAATGACCTGTATAATGATGTAAATATAGATTTAAATCTTTACCTCTTTAACTAAGAAAAATCAATCCCAGTAGTGCCCCTCCGACTCTTCAAACAGAGTGTAAATGTGCCTACACCATCGTGGTCTGGCCGTGAATTTCACTTCCGCACAGTTGCCGCAATCCCCTCAGCTGTGACTCGAGCCTAGATTTGATTACCCGCAGTGGAGCATTCGGGCAAGTTTTTTTCCTATTATAAGGGGGCAAACGAACAGGTAGATCAACTGATGCTAAGTGATCACCGCCGTCCATAGACACTAGCAATACCAGGGAAATCGCAAGTACGTTGCTGGCCTTTTAAGAAGTGTCGCATGTTGCTAGCACGACGCAGTGAATATTTTCTCTCACTAACTTAAAACACACAGCACAGGTCATCGTCATATATGTTCACACACAAACGCAAGCCATATATGGCGGAAGGGGTTTTTTCCATGTTCTTCAAACTCGGTTATTTTGGCTTAGCCGAAATGACAGATACAGAATACATATTTGAGTTCGTGAGATACACATGTATGCTTCACTAATCCGTATTAAAAATAATTTTGGTGTAATGAAAAAAAAAAGGTTGTGGCTCATGAGGGGATCGAACCCGCGACCTTCGCGTTATTAGCACGACGCTCTAACCAACTGAGCTAATGAGCCCTTAGGAACGAGTAGGAAATTGAAGATATCTTGCTACGGTTATCGTAAACTGTCAATTAATGTTCACACCCAAATGTTATTATTTTAATCGCCGTCCAAACAATTTTGATAATTGCTATTTTTATTATTGTTTCAAACAATTTTCTATCTTATCTTTACGTTACTTTCTGCGGCGCGGAATGATGAAAAAGACCAGTTTAATACATTTCTATAATCGGAATATTAAAAGGTAAATTGGTAAGGATAATAATTTTTTTAATTTACTTCTTCTTTAAAGCGATGATGGCTTAGTTGATAACGTGTTGGACACCGCGTCTATCGATGAAGAATCGAAGCCTTGCAACGGAGTCGGGGGTTTCAGTGAAGGAAAATATCGTGATCAACCACAGCGTGGTAATTCTTCTAAGTTCACCAAGCTAGGTACCACCTTCAGCATCTAAAACTATCGTCAAGCACCTATAATTTTATTCAGGCAGCTAAATTTGACGGCTTTAAAGGTTTAGTAATTTTTGCTTCTTAGACCACCTCGTCTGTTATAACAAGAGTTGAGATTTAGATAAATTGTTAAAACCTACAAAGATGAACAAAAAATTATGACTATATAATTATTACCTATATAATGGATAATATACCAAACATTTTTTTTATATCATATAGGAGGTAAAAGAACAGGCGGGTCACCTATTGTTTAACGATCACCGCCGTCCATAACCACTAGCAACCCCAGGGGAGTTACAAGTGCGTTGCCAGCCTGTGTTTGGGGAAATGGCCTTAGAGGAGAGGGGAAAGGAGAGGAGATGGGAGGGGAGATGGGTTTCCGGCGTTCTCACTGACCGAACGGAACACAACAATGCAAGCACTGTTACTTTACGTCGGTTTTCTGTGAGAGGGTGGTGCTACCCCGGGTCGGCTCGACTCATTCATGCTAAAACCAATAATAGCTTCAGCGTGGCTCTACCACCTACAATCTTCAATTCTTCGTACTTGATACATCTTTTTGTATAATTATGCTTTTAGTTTAACAAAGTTGACAAGGATATCTATTTAAGATTAAAATAACGATCTTACAATGTAAAATGGTGCTTTAAATTGAAAATATAATAAAATGAACAATTGGGAACATCAAACCGTGGATTTAATATTTCAGAATGGTAAATAAAGTAGATCGTTCAATAAATGAGTGAACGGCCAGGTATATGAGCTCTATACACGGAAGCTCGACGCCCTAACCGTTGACTAGCAATATATTGATCTGTCTTCTTTTCGCAGATAAACACGGGTATCTTTAATAGACTTATCGTAGATTCATTTTATTTGGTTTATTGTTTACTTTATTTTTGACAACCAGTCTTCTAGACTATTACTACTATTGTCGAGTATATTTTTCTATACATGTATTAATATTACAGGTGTGTTCATTTTCATGTTCTGACAAGGTGGTGGCTCCCCTGTCAGTACTATCTGGGGAATTTTTATGGTATGCCAGAACTTATGCTCCGTAGGATTATTTTCTAACCACTTCACTTGTGCTTAACTGATATATACTGAGTAAAATGTCACAAACATTACATAATCGAGCTTGTCTCAGATTGGGGAAGACAAAATCTGGTCGAGTTCAACCCCACTAAAACACAAGTTTGTATCTTTACCACAAAAATGACTTTCTTTGACGCAGTTCCTATCTTCCAGGGAGTTTCCTTAGTCGCCAAGCCTAACATCAGTATCCTGGGTGTCGATATATTAAGCAACGTTCACTTTGTGGGTCATTTGGAAGGAAAAGTAAAACTAGCCTCAAAAAAATTAGGTGTTCTTAACAGAGCAGGACAGTATTTCACACCTGGTCATCGTCTTCAGCTTTATAAGGCGCAAGTCTGTCCACACATGGAATATCGTTCCCACCTCTGGACTGGAGCACCTCAATGTCACCTACTTCCTCTTGATCGAATCCAACGTCGAGCGGCTCGAATCATCGGCAACAAGATGCTGTCCTCAAGGCTAGACACCCTGGCGCTTCGTAGGGACGTAGCGTCGCTTTGCGTTCTTTACAAGATCTACCACGGCGAATGCTTTGAAGAGCTGTTTGGACTGATACCTGCTGCCGAGTTCCGTTACAGAACGACTCGTCACGGACTGAAGTTCCATCACTGTAATCTCGATTGTTGGAAGTCGTGCACCGTGCGATTCTCACGTTCGTTTTTTTCACGTACGACAGTTCTCTGGAATGAACTCCCAGCGGCAGCGTTTCCGGACGAATACAATCTGCCATTTTTCAAGAAACGAGCCTACTCCTTTTTCAAAGGCCAGCAACGCATTTGTGATTCTTCTCGTTTCGCAGGTGTCCATGGACGGCGGTGATCACTTATCATCAGGTGACTCGCATGTTCGTTTACCGCCAATAGTATAAAAAAAATAGAGACAAATAACACAAAAATATGAATAAAATATAAGTCACTACATGACAGACTATGATCTCCCCAAAAATTCCTACTTGACTACTTATGTATTATTAGACTTATATACTTTTATACTTTAACTGTCTTAAGTTTACTGTAATATAATGTAAAATAAAACTATATAGGTATACCGTTACACGCGGACAAGTTCTAAACATATACAATTTTAATAAACCCTTTTTGCTCTGTACATACGAAATATCGTCAGGATAGAAAAAAAAAATGCAGGCGAAGTTGTAGTTATCAGTTTCAATATAAATTGCGTTACTTTTGCAGCTGTTAGTGTATTCAGGCAGATTCACTACCGATCTTATCATCAAGTAAGATGAGATAAAAAGTTAACTTGCAACAAAATATTATATTCAATATGAAAGAAAATGTCTATTTATTATTACGAGAAAAGCTTAACTTAAATATTACCCGATATCGTCCTTCGCTATCCTTCAAGAGAGCTTAGTTTTTAAGCCGTTGAAGCAACCCCCTGTTTACTTCATACTTTCATCGGCTATTTATAAAAGCCTTTATTTTCTTTCAAGTAAGATTAAGTATTTTTCATATAAATTATTATGATATCAATAATTATTTTGTTGGAGTTTATTATTATATTTATACAAAACTTCTCATTAGTGGATCAAACAATGTTGATCCAACTAATTTATATATAAGTACGAGAGTAGGAAGTCTGAATATATTTACAAGCAACGTTTGTCTGATACGGTATCGTCTTTTTAGTACTGTATATGAATGTATCTTCTAAATTTTATAAGTATTATCGTTTGACCTTAATATCATCTGATGTCATTTTTTTCGAACTGAGTACGATATTGACCTAGCAAAGCCTTGACAACTTTACCGTACTACAAATTGATGTCACATAACAAAATGGTCTTGGACAGTAAAGACGCCAAAGTGCAATGCTCCACTCTCAAGTGCAACTACTGAAACACACCAACAGGTGCTCGGTGACAGTTTTCCAATTTAAGGATGATAACTAGCCAGCTAGATTTAGCAAAAACCCTACCGCCATACGATAAATTTTCGTTCACGGGAAGCTTCAACTCAGTTGCAAGGATATGAACATACGTCCATCTATACTGGTTCCAACAGGTTATTAGCTAAGCTATCATCGCTTCAAGGAAATATACGTCACTAGTTAAAAGGAGGGAAATAGAAAAAATCTTATCAGTACTCTTCAACATTTATACATAGATGTACATAGATTTATGATAGAGATGAAAATATTTTCAATTTTACTGTTTCGTTCGTTTTTATTATATGTCTTTGTTGTGTTTCTTTCGTTGTACAGGTAAAATGTGTCGACATTTGTACTGTCCAAATTTTTTGTTTCGATTTCACACGTGACGATATTCCTATGAAGGGCATATATCGTTACATTGGTCGAATGTAGGAGTTACTCAGCCCAAAGTAAATAAGGGACGGTAACTCTTATAAAGACAAGTATTTGCACGACTACTATGGAATTTATTACAATATAAAGTGAATGTTCTTCTTTAGTTTTTTAGATACAAATATCCGCACGGCTATGCTATTCATTTGATTATACAGTTGAATATTTTAGTTTAGATATTAATTTTCACGCTATATAACATAGAGAGAATATTTCAAATCGAACCAGTAGTTCCTGAGATTACCCCTTACAACATCACAAACTCACAAACTTTACCTCTTTATAATATTAGTATAAGAAAGAAGAAAGAAAGAAAGAAATTATTATTATAACTCACATACTTTACTTTTTTTTCGAAATGACTACGCTATTGACCTGGTAAGGTCGTAATAGCTTCACCGGACTACTAAGGCGAGCGCTTAACACACTCAGCCGATCCTATTTGACAACTAGCTCAAGAGTGCACGGCACACCTCGGCTTGGGCTATTGCCTGATGCATGCGATTCGCGACCTATCTTTTTTTAAAGCTAACTATTCATACATAAATGAGTTGTTGGAACATACATGTGTACCAAGCATACACACCTCAACAACTCTTTATATATTTCGTATCGGACAACATTCCAAACCATTTCAGTTCGATAAGGGAAAGAAAAAAAAAACCCTTCCACTTTCATGTGTAAGCGTGTATGCGTGCACGTGTGTGGATGTAATATGTGTAATGTTGTCGCAGTGATGTAAGATTTTGTGTTCGTGTATCGCGCGAGCAGCGTACTCAAGGGCTCCTCGCCGAGGGAGCGTACCTTGGCTTGAGCCACTGCCGAACAAACTTTACCTCTTTAATATTAGTATAGATTAGAAAAAAAATTACATTTACGCTTAAAAAAAATGCTTGACATTGTGTTTTAGGGGTGTAAGGGGTGTCGAGTAATATCTTAACACTTGAGACACCCAAGCCAACATCACCTGCACGTGGTGCACCCTGCTGATCAACGAACGAGGCAATGGCTATAGCGGGGTGGTAGAGTTTTACAGCCCGATTGGGTCGCAACCACCATGCACATGGCGAAAAAGCCCGTCATAGTGACTCGCTTTTGCGCGTCGCGTTTCGGGATCAGCCTGTGCATATCCAGTACCGGGTGACTTTCGTCATTATGGCCGGCATGACAGCGGCGACCGACGATGGATGATCTGTCTCTCGGTGGTCGCCACTGTTTTTGGATTGTAATATGCTTACCATCAGGCATAGTGCAGTCACTTTGTCGTGCTTCGATAAAAAAAAGCCCCAGGGCGATGGAAAGGTTTTGAGTAAGCCATTATCTACCACTTTATTGAATAGAACTGATAAACATAATCAAAAAGGTAATCAACACCCCTGACCTTCCATTCTCATAAAATAAGGCAGAGAAATATTCGTTGACTATACTTTCATAGTTGCAGAAATAGATACTATAATACTATTGTTTCTCGGTCGTTATCCTCTTCGAGACTCGTGATATTGTCCTTGAAGATATTTTACGACAACTAAGCCCTGTTGTTTTCCTGTCAGACTCTGCCAAAATAAATTGAATATAAAGTAATGTCCGTACGGTTATAACTGATATTATAGTGAGATGACGTATATGTTTATTTTAGCAACCGCTCGAGAAAAAGGATAGCATCTAATCTTTATACATAAAAATACCTATGTGAACTAAACTTTCATGACTACTTATTTTTTACTACCAACCTTAAACCCGACTAAATATTAGTATTTGTTGCCTCCAAATGAATGTAGTGATCGAATTTCACTTGTTTACGAACGTGATAAGTTTTTATGCGTTTCACCATTCGAAAAACTCCGAATAGTACGGTTAGCGATTAAGCTGTAGAGACACAAGCAAAGTCATCACAAACCGGAGTCCTTGAAAACTGTACTCGCTGGGTCGCAGCTAAGGCATGCAATATTTGCCTGGTTTTACTATTCTATAGCTTTCCGAATACCAATTCTGTTGGTAATTGGGATCGGTAGTATACATAACACCTAAGTGTAGGTGATTGCGATACATTAGGAGAAATTAGTGGTGTCCTCCTCATTCAATCAACCACCATCGACCATATTTCATGTTAAATCTCCGAGTTAAACATAGTTTGTTGATTTATATTATTATTTTATAATTACATGTATTTACATATACAAAAATATACTACATTTTACGTAAATATTTTGATTATCCAAAAGTTTAATTTATTAAACCAAATCTTGTTACTAAAAACGTAAAAAAAAACAACCAAATGTAAGTTGCATTGAATGGAATCCTTATTGGCGTCTATTATAAAGTTTACGGGCCTCAGTAACCATCAAAATCGGGTGGACTGCAGATATTTGAAATTATTTATGATAAAAACGACCTTGCTTAAAACATACGTTTTTCTCATTTTATATGTATCGCTTCTAACCTCTTAAGAGTTGGTTATTTAAAAATCTGTCCGGAGTTACGGCATATTGCAATATCTTTAATATATATCTTTAGAATTTTCGACTTCTTCTTGAAATATATTTTATGCTATTATTTATGATCATAAGTAATTTACATTACTTATGGAATTTTTGCAGTAAAATATCTCGTTCGTTGAAAGTGGACAACTGCCCGTCCCACTGTACTACACCATCAGAGCGGAATGCGGTGGAGTTGGTGCCTATCAGAGTTGGTTGCTTCGATATCAATCCATCGACTGTGTAAGTAGTTAAAAATTTCAAATTACGTTAAGAAAATTCAAATCAAAAGTATTTCATTTAAAACACGAGAAGGCCTTTGACGTCCGGAAAACAACCCAACATCTAGAGTATATTTTCAAAAGATGATACATGTAAGCTTTGATGTGGTGTTCTTGAAGAGGCTTTTCTTATATGATAAAGTGTTGACATTATCAGGATAATAAGTATAGTGCAATCCAAAAACAATGGTAATTAAAGAAATATAACCAATCCAACGTCAGCCATTTCAGCTTCCCACCATCATATCGCCAGTCAGGCAGGAAATTCACGCTCACACCTTGGAATCGCAATGATCTCAGACGGTCTGGTGCCAGAGGAGTTTCCTCATACGAACGCTCCAATTGGGAAATGAGCTTTCTGCTGAGGTTTTTCCAGAGGACTTCAGTATGGACTTCTTCAAGGAGAAAGTAAATAGGACATTAAAGAGTCGGCAATGTGCATGTGACATTTCTGGTGTAGGAATCCATAGGCCGCAGTGAATGCTTAATATCAAATAGTCCGCATACATGCTTACTATCATCGTGGTATAAAAAACCGTACAGCTACGGCAAGCTATTCCGAAATGCGGGTAATTAAGCGAAGGGAGGAGAAATTTTAGCGACTTATTCGGGACACAGATATCACTCCATTATCTATATTATAAATATAAGGAGCACAAGTAATTGTTAATATTATATAAAAGAATGTTTTTACAACAATCAATTAAGGCTCATTATTTAAGATTATCGACTACATGGTGTTATTTGAGAATAAATATCTAGTGGAACCATCGCATACTTTTGTCATAATAATGATTTAACTTGTACAATCTAGTTTCACAAGGATTCTTGAACCATGATAGTCTGTTTCACTGAAAAGACAAATATACATTGTGTGAGTGTTAGATCTAGAGCGTGGTTTAATTAAAGAAACACCGATATCACACCTATTTGTTAAGTTGGTGCGTGGCTTCTAATTTAAAGGGTGCTTTGAAACTCGTATTAGCGAGCGTAAAATTTTACCTCACTCTTTCTAAAGACTGAAGTAAGTACCCATAAAATTGAACTACTTGACCGTTATTAGAAGCTTTATATTGAGAATAGCATATCCGTTTTCACTCACTTCTCTTTCTACCTTTATATAGCTATCCCTTTCGCACCATCTACTGTTCACCAGGGGTGACGACAATCTCATCTGACTTTAAATCATGATATGGTCTAACATGATAGACACGCTAAACCTATACGGGGTTGGCTCTCAAGAGCCGCTGCTGGAATACGCCAAAAGGCATTTAACGACAAATTTACAACTTGAGAGTGTTAACTAGCCAGGAAAACTTAGGAAAAGTCCTACCACCATATGGGACAGATATAAGCTGCAGTAATTATTTAGTATCAGATGGACTGAATAACTTTTTTAATTTTTTTTCTTTATAAGTTTGATCACGATTTTTTCGGATTTTACGTCATGATTTAGGCTAAAATACTAGTAATACGTAAAGTCCAAAGGATCTAGTCTTTTAGCACAGTTGTAGAACCTTCCATGAAGAGGATTATAATAACAAACTGATCATCACCAACATTTTCACCTGATGTCACCTGATGTTAAGTGATCACTACGGTCCATAGACACTTGCAACATCAGTGGATTCGCAAGTACGTTGCCAACCTGTCTTGGGAAAGACGGAGAATAAGGGAATGAGGAAAGAGAGGGGAGGTTCATTCATTAGTTATTTGAATTATTATGAATTCCAATAATGGTACATGTAGTCAGATATGACAGCGTCCATTAACATATCTTCATCGTAAATGTTAACGGATTTTTCTTAGCGACAAAGGCCTTTAAAAAGATCGATCAAATTCTAAAAATATTCATAATAATTCAACCAACGTAACTCGTGGAACAAAATAAAGAAAAACGGCAATAATTTAAAGAACGAATCTACGAGCAACTTTTATCTTTAGAATTAAATTGACAATAACTCGATTTACATTCAGCGGGGGATTTGGTCTTGATGTTCGCTTGTTCAAAAATGCTAATAACTTTATAAGCTTTCCGGTTACACGCAAAAAATGGCTTTTAATTAATTTTATGAAGCTTCGATTGACCACCGATTTTACCAACGTGGATTTCAATATTACAATAAGCTTCAGCTTTTGTAGAACGAAATCGTGATGAAATTATATTAGGACGTTTTCGAATCTTCGTTTTGTTTCAATCTAAAAATATATTGATATCCACCATATGTTCCTCAGAGTTGCAATTGAATAACGTTATTAGACGAGAATCTGGTCCAATGCTTACCCACAAAGCGATAGATAAAGGAAAGTTCGTTGCAGATATCACGAAATGTTGCGAATAGTTGTAGTAAACATATGATTTTCATTTGCTATATAATTTAACTAGTCATTGTCTTACAACCATACTAAAATAATATTCTTCAAAAGATTAAGTTATTGGCAAATAGGATGATGATACATTCAAAATAATTACTGAAGATTATGATGGTAATTATGAAACGATGACTGATCAATGTCTTTGGACAACATGTCGATCGACGTAGGTTTGAATTCTGCAATGATCTGGAGGTTTGTATGAAAGAAAAAATCGTGATGTGATGTCGTGATCGTGATGTGATGTGAAGCTATGAAGCTTGCAGGATTTCATTGAATGACTGTCTGGATAGTTACCACTGTCTAGTTGAATATCTGTTTCAAAGAATATATGATATGTACAGACAGCTGCATTTGAGAACCAGTTATTTTAATTTCATTTGCCATCATCTCCAGTCAGAATGTCATTTAGTAGAAAGTGAGACAAGCTTTTTAACGTTAAATTACATAAATTACTAGTTTCTGCCCGTGATTTCGTCCGCGTGGAATAGTTTCTTTAGGCTAATGCTAACACGTAGCGGAAGCTATGGAAAAGAAAAACAGATTTTGAAACATTCTTCATTGGTTCTCCACTCCTATTGGTTTTAGTTTCATAATAGCTTTTCTCGATAAACGAACTATCTAACACTGAAAGATCTTTTATTAAATCGGCTCAATAATTCTTGAGATTATTGCGTTCAAGCAAACAAACTATTCAGCTTTATAATATTAGTATAGAAGTATAGATAAAAGAAAAAAGTCCAAATGGTTTTTGTAACAAAGAAGATTGCAAAATAGCAATCCACTTTCCTCAGAAGAGTATATATCAAGATACATTACCTTACGCTAGAAATAACTGTGGTGATGTTACTTCTGCATTCGGTCTCTAAGTAAATAACAGGCACTTTAAAACTTTTGATTTCCTTTAAGTATTTCCAAGTCTTCCAAAGAAAATACCAAACTTTAGGCTCGTAGGCTAGTACGCTCGAGAGCTTTAGCTTACTAACTATGTGATTTCAAGACAGTATATTACACGGAAGGCAGTTTGCCGGTTTATCGCCTTATGCTCCCTTTTCTAAATTGTTTGATTTCATTGAACGTATAAATTTATATTTGCCTGAGAATAAATCGATTCCAGGCTATTACTGCATTGCATTTAATAGTACTAGTGGTACCACTGGACGTAGTTGGACTATAATAAGGTTTACAATCGTTTCTCTTATCTACAATAGATATATAGGTCTATAGAAAATATTGATTTTTTTAGCAAAATTTATAGTGCTATTATTTTTTAAAACTCAAATGTAATTTGGTCAGTCTGTTCTTGTTTATTTGTGGTAGTAAATTCATTATTTCTGTTTACAACTTTCAGCATCATATATTATTTATACGGTTCCACTGGGATTCGGTAAACCCAATGCTAAAATAAGCTCTCGTACAAAATGAATTTGTAAAATCTATTTTAATAAATTGATAGAGGTTTACCGTTGTGCGCACATAATTCAAGAACTACTGGACAGCTTTAGATTTTAATTTTAAAATTTTCAGCCATTACGTTTTTGCTAAGCTTTACGCATTCAATGATCCTTGAACGCGGAGACTAATTCTTTCACAGGTTTAAATCAAAAAGAAAAGAACAACAGTCGTCGTCTATTTTCGTAGTTTTGATCATATATATATATATATATTTTTCAATTTAGTTGGTTTCGCACAGAGATTAATTCACTACTTACTCCCTTGACATGTTGCATGAGCATACTATAGAAGTCGCCTAAATTTGTCAGTCGTGATTTAGTTATAAGTCAGGGTGTCGTAGTAATTTGAAAGTCCGTTCAATATTTTAAGATTAGCAATCAAATGCTTGGAAAAATTATCGAACGATTTGGTAGCGGACTCCTACGTCAAGCCTAAAAGATCGAATTGCTTTGATCATTTGAAGTGGATGTTGAATTGCTCGTATTCTTGTCGCAATGTTAATTTATATTCTTGTGAAAATTAAAAAAAAAAACGTAAATTGTCAATTGAATCTTTTTTGATTAAAGGAAACGATAAGCTATTATTTTGGTATAGTACTTATGTACTTTGCATTTATATTAGGCGTACAATTATTTATATAAGTATTAGTATACGAACTTGTATTAAAATACATGAAATAATGATAAGTTAATACATTTTTATAGTATCTGCTTTGTATAAACATTATTGGTTATAATTAGGTTTACTATAATCGTAAAGCACTAGAACTGGACACCGCTGAGCCATAATCAGAGTAAAAATGTAACAAATCTAATAAAACTCATGTATTTAGAGTACAAATAAAAGTGTCCACACCCGTCTCTGTACATCTTTTCATTACTCGCATAAGCGAGACAAATTACCAATTCAGCAGGGATTTCGGCATCAAAGTTTGCAACAGGGATAATCCGAGTTAAACCGGAATGGGTGGTAACGTTATAATGTTTTTTACCTTTTCTGTCCAGTGACCATGTTATTAAGATTAGTTTAGTTATCGTTGTTTGAATATTAACCCCTTGACTGTCCAATGCCAAAGGGGAAAAACTCAATACAAACGAATATGGATCTTATGATGTTCTGGTCATTAGACTGTTGGTAGCATAAATAAAAAAACTACTGTAATCATTACAACATTTGAAAAACATGATCAATAACAAATTTTATAATGTAAAATTATAATAAATAAAACGCTATATAGTTAAATAAATGTTCTTCTAATTAGAGATCTCGATCTTAAAAAATCAGCCAACGGGTTAGCTATATCATAGCTATCATCATCTTCTTACCCTTATCCTACCTAAGTAGGGTCGGCACAACAATTTGTTCCTTTTCCACTCTCGTCTATCAGATGCCATCTCAGTATTCACAACGTTTACACACATTTTGTTTCACAGAGTTCATCCATTTTTCAGTCTTCCTTTATTTATATATCCATCCATCCACCATCATACTCAAAACTTTTCTAGTAACATTGTTTTCATCTATCCCCATGGCATGACCGTACCAAACTAACCTATTACTCCTCAATTTCTCTGTCACGGATGCTATTTTAAACTTTCTCTGATATACTCATTCTTAATCTTATCCATTCTAGTTACACCACACATCCACCTTAACATTCGCATCTCTGCCACATGTAGTTTTCTCTCATCCGTCACTTTTGTAGCACAGTACTTAGATGTATACAACAGGAGTGGTCTTATAATAGTTTTATACATCTTCCCCTTGAGTTTCAAGGATATTCGTGCGTCACTTGCTACACCAGATACCTTTCGCCATTTTATCCATCATGCATTCCTTATGTTAATAACATTCTCCATACGTGTCAAAATTTTAAGCGTATTAAACGTATCGTCATATGCTTATGACAATTCGTTGCAGGATTCCTTGTAGATAGTTTTAAGTAATTTTTTGGATAATTTTGGATTCGATCAACTTTCTCTGGTATAGCTCGTATAAATGAAATCAAACAGTCTTTCGTTGCTATAAGACGTGGTAGCGGCCAATCGATTCCAACAAAGTAACGGCTACTATAAGATATAATGATGGATTTCGGCAAAGTAACGTCTTCTTCAATCAAATATAATAAATAATGTTTTGATGAATACAGTCGTGGACGTCGAATATTGATGCTTCAAATGCTGCTACTCTGCTTCGTGCCGCACGCTGCTCTCCTCGCACAAAATTACACAATCATGACCCATCTATCGAGAACTTTGGACTCATCGTTAAATTTCTTCACAGAGGTGAGAAATAATATCTCCTTTTATTAAATACATCTGTTATTATTTATATAACATCTTCCGGTTGCTCGTCATATAAAAATGTTCTCGGATAATACTAACGTCGATTTCCTTTGGGATATGAAGCTGTGATGTTACAATTTTCATCATTCTCTGTGACACGGGCTTTGAAGTTTCTTGTGTTATTAAAATATCTATACACATTACGTTATATCTATATCGAATTATCTATACTAATATTATAAAGAGGTAAAGTTTGTGAATTTGTGACGGTGTGGCGTTGTAGGAGGTAATCTCAGGAACTACTGGTCCGATTTGAAAAATCCTTTCAATGTTATATAGCTCATTTATACACCTATATCATCACGCTAAAACCAAGAGGAGCGAAGCACCAATGAAGAATGTTTTAAAATTGGGGTCTTTTTCCTCTTGAAAGCTTCCGCTGCGTGTTAGCGTTAGCCCAGAGTATCTATTCCGCGCTAAGGAAGTGGCGGGCAGAGGCTAGTATACTTATAACATACTAAAATAAGCTCTCCATGAAGAATGAAGATACTAAATAACATATTGAAGTTCATTTAACAGTATTATGTAGGCAACTATAAATTGCATTAAATTACGTATGATGATTGTGTCTAATTACATGCCAATTTACTTGATTATAATGTATATAAAGGAACCATTAAAGTATATTCTGCAAATTTGTTATTTATTCACATTTAAACAACATACCAATGGTATAATTTTTTTTTTGTCTATTCGGTATATTAATTTAACATCTGATAAATAAATTAAAAGGATTTAGAAATATAAGTAACCTGAATAGCTTCAAAAATTGTGAATTGTTAACAAAAAGCCAATACTTTTTGATTGCATACACGCAAGTCTACTAAAAATACAAACATTATTTTCTACCCTAAAGTTTTTGAGTGACGAAGGAGATTTTTGGATAGTCAATCTGTTTTTGAAGGTATTGAAATGAAGATGAAAGTTTATTTTAATATTATTTTGTTATATATTGCTTTATTTTAGTTATTTAAAAAATACTCGTTGACTTTGGAATGTACACAGTTTCGAAGATAATATGAGATATTCGATACTAACTGGCACGTTAGAAATTTAGAGCTTAATGAGTGCGATTTGATTTGGTCAAAAGAGTATTTAATTAAATAGAATGGCGATCGCCCAGATTTTGAAATTCGACCATAATATAGTATTTCTTTAAGTTTCAAACAAAATTTGTTGAAGAATATTAGAATAAAATGTACTGAATTGTTTAAACTTTACGTATCTATATGAACGAGCGCTCGTCCAGTGGTCGAACTTCGGCCATAGAGAATCTTTCTCTATTTTATTATTGATAACACTAAAGCTCGTCAATAGATAAAAAACGAAAAAAAATGAATAAACTTCGTCTGCACCAAATTGGTTATCACTGGTTTCAATTGTATTTTTAAACGCGAAAAAAATTAATAAAACTGATACCCAATTGCAGCCACAACTACCGTTTCCAATTGTGAATCCAGACTATCCACGGACTCACTCCAACATATACCCAAATCATCTGTGATTTTTTTTAAATTAGCCTAGAATCCGTTAGTAGCATCATCTACCAGGTTCAATTAAGATAAAAACTAACCTACATAAAACTAAATAAATGTCTCTACAACTTACTTTATCATAACTATCTTCACTTGTATTACCTTTTTATACTCCATTGTATTGAAGAAAAATATATGAACACTACGTCGAAGCGTTAAACATCGTGTCGAAGCGTCAACTGTCACTTGCTTGTTACTATTGTCTAAGAGTTAGAAACTGTTTCGAAAACAACCAAGTATTCTAAAATTCTTGTTCTTCCAACGTTGCCGGCTCTTGTACTAAGGTGTCGTAAAAATGTCTAGTTACGTTAACTACAAATTTTTATTTTTCGTTATCTCAGAGAACTCCTAGCGTTTTATGGGACAAAAAGTATCCTGGACGTAGCCTTGTAATATCAGTTATCACTGTGTTAAGTTTCGTTAAAATTGGTTCCGTACTTTCACAGTAATACGGGTTTAGACTCTAGACTTTAATCCTTTATCCTGAAGAACCCATTGCATTTTATGGGACAAAAGGATATTTGATATAATCTCGTAATATTAGTTATCACTATGTCAAGTTTCGTCAAGATTGGTGCAGTTCTTTCAGAGTGATGCGTGTTCACAGGGACAGAGAGACAGACAAAAATTGAAAAGGTTATTTTTGGCTTCTATATCGATAACATAGTCTACCCTGATTGAAATTTTCAAAAAATATTTAAGGTACAGATTTCGACTTGTTACAGTTTTATTATAGTATAGATATTAGAAGATTTATTCCATATTTAAGGTAGTATGGTCGAGTAACATGTCAATTCCATGTCCGTAGGTTCGATGCCTGGCATGTAACAATTTTTCGGAACTCACGTACATATACCAATTCATATTAGTAACAGTACTAGCTGGTGGTGAAGGGAAACATCGTGAGATAATCAGAACCCGAGAAATATTCTTGTAGAAGCGCTTTATGTGGGAAAATATAGAATTGTGAATTTCTCAAAGTTTGGGAGCACCAATACTTCGTGAACTATCATGATTATGCCCATACCTTTCTTTGTGAGACCTCTATACTGGGGTAATGGTATGATTATAATCCTCTGCTGATTATATAATGTTTATTTTCATCAGATAAATAGCATTACGACTCTGGGTGACTTGGTGATCAGTCTTCAGGAAGAACGGGGTCTCATCACAGACTATTTATTTTCGGATACATCAACAGTAGACAAGTAAGTGAAATAGATACTTTTGAGCTGCTAAGAGACAAGAACTTTTTCCGACGGGACTGTAACATACTAGGTATAAATTCCGTCACAGTGGCTTGCTTAGATGTGTCGTGTTCCAATATTAGAGTGGGTTAGAATTACATTGATGTATTGGTCTGCTGAAAAGTTCTATCCGTTTTGTGAGAACAATTTTCAACATATAAGCGCATGTTTATTTGGAGCATATTCAGCTTTCTATTTTATTACTTCATGCACTCAGAGTGACGTAGCAAATTAAGTAAAGCAGAGTTGATTAAGTTAGTTTTAAGTTTGAAGCGATAGTATATCCCTGACTACTGGTAAAATTTATCTTTGATACTCTATTTTGTACGAATTTCTCCAAGGAAAAAAAACTACAGAAACATGTAGATATTAAGATCACAATCCTAGGAATTAGCACCTGCAAACTACCGCTTACTTTTGTCGTTACAACATTTTTTAAAGTGCAGAGAATTAAAAATTTAGATATATATTAAACAAACGATGACTCCATTTTTTGCAATAAAAGAGAAATAATTAAAAAAAAATTGGATATCCAAATTGTCTTCACACTGACTAGAAGTCAGTAATTACTTAGAGCAATTATATTATTTAATAAAGTTTATGGATAAAATGGACAGAGCTTTCCGCTAGATATATGGTGGTAAAGCCATTACAATGATTATTTTTGTAAGTAGCATGTAGGGATCAGTCAGTATCCAACAACCCAGAGGCTTTTAAATCGGTATAATAAAAACAATTGAGAATCAACTCTTCTTATTCTTTATTCCTTTGATCTTGGATTGTCTTGTCTTGATGTTGGATTTTGGAATAATAAAAGAATACTTGTCCTTTGTTTTCAATGAAGTTTTAATTTAATATAGGAAGTTAAAAAGTTGTAAATAATTCCAGAGATGCGTTAAGGAGTGCTTATTCTACGACGGACGATTTTCTCGTGTACGTGCCAACGACTTCCATAATGGATAACTACAAGTTAACTTTGTAGTGAGTGTCATTTATCAGCCAGAACGTATAATAAGTTATTTTAATTAGAGGTTAAGTGAAGAGAATACAAGTTACCATAATATAAAAATATAAATGATAGTCAGGATAGTCTAGTGGTTTCACAGGTGGAATATCAATACAATGTTCGCAGCTTCGAATCCCGGCATTTACTAACGAATTTTTCGGAATTTGCGAACTTTTACTAATTTGTAAACTCTTTCTGCTGATGGTGAAGGAAAACATCGTGAGGAAACCTGAACCTGAGAAATGTTCTTGTAGTACCATCGTATGTGGGATATATATAGAACTGTGTATTGGACGAAGGAACAGTGGGCCTCTTACAGGCTATTGAGGATGAAGAAACGTATTGTAGATTAGTAAGCATGTTAAATGAAACATGTAGTGGGATATTCCTGGCCCTGAGGTAATTGGCCGTCCGAAAGGAACCGAGAACCGACTTGTTGACAAGGGTGGGCATGTAGATACCAATTACAGCAATAAACTATGCCACATGGCTTAGTTCTTACGTCTGTTTTAGACGGAATTTATCTTACTTAACTGGGTTGACAGTGATTCAAAAAATTCAAATGTGAGAGGAACCTTGTGGCATCTTTAACATTTCATAAAAGAGTGATCGTATTTATAGTTCTTCTGTGTATATTTTAACGAGTGGAATAACAATTTACGATATTTGATTAGAGTCATCAAGTCATAAGTCAAGCTTCGTCAAATAAGAATCTGTCTCTCAATTAGAACTAATTATAACAGTCTACCGTTCTTCAGATTTTGCTTCGTTGATAATTATTTTTTTAATATAACGGAGATTTTAACGGGGTGTAAGAGGTGTCGACTAACATCATAAGACTTGAGACACCCAAGCCAACCTCACCTGCACGTGGGGCACCCTGCTGATCAACGAACGAGGCAATGGCGATAGCGGGGTGGTAGGGTTTTACAGCCCGACTGGGTCGCAACCACCATGTATATGGCGAAAAAGCCCGTCATAGTGACTCGTTTTTGTGCGTCGCGTTTCGGGATCAGCCTGTGCATATCCAGTACCAGGTGACTTTCGTCATTATGGCCGGCTTGACAGCGGCGACCGACGATGGATGATCTGTCTCTCGGTGGTCACCACTGTTTTTAGATTGTACTATGCTTACCATCAGGTATAGTGCAGTCACTTTGTCGCCCTACAATAAAAAAAAAAGATTTAGTTTATGGATCAGTCACGGAAATTCTTTTTTAAGGAAATAAAAATATAATATAAGAGAAGCTAATTTTATTCTTTTTCGTTTTTCCATATAGACATATACACATACCTATTTTTGTCACTTTCTTTTTGGGGCTCGCTCATTTTCAAAAGTTGTACCTAAGTCTTTAATTTTTTGTAACTCAAAAAGTGCAAAACTATACACCTTTGTATTTTGGGTACTTGCAGGAAATAATAGTAAGAGATACTGTTCTAAAATTTTCAAAACGAAAAACAACTTATAGCAATTTTTCGGTAATTTCCCTTTAAGGGTACGGTGTACCCCTGCGTGTATAAAAACCCTGTACATACCTTAAGTTATGTCATTAAAAGATATAATTTTCTAGTAAAATAGAACAAAAATAACAAGTCCCGTACAGTGTAAATTTCGCTTTAATTTAGCATAAGAATGACATTTTATCAAGTATACTCAGACGATAATTCATCTCACGCAGCCATTTTAGGGAGGACGCTATTCAATTTGAGTGAGTATAATAAAGTATCCAAGTTTCTTAGGTTTTTTATGATTCCAGAAATTAGTAAAATAATAAACATATTTACTGTAGTAAAATAATAAATAATTCTTATTATTAAAAACACATGTCACAGTATGCCTTAAAATCTAATGCGATATTTGCACCGAATAGATAATATGAACGTAAGATGTATGTATATATGATTTTATATTGGTGTGTAAGAGAATAAGAGAATGTAAACTTCAATACTGTTTGATTAATCAACATGAGAGTTGGTACATTTAAGTGTATTTTCATGGAAAAATCATTTTACTTCATCTATGTCTTACTATAATTAGATACTAGATGGCGCCGTGCTGTATTTTATTGTTATTCAGTGTTATATTGCATTTAAATGCTAGATTTTAGCATTGGACCACATGATGACGTGGTCTAAAATTGTAAAACACAAAATCTAGAGCTCAAACTCAAATGCAGCTGTTGGAAACGCATACAGGTGTATGGCGACAGATTTTCAACATGAATGTGGTAGGTAACCAGACAGGCTTAGAAAAGGCCTAACCATCATGCTGTTGTTTCAATAGAATTTATATCTATGTTATATCGCGGTTTCCAAACATGCTATCAACTGTGCTATGTTCATAAATTAAATTTAACGCGGTGAATGTAATCTCTACTTATTCTTCCAGGAGCATAAAGAAAGGAGAGTTTTACAAGAGAATGGGTATTTATGATGAAATAAATACTATGCTATTAATATATGTAACAAAGCATGTTAAATCAACTAGCTCGTCTTTGTGGCGGTAAGTAATGCATTGTAAAATTCTCGATGTCAAATGTCTAACTATTGGAAAAATTAAGTTAGATTTATTTTAACGCCATCTATCCACTAATTCATGTACTATACATTATAAATTTTCTAAATATTTTTAATATTCCACATTTTTTAATTTAAATGAATTATTTATCCCGAAAACGGGGTTTATCTTAATTTGTGAATAATAATTGCAGTTTTTCCTGTGTTGTAAAATAATTTAAATTCCTCTTATTTACATGTCGTTCTAAAGCTCATTAGCTACCCGTCATATTATATATTTTACACGATTTTCAAACTGTTGGCCCAAATAAAAATATATAAATTTCAACATATCTATTTATCTGACTTACCACGACGGATCACTCTTTATATATCTCTATATATATATTTCTTCTGTAACTGTATATCTATATGACTGGTTCTCTATATATATTAGGTCTTTACTTATGAAATTGCCGTTTTGTATGAATAAATTTAAACGATTTTTTTTCATGTATTTTTTATTTGAATTAATCGAAGTAATCACCCATGCAATCAATGCATCTTTGCCAACGCAGTGGCAGTTTATTGATACACTTCTTAAAGAAATCAGCTGGACGGGAGGCACCAAATTCTTCAAAGGCATTTTGTACTGCCTCTCGGGTATTGATTTTTTTTTCCCGCCAAGGAGTTATCCAAATTCTGGAAAAAGTAGTAGTCTGTAGGCGTAAGGTCTGGTGAGTAGGGCGGATGACGGAGAACTTCCAACCCCAGTTCTTGCAACTTGGAGACCGTCTGCTGTGCAGTATGAGGTCGCGCGTTGTCGTGCAGCAGTAGCGGAGAAGAGCGATTGAACAATGCTGGTTGGAGATGTGCCAGCTTCTCCATCATTGTGTTCAGTTCTTCACAGTACATATCTGCAGTAATGCTCATCCCGTTTGGTAAGAAACTGTGATGAATCACATCGGCGCTAGACCACCAAACAGTGACCATCAATTTTCTAGGGCTAACTTTTCGTTTAGGGCATTGTTTAGGTGCTGAACCAGGATCCAACCAACTTGCTGAGCGCTTGCGGTTATCAAATAGAATCCATTTTTCATCGCAGGTAACAATGCGGTTCAAAATTCCTTCATTTGTGTGTCTGTTGAGCAGTGAAAGGCACGTCTCGACGCGTACTTCGCGTTGGCGATTATTGAGTTCGTGGGGCAACACTTGTCAAGTTTTTTACCTTACCAATTTGACACAAATGGACCAATATTGTATTGACGCTAACGTCGAAAGCTGCTGCTAATTCAGGCGTATATTGTGTATCATCAGCTTCCACAATCGCCTTTAATTCGTCATTGTCGACCAAAGTCTTCGGACGACCGTGAGGTTCATTTTTCAGGACAAAATTCCCAGAACGGAAGCGAGGAAACCAATAACAGGTGGTGTGTTGGTTTGTAGTGTTAGCTCCGTAAACGTTGATGTTGCTTGCCGCTTGTGCCGCGTTGCTGCCACGACGGTACTCATATTCCATAATTCCTCGAATTTTTAACGTATCCATGATGACAAAAAGGACTGAAATACGATAAAAATGTAACACTAATCAATAAACAAATGATACTTTTGGAAAAAGAATTCCGTGTTTTTAAAATAAAATTAATTTAAAATTAGAATTCTTAGCCAAACAAAGAGTATTTTGATTTGAAATGGCTAGTACTATAGAACGGCAATTTCATAACTAAAGACCTATTATTTATATATTACCTATATAAATATTTTAACATAGTTGTTTGTTTTGTGTTATATTAAGATATTTCTATTCATGCGAGTACGCAAGCGTGTGTGAGATATATTTTACTTCATTTACGCCTGTTTTGTATCTTTGTTTTTACATTAGAAAAAATACGCAATTTAAATCTCTATATAGTGGTTTATCCAAGCTATTAGGTACAGTCGTCTGTTCTAATTAATTCCGAACTTTTATTACAAAGGTAAAAATCTATTTATTAATCAATAATGGATAATATTTTATAAAAATATATTTGATCCTTTATTTTATTTGCAAGAAATTTTTGCTTCTAATGTTTCTTGGATTCAGTATTGTTCATTGTTATTCTGTAAGCGATTTTTCCGCAGTAATTGAATATTTACATGATTTTGATTATCATTTATAGACAATTATCTGCGTATGAAGACCTGCTCAAATCAATGGAGCAATACTCACGGGCGATTACAGTATTATCATACTATAAGCTAATCGAGGCGTGGGATGTGGAGGGAGAGATTGCGTTGAAACTGTCTCAACAATCGGGTTTAGAATATTTGCTGTTAACAATTCAGTATTTGGAAGGAGAAAAGTTGAAAAACGAAATCAATATTTTGGAGGATATCAGCATTATGTAAGTATACTTTTTTTTACATCAATGGCAGGAAGTAAACTGCTGGTTACAGTTGTCCATAGTAGGAGTGGTGATTTGAAATCGAGTAATGAGTAATTGATTTCTAGACATAGAAAAATCGATTATTTAATCGATTTTACACATCGAATCGATCTAGGGAATTCATTCCTGACACCATGATAGTGATTTGTTTTTTTTTTATTTGGATAAAAATAAAATTTACGGTATTATATAATTAAAAAAATCAAAACAAAGGTCGTTAATAAAGGTAAAAAATTAAGAGATCGATTTTTGAATAATCTAGAGGACTTCGATTTTTTCATGAATCGATTCCATAGACTACAATTTAATTCGATTCGGAAATCGTTTGTTTTTTTTTTTGCGCAGAATTGCCATTATATATAAATTGAATAGAGTATTTTAATTCAATTTTGAATGTTGCTGGTAGATCACGCCTATTCCTATAAACTTCCAACTTTCCTTTCCTACTTTCCAACTTTCCTTAGTTGGCAACGGGTTGTGAAATTCAGGATGGTGACTAAGTCAGGCGACGTTAGATTACCAGGATGTATTTGCTTACTATGTCATATACAGTGTGATGATTATAGCTATATTTTATACATATTCTTATGACTTTTTTATATAATATATATATTTTTATATTTGGAAGGATTTCAAGTGTGACAAAAGCTGAGAAGATTTATACAAAAAATAAACTAATATTGCCCAACTTGTCACTGAATTTCAAGTACCTAACCCTAACTCTATTGGAAAGGCGATGCGTCTCAAATTACCAATGAACCGACAGATATTACGTTCCGTCCAGATGATCGTGGTATTGTGCTCGTTCTGAAATATTTGAATATTGTCGAAATGGGGATAGAAAATTATGTTTTTGTGAAATACCAAGTTTGAGTATTTTTATTTCTTTCAATTAATCAAATCTACGGGAAAAAAAGCTTCAGTTTTTGGGATATTCATGTTTCGAATTCGTTGTTTCTATTGAAATTATTGACGCGTTATGAGAAATTGTCGAGAGTGAATTTTTAATTTAATAGTAAATTCTGATGAAAGGCAATAACTCTTTGGCTGAAGATGGACTGGTTCTCAAGTACAATTGCCAGTACATATTTATAGGTAGGTAGGTTGGGCTTTAGAAATTTCCCTATCACTATGCTATAGGTTCATTGTAGGAATTGAAACTTTTTTGAACAGTATTGTGTTTTTGCAAAATATTCTTTCAGTATCATAATAAAAAAGGCTTTCTAATAACAATTACGTATTGGACTAATTATAATAAAGCTCCTAGTTTTGAAAGGAGTTTTTCGTCTAAACGTAACAATCATTAATGCAAAGGGTTAATCTCCCTTGGAAAATAAAGTGAACAAAGCCTTAATGGCATTCTTTGCCTTTGAATACATCTTGATTTCCAATTTACACAGCGTTGTAATATTTTCTTCAGCTGTGTATTAATCGTTGTCAATAGGTCTTATTCCATTTATCCGATTAGGTTTTTTTTTTTTATTGAAGCACGACAAAGTGACTGCACTATGCCTGATGGTAAGCATAGTCTAATCCAAGAACAGTGGCGACCACCGCGAGACAGATCATCCATCGTCGGTCGCCACTGTCATGCCGGCCATAATGACGAGAGTCACCCGGTACTGGATATGCACAGGCTGATCCTGAAACGCGACGCGCAAAAGCGAGTCACTATGACAGGCTTTTTCGCCATATGCATGATGGTTGCGACCCAGTCGGGTTGTAAAACCCTACCACCCCGCTATCGCCATTGCCTCGTTCGTTGATCAGCAGGGTGCACCACGTGCAGGTGAGGTTGGCTTGGGTGTCTCAAGTCTTAAGATGTTACTCGACACCCCTTACACCCCTTAAACATTATCCTGACCGGTTTCCTTAAATTTATAATATACTAACGGTTCCGGCGGACGTTGTCTAGCCTTGTTAAAAAAACTTGATAAAAATATACTTAAACCATTCTCGTGAACTACTTTATGTACTAGTGAAAATCGTATGAAGATCCGTTGAGTACTTTTTGAGATTATCATGGACAGATAGACATACAAATAGACACGGCAGAGGACTTTATTTTATAATATGTGATGTAATTAATATAGATTCTTCTGTATTCAAATTAATTTGAAGTAATACCTTTTCAGTTATGAATCTGCAAAAAATAGTCTACGCAATTACACAACAGAAGCAAACAAACCAAAGGAATATATAGCGCAGTCAAGAGTAAATCTGGATAAACTTAAAGTTGCTCAAATTATGTTAAGAAAAGTGATCAGGTAAGAATAACTTACCGCAGTTTTGATGTTTATAATTAACCTTTACTAATATTATAAAAAAAAAAACAGCGGTCCCAGACTGGCTAAAAGTGGCTCAAAATAAAGAAAAATGGATGTCTTTGGAGGAGGCCTTTACCCAAACAGGGGTTTTTGCAAAAAAATAAATAAGACGATAGTCATAAGATCTTTTTTCTTATTATGATTATTGTGTAATAGTTAAGTTCATGTTTAGTTTGTAAGAAATATAAGGCTTTTTTATTTTTATATTTTTTATTTTTTTAATTTTTTTATTTATTATTTATAATATTATAAAGAGGTAAAGTATGTGAGTTTGTGACGTTGTAGGGGGTAATCTCAGGAACTATTGGTCAGATTTGCAGTATTAGAGAGTTCATTTATCGAAGAAGGTTATTTTTTTTTCTCGAACTGATTACGCTATTGACCTAGCAAGGTCTTAACTGCTTCACCGGATTACTAAGACGAGCGTTTAGGGCACATATTTCATAAATAGAGCGAGAAAAAATATATATTCCCCTAAATGAAGGACCCTAATGTAAATACTACTATATATTCAAAACACTTACGTTGTCTACTTTTTTCTCTTGCCTATAGAACTTGACCTATAAGTGACAAGCGTAGGTTAAGATATTGTATATTGTTAGTTCGATATATTTTATCGATGTATATAGTTAGATATATTTCGTAATATATTATTCAAGCGCATCTTCTCTACACATTCCAAAACTGTCTGTTAATTGCGCTTCGAATGCTATTTTACGGTAATTAGACATTTATAATTATAAATAGACAATAATATATAGGCATTTTTCATATATATATTCAACGTTACTTTATGAACTATATAAAATAATATTACACAATATTTTTCACTTAAATTTTGAGAATTTTATCGTGATATACAATGTTTTAGTTTGTTTTACACGCGTTGCTAGTTAGCATTATTGTCTGAGTTATTGACTAACGGTGCCATTTTTCTTTCAGTGAGTCAGTCGAGACTGAAGTATTCAGTGCCCGTCATACTCTTACGATATGTATTATCGTACTGATTGTTGTTTTGATGGCTTTCCTCGCAATTATATTCTTACTCAGAAACATAGTCACCACGATACAGGTAAAAGGTTTCACCATTATTAAACGTATCTACGTGGTATTAGTGTCTGTACGCCGTTGAGTCTATATCACTATGGACATTGTATTAAACCCGTCATAATGACTCACTTTTTGTTTCTCACGTTGCTGGGTCAACTAGTTTATGTTCGTGGTTTCGCTCGCATTAATAATTGATTTCACATATCCCTTTTCCTCGGTGAAAGGTACCTTATGTCATATATAACAAATGAACAAACTCAGATTCGTCTTTTTTTTTCTTGAACTGACTACGCTATTGGCCTAGCAAGGCCTTAACAGCTTTACCGGATTACTAAGGCGAGCGCTTAAGACACTAAGCCGATTTTATTTTGACAACTAGCTTCAGGCTGTACGATACACGTCGGCTTAGGCTGTTGCCTAGTTCGTGCAATTCGCGACCTAATTGTGCTAAGCTAAGCTGCATATTCACACTTATGTGAGTTATTGAAATATATATGTGTACCAAGCATACATACTTCAATAACTTTTATATGTATTTTGTATTGGATGATTTTTCTAAACTATTTTAGTTCGATAAGGGAAAAAATAAAATCCTTCCACTTTCATATAGCATATGTAAGCATGTGTGCGTGCACGTGTGTGGAGGTAATATGTGTAATGTTGTTGCAGTGATGTAAGATTTTGTCCGAATGTATCGCACGAGCAGCGCACTCAAGCGCTCCACGCCGAGGGAATGGACCTGGGCTTGAGCCATTGCCGAGGGGGGCCTAGGTCTCAAGTTCTCATTTATAGTATTAGTTAGGATTAACGAGTACGAAGTCAGTATATTAAATACGTTTTATAGCTCCGCGTGTTCTAATAACGTTTCTTTTTTAATTTGTACTCAATAAATAATGTTTAATTAATATGTAACAACCTTTACTAAAAGTTACTGAAAATAGCTTATGTATAAATTACATCAATTTATCTAACCCTCTTTAGTACCATAAAAACCATCACAAAATCCTCTGTAGAACGACAAGATTGTGGGAAAAAGGAAGCAATAGCACTTTATTGTAATCACGAAAGAGACGCACATTTATTATTTCTAAACTCATTCTAATGGGAACCCTTTTGTGTGTGTCGGTTGAATATTTTGTATTAGATTTCGTTCAGAAATAATATCGACATTAGCCTTTAAGATATCCATTGCATGGCCATAGGCCACTTTCCGATGGAAGGTATGGGCATAATTGGCGGTTTTGGAAACTCCGAGAAATCCGCAGTTCTATGCTCTCCAATAGTGGTACTTCAATAATATTTCTTAGGTTCAGGTTTTCTCATGATGGTTTCCTTCATCCTCAGTCGATAGCGTTACCCATTAAAGGTAATAAATGTATGTGAATTTTGAGAATATCGTTGCTTCTTGCCGGATAACGAACCTGTGGACGTTGGATTGCTATTTCATCGGACAATCCATTCGACCACCACGACTAAAATATACTATTGATAATTTATGTTATTAAAAGCTGACCCAGCCACGCGTTACTTTGCACCATAAAATAAACTAGAGTCGAAAAAGAAATTCAAAATTAAAACGTGGCGTCATCTCTGACAGATATATAACAAACAGTCAGTGGTGCAGTTTTTTATCAACAAACCAATTAAAAGCGCCATCTGTTCGAGACTGACGAAACTTACAATTAATAACAATAATCAACAATGACATTCATTTAGTTTGTAATTAAAAAATACTTTAGCCATTAATTGAATTATAAATAATCGTACCTTCCAACTTAGACTAAATCTATACATATATTATAATAAAAATGTAATTTGATCGTGTTTGTATTTTTAGACTTTTATAAAAAACTGTTACGTGTGTCTAGGAATAAGTTATAAAATACATTTTAAGCAATTAACATTTATTTTTTATTACATTAAAATAGATTTTGTTTATCAAAATGTATCCTAGTCTTAATGACGACACAACTTGAGGGCTAGAGAAAAATAGATAGGTAAATGGATTTAATACAGTCAGATGATTATGGCTTAATGTTTTTATAATCACTGTTACATATATTAAAACCTACTTTCATGAAGCGTAATTGAGTAGTTTCGGAGTTCATCGTCGACAAACCTCATGACACAGGATTTTAATATATTAAGGGTGTAAGGGGTGTCGAGTAACATCTTAAGACTTGAGACACCCAAGCCAACCTCACCTGCACGTGGTGCACCCTGCTGATCAACGAACGAGGCAATGGCGATAGCGGGGTGGTAGGGTTTTACAGCCCGACTGGGTCGCAACCACCATGCATATGGCGAAAAAGCCCGTCATAGTGACTCGCTTCTGCGCGCCGCGTTTCGGGATCAGCCTGTGCATATCCAGTACCCGGTGACTTTCGTCATTATGGCCGGCATGACAGCGGCGACCGGCGATGGATAATCTGTCTCTCGGTGGTTGCCGATGTTTTTGGATTGTACTATGCTTAACATCAGGCATAGTGCAGTCACTATGTCGTACTTCGATAAAAAAAAATTTGAATAACTTGTTTTCAGACCTTCACACGCTCCATAGACTTGAGTACACAGAAACTTATGCAAGAAAAACAGAAGAGTGATTTACTGCTATCCAGAATGTTGCCTTTACCAGTGTTACGCAGACTGCGGGCGCAAAGGACAGTCCCGGCGGAGGCTTTTGACGCTGTCACTATATTCTTCAGTGACATTGTTGGCTTCACTACCATATCGGCTAACAGCACCCCAATGGAAGTTATTAATATGCTGAATATGCTATATAGGTATATATATTTATTGAAAATATCACCAGTGACAAAGAAGTTGAGGAGTAATAGGTTAAGAGAGGCGATACATGTAACCGCCTTAATTTTTACTGTATTTTGAAGATTTTTTAAACTGGGAAGGAATAACTGAATCATTTTGAAATTTTGTAGGGTTATATATTATATACTGAAGTAAAGAAAAAAATTTTAAAAATGGCCGCCGTAAAAATGAATCTGCCAAGACTCTTTCGGAAAAAGACATCAATTTGCGGGCGTTCTCACTTCTCGTACGGTGATCTGAAATTTAAAAAATTAGTTTGTACGTGTTCATAAAACATGTATCTTCTAGTTAAACAAAAAAAAATCGTAAATTGGCACATGGTATGGGCATGTCATGAAGACAGATGAAAACCATGCGGCTAAAAAAGTTTTGAGTATGATCGTGCATTGATATAGGAGTCGAGGCAGACCGAAAAATGTATGGATAGATTGTGTGAAAAATTATGTGTGTAAAAAAAGGTTTGAATACTGAGATGACATCTGATAAACGAGAGTGGAAAAGGAAAACATGTCGTGCCGACCCTACTTAGGTGGGATAAAGCTAAGAAGAGAATGATGAGGTATACCAGGTGACTGTTTAGAGAGTAGCAATATTACAGGCGGATACTCTGCACTCGAATCTCGTTCAATTCATAAAAAAAAAATAGGTATTTAATATTTGACCCAACTATCTAGAAAAATACAAAAATTACACGCAATCCTCTACGCGCCTATGTTAAAGTACCGTGTCAGTAACCGTCGGGTGATTTTACATTCACTTGAAGGGGAACGTGAGAATGTCAGGAACAAAACAAAAGGGTATTATTGCTAGTTTTATTATTGAAAGTTATTAACTCCGGGTCGCCCATTGTAGCTTTTGGCACCGGTGATTGCACTTAGGTTTATTATTTTACTTACACGTTTGTGGCCTATTTACACTTTTGAAAGTCTTAGAACAAGTTTTAACTTAGGTTTTTTTGGTTTATTAGAATCTGTTTTAATATTATTATTGTATATGTTAAATGTGACCCTGAAGTGTCATATCCTAGATTACTGCGAGTGTCTAACCCTTCACCTGGTATATATTTAATGTATGAATATTTATATGTTATGGCCTTTGACTAAAGTCTCATCTAATGTTAAATGACGATGTAGTCTAAGATGGTAAACACGCTAAACACTAACAGCTGCTTAGCGACAGATTTTGAACTTGAGGATGGTAGCTAGCCTGGTGGACCTAGAAAAAGCCCTACCACTATAAAATACTTCACATATACATATGTTGAATGTTTACCTTCAATCGTCTGATAGTTCATGGTCACATTTAATATATAAAGTAATAATATCAAAACAAATATTAATGAACAACAAAGAGAATCTTAGTTAAAGTTTGTTTCTTAGACTCTCAAATGTATGAGTACAAATTTAAATAAACCTAGGTTGAATGACTGATGACAAAGCAGCGAAAAGCATCTCGGAATTTATAAACCTCGACAATAAAACGGACAATAAATCCTTTTGTTTGTATAAACCTCGAAAAATTATCCTTTGTTGTTTGGTTTCACTTTCACTTCACTTTTACTACATCCAACGATCATTGTATTTTAACATGACGGGTAGAGGATTGACTATAATTTTTGTATTTTCTAGATAATTAGAGGTCCTATTTTTTGATTAATTTAAAATGAGTATCAAGTACTAAGTAGCCTGTAAAAATATTGCTAACCACTAACCAGTAACCCAGAATAAATAGATTCAAAATGCTACTAGTTTTCAACCGCTGTGTTGATTAATATTACTTTATCCTATAGCTGTGTATGACTGTAACTGTATTTTTGAAGTCATTCGTATTAGGTTTTTTTTTTAACTTTATTTTTGGCAATCAATCTTTCCGATTATTGCTGCCATTATCACGTAGTTAATAATATCACAAGCTTCGTGTGATCATTCCAATATTAAAGCAACGTGTGAATCCATATTCTAACAAGATGATGGATCCCTTGCTAGAACCTTCCAGGGAGTTTTTGTGGCATCTCAGAATTTCATGCTCCGTGTTATTATTTTCCACTTCACTTATGCATAATAAACTAACTATATTACGTAAAACACCACCAAATTTACACAATATATAGTCAAAATCAATCAGTCAAGATTATGAATAAAATATAAAATCCACTACATGACAGACTAAAATCCCGCCAAAAACTCCAATCGTATTAGGTTGCTACATAACTACATGTTGTTATAGAGTTATAGATTGAATTCCGCTGAATGAACTATTCTAACTCTTACGTTGCATTTATTGTCAAATTTTAATAGAGTATTATGAATTTTATGTCGTTGCAAGTTAATTTAAAACCATAGTCGTTTTGTAAACTTCATTATTATTATGACACTATTAATTATAGGTTATTCGATGAGAAAATAATGCTGTACAACGTATACAAAGTGGAGACAATCGGCGATTCGTACATGGCTGTCTCCGGACTACCACAGAGGAATGGTTAGTTTCTTTTAATTACTAAATTATATGATAACCTATATAGTCTATATGATGGAGAAAGCGTTAGGTCATTAATATAACGATCACAAAGAGCGGCATTATAAGCAACCTCGTGATATATTATAGCCATATGAAAAGGTCGGTGGGTAGAGATGAATACTTTTTGAAGGTAGACGATACTTTTGCGTCGATATATACTACTTGATGCCAATAAACTCCATGGTGGTGATTTTTTTTTCTCGAATTGTCTACACTACTGACCTCGCAAGGTCTTAACAGCTTCACCGGACTACTAAGGCTAGCGCTTAGGACACTCAGCCGATTTTATTTGACAGCTAGCTCAAGGGTGCGCGGCACACTTCTGCTTGGGCTGTTGCCTGATACGTGCAATTCGCGACCTATCTGAGCTGACCTAAGCTAACTATTCATACATATTTGAGTTGTTGGAACAAATATGTTTACCAAGCATACATACCTCAACAACTCTTATATATATTTCGTATCGGATAATTTTGTAAACTGTTTCAGTTCGATAAGGGAAAGAAACAAAACCCTTCCACTTTCATTTGTAAGCGTGTATGCGTGCACGTATGTGGAGGTGATATGCGTAATGTTGTTGCAGTGGTGTAAGATTTTGTGTGAGTGTATCACGCGGGCAGCGCACTCAAGGGCTCCATGCTGATGGAACGGATCTAGGCTTGAGCTGCTGCCGAGGGGGGCATAATCTGGTGTGGTGAATTCTTTTTACTGTGAAATGTGTTTTCTTTAATTGTATTATAGTGCTACGTAACCCGTATAAACTTTTATTTATTTATTTAAGGTCCACAAAACAGAGTTCAATGAATAGACATGGAGACGAAATCTACTAAATGTGAACACAGCAGATATAAAATAAGAAGACAAGGACATATTATTAAAACAAAGATAAATTAAATTAAATCAAACCTTAAGATAAAAAAAATCTAGTTAAGACCAAAGAAACAAAAAAAAAAAAAACAAATCATCACTACATGTTATAAAACAAAGTCCTTTGCCACGTCTGTCTGTCTGTTTGTTTGTTCGTGACAAACACAAAAATTACTTAACTTATTTTCTTGTAGTTTTCACCAATAGGTGAAATTATTGTTAATAGTTAGTAAAAAAAATATTATTAGGACGGGACAACGTCCGCCATGTCCGCTGGTACAAAATAATAATAAAAACTTTTTCAGGCAACAGGCATGCTTGTGAAATAGCAGATATGTCACTATCACTGATGCGCAGTTTGGAAGGGGCCAAAGTGCCGCACCATCCTACAGAGTTGCTTCGCATCCGCGTGGGACTGAACACGGGGCCGTGTGTAGCCGGCGTCGTTGGCACCACCATGCCTCGTTACTGCCTCTTCGGGGACACCATCAACACGGCTAGCAGGATGGAGAGTACCGGAGAAGGTAGTATTATTAAAGCAGCTACTACGCATTGTAATAAACACAGTGCAGTTCTAAAACAAAAATGGCCACGGAGAGATCCACAAACCATTTCTATTTGTCGTCTTTATACCCATTTACGAGCTTGTCTGCTGCTGAATACACGTTGTCTGATCTCAAAAAGCCACGACATAAACAAAAGTTTCTGTTTAATGATCCCAAAACGCGACAAACTAAAAGAGTCACTGTAACAGGTTTATCACCATATCTATAGTGGTCACAATTGAATCAAGAACATACACTCTATAACCCCATTTGTTTACGGAATTTACATAAGTTAACACCAAAACGCGACACGACTTAGCGTGCATTACGTCGGGTCTTGCAACTTGTGTATGGTAGTCTCTTATAGTAGTCTAGATGGATACTGTTGCGTGGATTTTGAAAGGTTATTAAAAGGTTTCAAAGGTAGCAAGATTAGTAGTTAGTATTTAAAAAGGAAGCCCTTTATTATTACTTGACTACAATAAAAGTATTCGGCACTAAAAAGAGCGATTTCGATATGGATTTGCCATATAAAAACAAAAGAATGTGACACAGGCAAATATTTTGCGACGTCAATTTAAAAAATGTTATGCGAAGGTATCTTATAAATATTTCATAGTAAAATATCTATTATAATTTTATTTACAGCCATGAAGATTCACATATCCTATACGACAAAGAAAGCTTTAGAAGAAAATGGCAATTATCAAATGGAATCTAGAGGAGTCATCGATATTGCGGTGAGTGAATTTCTTTGACTTGTTATTTACACGATTCTCCGTTCATCTTCCGTTTTACTGTATAATATAATATTGTAATGTATAATATACAATTAAAGATAGTCTTGTGTTAGCATAAAGTGGACAACACTGAAATTTCTCCATGATAAAAACTCTGAGATGTGCGTATGTTTGCATCCGTGAAACGGTGTTAGATTATCGATCTCGGAGACAAACTTACATTTTTATGTATATATATAGATAATATATAAGAGATCTTCAGCTGCCAAAGACTTTATCTGCATCTGTACCTCTATATTTTTTTTTTTAATTGAAGCACGACAAAGTGACTGCACTATGCCTGATGGTAAGCATAGTACAATCCAAACAGTGGAACAGTAGCGACCACCACGAGACAGATCATTCATCGTCGGTCGCCGCTGTCATGCCGGCCATAATGACGAAAGTCACCTGGTACTGGATATGCACAGGCTGATCCCAAAATGCGACGCGCAAAAGCGAGTCACTATGACGGACTTTTTCGCTATATACATGGTGGTTGCGACCCAGTCGGGCTGTATAACCCTACCACCCCGCTATCGCCATTGCCTCGTTCGTTGATCAGCAGGGTGCACCACGTGCAGGTGAGGTTGGCTTGGGTGTCTCAAGTCTTAAGATGTTACTCGACACCCCTTGCACCCCATAAATATTGATACCATACATTATCTTCGTGTAAATTCAACGATTCATAACTGTTATGCCGAGATAGCTCTTAGATGGTAGATGTTTTTCGAACGAAATCAATATTTGAAAGGTTTTACCAAGCGGAACGTGTTCTTAACGCTCCTCAAGCCTTTAAACTAGCGTCGCATACTAAAGCCTCATTGTGTTGTACTATTCCAGTTGAAATTCAGCTAGAATAGTACAACGCAACGTGGTGATAGTACGCAAGATTAGTATGCCTTGACGCGCATAAAGAATACGTTCTATTTAGCGAAGCCTTTAGTGTTATCTTTTATATATATGCGCTATTCTAATTTATAAAGTATATTTCCTTAAAGTTTCTTCAAGTGAGTCGTTTTTATATTAAATAATAACATAATCCTCATAAACTTTCGCGTTAATAATTTTAATAGGATTTATTATAGTATGATGTATATTATTTTAGTACCAGGTGAATGATTAAAGCGTGACACCCTTCTATCGTATGGTAGTTCATAGTCACATTTAACATACAAAATAATTATATCAAAACAAATACTAATAAACTACAAAGAGCACCTTACTTAAAATTTGTTTTAAAACGTAAAAGTATAAGCACGATACGTTTTTATTATTATTTTTTATTTGTTATAAAACGAGAAGCAAGTAATAAGTAAACCGTGAATTTGAAATCTTCTTAGGTGTATTATCGTGGAGAGGTAACAAACAGACTGACAAACGTCACTTTTCGTTTTATAAAATTAACTAGTTTCTGCTCGCTGTTTCGCTCGCGTTAATGTAGATTTGAGTTATCTCTCGGTGTATTTTTTTTCTGGATGAAAGTTATTCTGTGTCAGTTTTTGTATCCTTGACAGTGTGTCCCTAAAATTCCATAGTGAGCGGTCGTCTAGTAAAGGCGTGAAATTGAAATAAACAAACCAATTTATAGTCGCGTTTACAATAAATATTAAGTCATTAAAAGAGTATTAATGATTGTCCGTATGCTTTCAATGAAATATTAAAAATATATCTCTTATATTCGATTTTTACAGGGCAAGGGTACCATGGAAACATTCTGGTTGCTGGGTAAGGAAGGCGGTGTCCAGTCGGAGAGCCCGAGGTGTCTACGACTACATGACTACGACCAAAATCTATTAGAGTTAATTATAGGAACGTCGTAAAATAATAATATACGTTGATTTAAAGTCGAATCGAGATCTACAATTATGCTTTTACATTGTTGAGATTCTCCTGATTTACTTCTTTTTTATTTTTAATCATCTTCTTGGTACATTGTGAAATTCTTTTGGTACCCAAACGATACACGATCATCGTATCTATAATAATAAGTTATATATTTACAGAACAAAGTCTCTTCTCACGTCTGTTTCTATTTTACCTAAGTATTTTTAAACTAAGCAGCAGATTTGGATACAGTTTCACTACCTTGAAGAGAATTTATTCTTAAAGGTTTATATGTAATCAATACATTTAGGCGTTATTTCGAGAAAAGATATCATAAAAATAAATAATAGGTACACAATATTAACTTTCATAAATGTCACTGACAATTTTGTAAAAGTATAATTTAAAATAACGTATTCAATGTTTATTCACGCCCGCGTAACCACAGATCACGCCGCCGTGCTGGGGGTAAATTTCGCTTCCGCACACCAGATTAGGCCCCCCTCGGCAGCGACTCAAGCCTAGGTCCGTTCCCTCGGTGTGGAGCCCTTGAGTGCGCTACTCGCGCGATACAGCGACACATAAATTTGCATCACTGCTACAACACTACATGATCACCCCCACACACGTGCACGCCTACACGCTTACACATGGAAGTGGAAGGGTTTTATTTTTTTCCCTTATCGAACTGAAAAAACTCTAATTTTCCGATAAAAAAATATATGGAGGGGTTGTTGCGGCGTGTATGCTTGGTACACATATGCGTCTCAACAACTCAAACATGTATGAATAGTTAGCTAGGTTAGCTAAGTTAGGTCGCGAGTTTGCATGTAACAGGCAACAGCCAAGTCGAGGTGTGCCGTGCACCCTTGAGCTAGTTGCCCAAATAAAATCGGCTGAGTGCCTTAAGCGCTCGCATTAGTAGTTCGGTGAAGCTGTTAAGACCTTGAGGGCCAACAGCGTAGTCAGTTCGAAAAAAAAAAAAAATATTCAATGTTTTTTAAAGGTTTTTTTAGAGAAAAAACAATACCACAGATTACACAACGCCAAACCATAGACTTATGCAACCATATATAAATTAAAATACATTTAATTTGTGTGCTGCGTGTCTATATTCAGAGCGTTCAGAATTATTGAGGAGGACTTTTAAACTAATAATAAGTATAGTATACGTATTATATCATAAGAAACATATGGATAGGATATTTTTAAAATTATCCTGACCGGAACCAGGGTCTTTTGTGCAGTCCACTGTACTTCGAGTCGGACCTAATGGTTTTTATGAAATAAGTTGTATAAGTCATGATGTTACCATCAGTACCAACGATGTATTTATTATCTTTGTAAGAATATAAGTAGCATTGGTTAAGTAATATAAACGGGTATATGAAATTAAGGATTACAAGAATATTTAATGGGATACTGGGACTTATTGGATCGTCTGTCTTGTTTCACATTCTTGTATCTCACAGCTTAGGTACAATTTTTCAATAATTTTAAGGAAGCACTCGCACGGTGATCATTTTTATTTTGAAGCGCGGCCATTTTTTTGTTTTTGACAGTTGTCGCTAGTTCCTCGTGAATTACTCGGCCGTGCGTTTTGTTCTACGCCGACATTTTAAAATGGAAAGGGTTAAGCTTGCTGGTACAAATATTATCGTTGAAAAAACGATTCCTAAAACGATTCCTTTTCTTAAATTATCATGGGAATATTTATTATATTGCTGGTTCATTGTAATCTCCCATCTACAATACCATTGGTACTAGTATGTTTCAGTATGGTATTTTATAATTTGGTAACGGATGTATGATGTATGTTTCGTATCGATGTCTTAGAACTAACGATACTTATTCATGATACTGAACTCGATTTATTACAAAAGGTTAACGAGATATTTTGGATATATTCTTTGATTCGAACATTATTCAAGACCACAATTAAAGTAATTGTAGCAATTTAAGGATTATATTTTAAATTTATGGTACGATATATTTGTTTAAGATAAAAGAAAAATTTAAATTTTTAGAATACACGTTATTTTGTTACATGGAACATGAAAAGTTAACCATGAATTTACAATCAGTTCAAAAATAATAACATATATTTTCTCATTGTAGCAAATCAATATGATAAAATACACTTAATTTCCAAAATGAAATATACCTTTTAATATTTAATTTTACACTTTACTTATACGTTGAATTCAGAAAATACCTAAAAAAGAAAAGTCTGTGGGTTATCAAATTCTAAGTCAAAATCAATTGCCAAATTCACCCGAAACACTAATAAGGAAGTGGGAAAAAGACACCATGGCTTCGAGTAAAAAAAAAGTAAACGTATTCTGAGATAAAAGCACACACAAGTTTTTTTCTCACTTTATTTTTGGCAATCAATCTTTCAGATTATTATTGCCATTTTCGAGTAGTCAATAATATTACAAGTGTCGTGAGATTGCTTCAACATTAAGCGTTGTGTGAGTCAATATTCTAACAAGATGGTGGATCCCTTGTAAGAACCTTCCGGGGAGTTTTTGTGGCATCTCAGAATTTCATGATCCGTGGTATTATTTTCCATTCACTTCACTTATGATCATTAACTAACTATATTACGTAAAACACCACCAAATTTACAAAATATAGAGTCAGTCCACCATCTTGTTAGAATATTGACTCACACAACGCTTAATATTGAAGTGATCGCACGACGCTTGTAATATTATTGACTACTCGACAACGGCAGTAATAATCTGAAAGATCGATTGCCAAGAATAAAGTGAAAAAAAAGCACACATATTTTGCTGCTTATGATTTTAGAGTTAAGAGTGATTGACTTCTTTGACCCTTGTACGCTGTTGTCATATACCTGTAGATTGGTGAATAATCCAATATTTTACAGATAAGTTGACCTATTTGTGCACTATACTGTGAAAAAGAATTCGATAACACTTATATACGTTTATTATGGAAGACAATATCAACCTTGAGCATTCTATACATTTTGGAGTTCATATTACATATGGTTATATCGGTAAAATCTATATATGAGTATAAAATATCAAACTGAACTGAATCCAATTTCAATCGTGCATATATCGTGTATAATATGTTCCATTTCTGTAAGATTTCTAGTTTTTATACACCGCGAAGTCCAAATTTCATTGTTTATAAGGTTTTAAGTTTTTCATGTGAAACCTTTATAGGTGGAGAGTAAACCTAATTGTTGGCGTGGCGACGCAAATTACGAACTTTGCACTATTAACGAAATACACAAAAACATTTGCAACCCTGTCTATATAACCATAAGATTCTAATTGTTTTATCGGCCAATCTTTCTACAAGTGTTACGCGGCACGCGTCGGCGACCTTTGATAAATGCCGCCATAAAAACCGCGCCTGCGTTAGTTGAATTTTTGTATTTTGTATTGAATAAAAATGTATAGTTATGTAATAAAATAGTATTGCTGTTCTTCATTAAGGACATATTGTATATAAGCAAATTTTTATGTGTATACTGATTTCAAAACTTTGTCTTACACTTGTTCTCTCAAGTAACTTGTTATCTATTTAAGTATGTGAGTTAGATATATATAATACATTTTAGATGAAGTTTATAACTTATATTTGTCAATTAAATTATTCTATTGATGTTTAGTTGGTTGGTTTTATTTTCTGTAACCTCACACGAATATTAGACAATTAATTTTGCCCAGCATCTTTAACTAGCAGAAGGCAAGTAAGTGAATTAACTTACCTAGTAAATCCTGCATTCAATACACTTGGTGTTCTTAAAAGAAGATATAACTATTGCTTATATTTTTTTTTTTCATTATTTTTGTTGCAAATTTACTTTCTATTTTTCTCTAGATGTGAAATTGATCTTCATCAAGTCTGCTTATTATTTCAAATCAACGTCACACAGATAATACTTTCATATTATTGTTAAATATGTCTAGTATTTTGTCTTTTAGTTGCTGGTTTGAATACCTGTTTTAATACTTTTACTCCAAAAAATAGATTTTGCCATACAAATTGTTGTTCTAACAATTCTGGTTACCAAGCTACAAGCTCTGTCCAGTTTGGCAGCCACTGTAAAAGTATTTATAAAATGTAAAAAAAAATGGTTAATAAATTTTGAACTTTTTTGTTGTTTTTAGTTTTTAACCTGATTTACTGTTTCTACTTCTTTGATTTTAATCAATTTCAGTGAATTATTTATGTCCGTAATTATATTTATTTTAAGTTGCTTCCATTTACTTTTATATGTTCTGTTAGTTCATTTTGAATACAAAGTAGCATGATTTTTTTTTTTATGTTGTACATTCTTGTATTTATACTAAGATGACAACAGCGTAACTATTAGACAACAGATGGCGCTACACGTTATTAAATTAATGTGTGCAGTTAAAAGTGATACTTTCTCTATTAGCTCACAGATGGCGCTGATAATATTGCGTATAATTTATTTTTTCTAATTATTGTACCTCAATTTCTTTTGTGACTTAAATATACAAGTTAGACATATGCTGTCTACGACTTTTTTTGTAGGCATTATCATGCTCTACAACCTAATCATATATCTCTCATCGTTAAGAAACGTTTTCGTTCGACCGTTTTTTCTCCGACTTACTTTGCAAATCCGACTACCACAAAAAAGTCTTTTTATTTTTCGAGTTAATACATAGCTTATGACACTCATAAATAACGAGGTTTTCTATTGGTAACAATTTTGAAAATCGGCTTAGTAGATTCAGATAATACCTCGTACAACCTCACAAACCTCTTTATAATATTAGTACATAATACATTATTCGGAAAATTTTAGTCTATTTTACTCTTATATTTTTACACTCTTTCGTAAAAAAATACGTGATATTTGGCGAGAAAACCTTACTCCGCCACATGAGATTACGTGAGTTTCGGCCTGACCCCTCTCGACCCCTAAGAAGTGAAAGTATAGTTAAAAACAGTCAAACTCACATTCTCATATATAATAACAGTTAGGATTTCCAAATGTACTTTAATCGGTTACTGAATAATTCAACTACATTCACAATAAATTCACCCGATTAGTCCTCCCACGGCAGCGGCTCAAGCCTAGGTTCGATCCCTCGGTAGGGAGCCCTTGAGTGCGTTGCTTGCGCGATACGGTGACACACAAATATACATCACCGCTACAACACTATACGATCACCCCCACACACGTGCACGCCTACACGCTTACATATGAAAGTCGAAGGGTTTACTTTTTTCCCCTTATCGAACTGAAAAACTCTGAATTTTCCGATAATAAATATATGTAGGAGTTGTTGAGGCGTGTATGCTTGGTACACATATACGTTTCAACAACTCATACATATATGAATAGTTAGCTAAGATAGGTCGCGATTTTGCATGCAACAGGCAACAGCCAAGCCGAGGTGTGCCGTGCACTCTTGAGCTGGTTGCCAAAATAAAATCGGCTGAGTGCCTTAAGCGCTCGCCTTAGTAGTCCGGTGAAGCTGTGAGGACCTTGCTGGGTCAATAGCATAATCATTTCGAAAAAAAAAAACAATAAATTCCCAATTTATGAATCACGTTAAGATCGTCAATGCGTCGAAAATAATTTCTTCTAGAGGAATTCCCATTTCATTAGTTTATTTTCTTGGAATAACCGTGACTCATGCTACCTCGTGTAGCGCAAACATGTCTCTTTTTTATTATACAATTAATTGTTAATAAAAATTCTCAAGGAATATTGTCGTCAGGTAGAAATTAGTCATGTAAAAACATATTATCCAGTGAATAATGATATTTTTAAAACCTTTGATAATTGTACAAAAAAAGCCCTGACAGTCATAAGTACTGCCGAATGAAGTATAAACCCAAAACGTTAAAATAACCGTGTTCTTTTTGAATTCTTAAATGAAGTATAGTATGATTTTTTTAATTTCAACATATTAAAATTGTTAATTATTGCTCTGGTTTTCATATCTATTGGGATTCCAAACAATATTTATATACATTATAATACAGTCTATTAATACTTTTTTTTTTCAAAATGAAAACGCTGTTGACCTCGAATGGTCTTCAGAGCTTCACCGAACTATTGAGGGGAGCGCTGAAGGTACTCAGCCGATTTGGGATGTTTGGGCGACTAACTCAAGGGTGCACGGCACACCTCGGCTTGGGCTGTCGCCTGTTTTGTGCAAAAATCGCGACCTATCTGACATAGCCTAAGCACTAAGCTATCTAGATATACGTATATGAGTTATTGAAAATGCATGTGTACCAGCATGCGTGCCTCAACAAATCCTGTATGTATTTTGTGTTGGAAAAAATCCTCAAAACTATATAGGATAAGATAGAATAAAGAAAAATAAGGGTAGGGTCTTTGTCGTTTATTTCTCTGAGAAAGAAAATCAATAAAATATAATATTTAAACAACAATAAAATATTATGATGGGCTACACTAGCTAGTCAAAACTCGGTATACTCAAAAGAGCTTTTTAAAAAGCACAATTTAATTTGTCCGATACAAAAGAGAGTTGTTACAAGACTGACTTAAAAAACTAAATACATAATTTTATTGGGTACTTATGCAGACCGGACGACCACCCAGTTATGCGACGTAGCAATTTCTTATCTTAGTTTATACGCGTATGGCAATCGTCTCCTGCCTTATACCGGGCTGCATAACTAGCTCAATACAAAATGTCAATATAACATGTACACAGGCCGCTATACTAGGGGCGCGTTACGTTAAACGTTCACAACGCTCACAACAGCTTTTTTCGAAATGACTACGCTATTGACCCAGCAAGGTCTTAATAGCTTCACCGGACTACGCTCACAACAGCTTTTTCGCCGTTCCACTAGACAACTGCGAAAACGCCATTCATGACGTCATAACGTACGCTCCAGACGCCCTATGTCTGAAGGTGAGTCGATGTGAGCGTTGACAAAATTGGCGGGGTTTTCAATAAAGATGGCTACCGAATGTCATTATTTGATACGGTAAAGAATATTCATATTAAATAACATATTGTACTGAAATACATAAATGAAAAATGTTAATTAAGTTTTGATAATTTTACTTCTATTGAAAAATGTTGTGAATCCTAAAATTCAGTGTAGAAATTAATATATAATCATTTCATGGTAATTTTACATTTTTCATTTGTCTATAAAGGTAATTTTTATGTTTTTATGTTTTTATAAATAAAAAAATTTAATTATGTATTGTTTTTTTTTATATACTTACATTTATATAATAATAATTAGAATTTACTGTTCAGACTTGTATTATAACTTAACCTCTTAAAGCTTTTGCTTTATTTTTTCGAGTTTGACATTTGTATTATTTGTGTAAACGCTCAAAACGCCCATACGTGCGTTCCACTAGCGTATACGATTGTAACGCTCTAGAGTAAGTGGAACGGGAAAACTCACGGTCGTGAGCGTGAGCGTTGTGAGCTTCTACTGGAACGCAGTTTATATGTAGCTAGTCTGACGCAAGCGCAATACGCTTGGTCATGCTTTACTAGCATGTCAGGACGCGAAATCATAAGTTTTTTCTTGTCATAAATTGCTCAAAATGGTTAAATAAAAAATAGATATTCTCTTCAAAAATCTTTAAAAAGCGTATCTTCAAGAAATATTCTTTGTTAAACACTCATCCAAGGACCAGTAATGATACAGATAAACAAGTAATTTGAACGTTGAGTATTGCAACCGATAAGAATTAATCCATTATGAAAGTCATTTAATCAGGTTATCTATTTTTTTGTTTCGATCTGTGCATATTTAAAATCAATAGAGCGTGGATTGTAAAAAGTCTGTATCGCGAAGCAATTGTTACAATCTATTACGAAGGATGACGATGACCTGCTCAGTTATTGCTCAAGAATGGCTTAGGATGTCCTACTAAAATTAAAGGTCGTAACTTAGGTTCTTACTAGAAATAATTCACGGTATTATCCATAAATTACGTTACACGATTTTTTTTAATGTCTTTGTCGTCTTTACATAAATGGTTATATTTGTGACTCCTTCACTGGTCTGACGTCATGTATTTAACATTCTTAATGTTGAAGTAATCACATTAAAATAGCACTTACAAAGTGATTTATATATTTCTCTTTATTATTTTTTATTTATATTATAGGGAGCAAACGAACAGGTGGGTCACCTGATGGTAAGTGATCTAGTTACCAGCGACACCAAGGGAGTCGCAAATGCGTTGCCGGCCTTTCAAAGAGTGTACGTTCGTTTCTTAAAGGTTTATAGCTTGTAATTGTTTGAAAATACTGCCGCTAAGAGTCGAATCCACAGGGTCGAAGTGCGAGGCAGAAATGACTTTGATAACCTCACCGTAAAAGACCCTCCACTCATCGAGGTGGTGTGGATGAAATTTCAGTTTCTGGCTGGTTGTATGATAGTGGAATGTAGCACCAGATATCAGTCCATACAACTCCTCTGGACATGCACCGTAGTAAATGCGATAAAGGACGCAAATAGACGCGATATCCTGGCGCAGTGCCAATGAGTTGAGCTGATCGGATATTATTTTGTCGTCGACGGTTCGAGCCGCTCTATGCTGGATGCGGTCAATCGGAAGCAGCTGATTTTGAGGCGCTCCAGGCCAAAGGTGAGAACAGTATTCTATTTGTAGGTGGACTTGTGCCTTACAAAGTAGCAAACGGTGTTCTGGTGTGAAATACTGTACTTTATACTATATTTTTACTATGTCACAATTAACTTCTCTCCATTGAACGAGTCACATAATTTATGAATGATTTCTAATAAGTTTAAATAGTCTGTAGGTACATTTTTTTCAAAGACGTTTCTCTTTAATATGTCGTTTAATGTTCCTCATCAAGAACATAAACAAGAATACAAAAACTCGGTGGAAAGTTCAAATAAATGGGCCGCCATCTCGTTAAAAAATTGAAGTTATCTCAAGATAGCTGTAAAGTTCTTTTCCTTTTTCTTGTTTTGGCTCCGTAGGAGCACTTGCCAGGGTCAATGTTTTATTTCAATGGACGTTACAATACAATAATATTGCAAGCGTCGTGTAATTATTTCAATATTCTAACAAGATGGTAGATCCCTTGTCAGGGAGAGTCT